>MU158733.1:394050-485675 GCA_015888305.1 Antheraea pernyi | reverse complement strand
TATATATATATATATATACGCTACAATGCACAGTTTAGAAGAGATGAGCAATTGAATATTTTCAAATTTGAATTTTCAAATCAAATCAAATTTGAAGGTGATCTTTTTCTCAGCATCTACAAAAGATATTTCAGGGTGTAAGGCCAGAAAAAAGGCATTTCAAATGAAACACCCTACTATATATAGCTACATATATAATAGATGCACGTAGATATTGAATTAAATAATTTACGCTGTCAGCGGTGTCTACATATCTACTGGTGAAGCAAGTTTTATTTTGTGATCTTATACGTTACTTGTAAATATATAATTAACCTACATACATCATATCACATAATATCAAAAACACAATAAATCAATTATACCCATGTCATGGAATCGTTAATATTTCACAACGAAAAGATTCACGACGGACTGGTTTGTCATTTTGAATTAATAAGTGAATGTGGGTAATTTATTATACAATCAGAATTAAAGCAACATTCATAAATGTTCGCTGGACAACGTAAAGTGTTACAACCGATTAAAATATAGCTTTATGTAAGAAAATATAAAAAAAATCTAAATAAATCTAATGACTATCATTGTTAAAAAAAGTTAAACAATACCAACTGGTAATCCATAATATTGTATAAAAGGCCACAATTTTAAACATGGATTCGTGCCTGTAGATATTTTGCAACAACCTAAACCAACGTACACGATCTCATAATGATAAATAGATCCTCACAGATCAGATCGTCAGATTAAAACTTTAACTTCTTGGACGCGCTCTATCATTTAACCGAAGGCTGTTGCTTTTATCAATACGATTAGTTGAGCATTCACTTATTTTAATTGCAGGCTTTAAAATTGTAAGTACGCTCTGATACATAGTTCAGTTGAAACATCCTATACATCCTGTCAAGTGTTAATAGATGTAGTTGTGTCACGTTCTTGCAATAAAATAAAAATAATATTTTATATTAAAAAATCCCTAAGCATACGCAACGCAATAAACAAATTTGATCACAATATACATTGAATGGGGTAAAAAATGGATACGTGTCAATTTAAAATATTCGTATACTTTAAATCTTTATGTACCTATATATATCTTCTGTCCGTGTGTATAACTAACTCCTCCTAAACGGCTGGACCGATTTTTATTTTTTGTGTGTTCACATGGATTCGAGAATTGTTTTGATTCACAATTGGACCTGGTAGGTAGCGCTGCGGTAGACTTTTAGGATTTTTTTTATTATCAAGGCAGGACAACGTCCGCCGGGCCCGCTAGTCTTTATATATAAAAATCAATGTTTGTACGTTTGTCCACTATGCATGCCGAAACCAGTAATCAGATTGTGATAATAATTTAGTACCGTGTTCTGTGGACACCCGAGATGGTGCCTGGCCCAACAAAATCTATATATGTATAGATAATTTTTTTTTTTAAATGTATCAATGAAATTGTTTGCCTTAAAGAAAGGAAGGGCTTTTTATTCTTATTGGGATTGTTTACAATACATTTGATATTGTTTTGACATGTTGGACATATTTCATATGTGAATGTGGGTTGGATGAAGATACTCTAGAAAACATTTTTTTCAATTACCCCGATTTAGTATTGTATTGTATGATATTTTACCTAACAATATAGTAAGTCAGTCTGGTTTTAACAAAGGTCTGTATTTTCTCTTTTTGTCAATACTCTGGCTAATCTTATATGCTTTAACAAAATTAAACTTTAACATAACACAATCACGAGTAGTCCGGTGAAGCTGTAAAGACCTGGTCAGGTCAATAGCATAGTCAGTTCGAGGAAAAAAAAACACAATCACTAACAGTAATTATTATGTAAATATAAGTTTATTTAAGACATGATGTCTGTAAGTGTTGGGTTTGTATTTGTGTATCTCAGAGGCCTAATCTGGCAGAACTAAATTATATAAAACAAAAATAATACTACCTATAAAGTGGCTCTCGCATGACTGACTTAACACTGGCAGAATTCGTATCTATGTAACTTTAATATTAAAAAGTCGAAGTTGTACTTTGTGAGTATGGATATTTGGGGTAATCACTGGTACTACCTACTGAGCCGATTTTGATAATGCTTTCTTTATTAGAAAGTTATATTAGATTACTTTTTATTCCGGTAAATATATATTTTCAATAATTGTTGACAATAAATGTAATTAAAATTATCTAAATTCTATAATATGGCGTGCGTTGCTAGAATGATTTGAAATAAAAGAATAAAATCCATAGAAAATTAATTAGTGTTATCTTTACGAAAAAATACTAGACATCATATGGCTGAGTTTAATATCTCAGCCAAAAAAAACTGTTTGTATGTGAAAAAGAAAATAAATGTTACAATTACAAATTACTAAAGTTATTAGATACAGGTTTCTCGTATACTTTTCAAATTTTTGTTAAAACAAATAACTAAATAAAAATGAAAATTTCATAGAGATAACGTTTATTTTTTACAGCAAGTTAATTGATGGAGTTGGTTAGAAGATAACGGGAAATAAAAATCTGTAAGCCGGTAAAATAATTGCGTTGTTGCGAGGATAGTAAATGGGGCGCGGAGGTGAGGGCCAGAGGAGCAACCCAGGGGATACCGAGAAGACATTTCTCGCCAATATATAGGATAGTTTGGAATCACAGTTGGACTCGGTTGATGTCGCTACAATCGGGTCCTAGGTTTTTTAACATTTTGCGCCTCTGGAAATAAACTTGAAACAATTTTGCGCAGACGAAGTTGCGCGGGTCAGCTATAAACAAACACATACAGTCACGATAGCTTAATTTAATACAAAAGTTTTAAGACACTATGACTTGTATAATTTCACGTTCAAGATGTGTTTTCTTGCCGTGAAGAAGTGGGGTAAGCGGGATGGTACGCATAAGCAGGAGATGAGAAGCAGACGAACAAAGCTTAAATTTTTTTTACACAGAAGTTTTTTATATGTTTGCTTTAATTTTTTTATGTTTTTTCTCTGTACATCCTTAATTCTTAACTAATATTATACATGCAAACGTGAGTTTCTTTGTTTGTTACGCTTTCACGCCTTGTCTATTTAATCTAATTTTTCATGTACGTTGTCAGGGGTATAGAAAAAAAACAAGGGTACTTCATCCACAAAAAAATTACCGCTTCGGAGGGATAGGTTACATTAAAGTGAGATAAGCCGCGAGGAAAGTGTAATGTCAAGATAATAAACATACAGACGAAGTCGTGGGTTTTAGCTAGTATGTATATAAATTATTCTATGCTATATCTTATTGTTATAAGTGTTATCTTATAATTTAACTCGAATGTACCAGGTCAATATTTAGACAGTAGCAATATTTGGAGGACACTCTGCACTCGATTCTTGTTCTAAATCAATTAAAATAAATGCTTAATATTGCTAAATAAAATGCTTAATATTTGACCGAATTATCTAGAAAAAGACAAAAATTATACATAATCCTCTACGCGTCTATGTTAATCCACAGTGTCAATGACCGTCGGGTGATTTCACTTTCGTTTGAAAGGGAACGTGTAAAGCCAGGAACAAAACAAAAGGATTTATTGCCCGTTTTACTATCGAAATTAATTAAGTACGGGTCGCCCATTGTAGCTTCAGGCACCGGTCATTGCACTTAGGTTTATTATTCTATTTACACGTTTGTAAAAAGTATAACACTTTTGAAAGTCTTAGAACAAACTTTAACTTAGGTTTTCTTGGTTTACTATTAGTATTTGTTTTAATATTATTATTTTATATGTTGAATGCGACCATAAAGTGTCATGTCCTAGAATACTGCGAGTGTCTAAACAGTCACTTATAGTTATAGACGGGTGTTACTATGTGTTGTTATGACTTTGAGGTAAACAAAATATTTTCCGGGACATTTATAATAAATAACATTTTTTTTAATATCAATGCGTGAACTATAATTAATGGCATTATTAAGATATTACTTGAGTATTGCACCATTTTCAGAATAGCCTATAGATCATTTCGGTATAACAAACATGGCCATCTCTGCGAAGCAAACAATACGTAGTCGTTGCCTGTCTCGGTTGCAATCCGTCGTAGTCGCAACCCGTTTCGGTTGGTTGGCAGTTACGTAAGATAAATGATTCGCGCGACCGTTAGTAATAGCAAATCTCTAACACCATGACGTGCCGCTATCATAATATTTCTATTATTCATATAGATAACCCGTAAATATATTTGTATATATTTCCATAAATGAAGATCACGACTCTTGTATTATATTTAACTATATACTGATATAACACACATACATACTTAATCTACTGATGCATTCGAACTGTTTACGGTCTTGCTACGTTTAATTTATAATCTATGCATGAATATTGCAGTTAGCGCGTTTCTTAGAATTAGTAGACTAGTGACCAAGTATCGAAGATATAAAAGTAATTGAGGATAGTAAAAAAAACTGATTTATTTTATACCATCATCATTTTACCCTTATTCGATTTAAGTAGGGTTGGCACAACATGTTTTTCCTCTTCCACTATTCTGTCAGACGTCATTCACACCTTTTGTACTTTTATACACATATCATTCTTCAGACAGTCCATACATACCTTTTCGACCTTTCTATACTCATACATCAGTCCATATACTTAAAACTTTTCTAGTTACACGACATAACATTAAATATTCTTTCCGAATGTTTATAAGCTACAATGTAAATATATACAAATAATATCAGCAGTTCGTTTGGATTTATGATTAATAAATGAAGAATACGTGTTATTTATGAATAGCATTGGAAACTCGGCTGTTTTTATTATAACACCCTACGTATAAATTGCGTAATTTCCGGCGAGACGAAGAAATATATAATAGTTAGTAAATATCTGACATAGAAATAAATGTCTACAAGATATAATTCACAGGTAATTTGATTGGATATAATTAATAACCATTACCACTATCATGGGTCGAATAAGGGTTTTATGAGTTATAAACGTATTTAATTAATAGTTATTTATATGCATTTTACCTTTCTATTATAATTTATAAGATGTGTACGTATACTGGACTTATTCACTAGGATAGAGATCCCAGTATAAAACGCTGTAAATATTTCATTGAAAAGTAAATAAAATAAAATAGTCTTCGCGCCGCGCCACCTGTTCCGGTGTCGAAAGGTGTAAGAAAGTTCAATAATCGTATATCGCTGTCGGATTTTAGTTATCAAGATCCATCGGATATGTAAATTATCACCTATCGCTTGTCTTGAGATAAATTACAAGATTTTTATCAAAGCGCGTATCGGACTGTACAGTTACGTCACGTTTGGTCTATTGCTTAAATGTATACTGTATAATTAAGATTATATGAAATGTTCAGATAATAATATAAAAAGGACACTACATATAGAAAAGGTGATTAAGGTTTCTGTAAATTTTATTGAAGTCGTTTGAGTGCGAAATGCGTTTTTATACACTGCCTAAAATAGGACATCGTATCAAAGAAATATGTAAAATATTTTTAATTATTCTTAGAAAAATCTAGATGAAATTGTGATATTGATAAGACCAGTAACAGTATTTTTCGGTAATAGTGTTAGATTTTATAACAAAGTACATTACCGATTTGCCGAATAGTAAATTCAAGCATCATGTTAAGCGGGTTTTAATGTTTAAAGGTTATTAATTTTCCTCGGTGGATGTCTGGAAATGATGGCCGTCTCTGTGCGTCCGTCAAAAACGAATTTATCTATCTATGTTTGTGGAAGTATGTATTATGAAAAGATAAACCAGATTCAGTTCTTGCCGGGTCTTCTCGATGACTGGTTTTATTTATTTATTTAGAAACACCAACAAGATTTACACTAGAATAGTACATAACATGCATTTTTATTATTTTATTTTATTGCATATTTTGTTACCTGACCGATGTTAGTTTTGACATTCATAGGCGCCTTCTCAAAGACTACATTTTATAAAGTATTTCTAAGTATAAAGTATGTGTAAATACTTCGGGACTATATGTTTCTATGATATTTTAAAAATCTTAAAATAAAACTCACATTTAGTATACCGATCTTGTTATCTCTATTGTAAAAAACATTAGTGTTATCAGAAATGCATCATGTTTCACGTTAACTTCACCGTAATATGTCGTACATTCATAAAGTTCAGTGTAAGAGTTCACAGTTTGAAGTCCACACTTAATGTTTTAAAATAACCCTAAAATAAATACATACATACATCGAAAGTATTAATAAGAGCGTTGAATATCTTCGAAAGCATAGTTGAGATACAGTTGACCTCTGATATAGGATAAATTGAGATCTGGTTTTATATATAGTAATAAACGAACAAGCAGTAAGCGATTTATAATGGTAATAGCCATTTAACAAAACTAATTAACGCCTTTACCAAATTAACCAGTTGTTGAAACGTAAAAATCATTTTTAAGCGCTATTATTAGAAGGATTTGAAACAAATTTTTATGGTGGATTTTTATGGTGGTAGAGCCACACTCAAACTGTTACTGGTTTCAGCATGAATGGGTCGGCTCGTCCGGGGTAGTACCACCCTCTCATAGAAAACCGACGTGAAGTAACAGTGCTTGTATTGTTGCATTTCGTTCGGTCAGTGAGAGCGCCAGAGGCCTACTTCCTTTCCCCCTTCCCCTCTCCCTCTCCCTCCCCTAACCATTCCTCCCAAAGGGTGGCAGCGCACTAGCAACTCCTCTGGTGTTGTTAGTGTCCATGGACGGTGGTGATCACTTAACATCAGGTGACCCAACTGTTCGTTTGGTGGAAAAAAAAATTAAAAAAAATTGAAATTAAATACCATAGATTCAGTGGCGGATTACAAAATCTTTATTAACATAGCATATTGTAATCATTTTTGTATTAAACATTTCTATTAAATATTGTGCTAACTGAGAGCACCGAAACACAAGTAGTAATCTAATTTAATTAGTTCTTAAATAATCTACTGACTTCTACCACCGCATATTAATTCAACTCACGTCTTGATAACTGTTCAAAACATGAGTTGGATTCTGAGACGTCTTACATTACTAGTCGTTCACTCAGTATTAATATTCATTGGTCGTTTATTTAAACACTTTTCACAAATATTAAACCGCTTTTCTAAAATCAGCATTTACGAGTTTTTAGACAGTTTTTACTCTTCACTCGAAATCAGTAATCGTTTTTATTAATTTGTCATCAAAGTTTCTTGAACAATTTCTATCAATTTACATGTTATTTTATGGAATCTCGGTGCAATCGAACATCTATTTTTTATTTGCTCAAAATAATTTTCGATTGTTTTCGCAGTTCAGTTTCTTCAAGTGGGTGACGTTAAGTTTTGAAAAGAATTAGATTACATTGATAAGAAACTACTCCTTACATGTTCATGATAATATTATTCATACGTGTAGTCCGGTGAAGCTGTTAAGACCTTGCTTGGTCAATAGCGTACTCAGTTGGAAAAAAAAAATCATACGATTCCATTGATTTGAAGAAAGCTTATACCACATTTGTATAGTTTTACAAATAGAATCAATCTTGAATTAAACTGTTTAGACTCGTTTTTATGATAGAGCCATTTGCTCGAAACACCGGTAGTAATTAAGGCAAATAAAAACTTAATTCATATTGTAATATTTATTCACTAATTAACCTCATAAAGTTTTTGCTCATCAAAAATGTTATATATTATAAAAATTGTAATTGACGTTAATTAAATTAAGTTTTAAAATATAGATTACGTGCATTAATATTATAGACTGAAGTCTATATATGAAGCATTGATATACAAAAACCGTAGATGCACACTTAACGTCTCACAGCCGGCACACAAAAATGAGTGCATAATTTTGGATTATGCACTCATTTCAAATGGTCTCGCGTCCCTTGCGTCCTTGTAAGAGCAACTTTATATCATTCAGCTAAGATTGAATTTGCAAAATCATAAATTTATCGCATAACTATAACCACGTATGTACATTGGGGAAACCAAGAAGTTTGAACTGTAAATACCTATGTCAGCGATTCTGCCGCGTGTTCAGTAGTACCCTACCTAATAGTTATGCGTGTTTGTTTCGATTAACCCATTCCAGTATTCTGTGCTACGTAGCACATAATAATTTAATAGTTTATGCTTACTAACTTGAAAATTATTCAAAATTATAAATATCAAACGCACCTGCAACCGCGACGTACAGCTAGTTTTCTAAATAAGTCATTTGAAGAATGAATTCCTCCTCGCATACAGTCGGTATGTGAAGCAATAGTATGAAGTGTTCTGGTACTAAAATTTTACGAGCCAACCAATGTAAATAAATATCTACAATGTGTTCTCATGCAATACCTATCAGAACATTATGACATCACATAACGTACGTAACTAACACTGGTGCAGATTAATTTCATAATGGAATCAGTAATGGAACGTAAGCCGTCTGTGTTAACTTTGCGTAATGCTATTTGCTTTACCGTTCATGCTGTATATACATGTATATACATAATTAAAACAATGCTAATAACCTAGAATAAAGCGTTACTCGCAACCTTGTGTCATAACAATTAAGAAATATCTACAATTATATCAATTTCCTTCCTGCAGTGCGGGCCAGCGTTGTAGGCGTCAATTTTAACGAGACCCTGAATTAGATTCGTAAGCATATTCTAAACAGGTCTGGTGAGTTGGTCCCTATTCGAAATCGATATCGAGGATCTGTCCACGAATTACAATCGTTGTTTTACGTCTACGAAAGTGTTGCAGATTGATGTGTTCGAAGTCCGCAACATCTATTTCGTGACTTTCACTGAGCGCCAGTGACCGGCGTGTCGTCGGCCTACGTCACTACTGATCAGAATAATCGGATTTGTCAATGACATTTGACGTTTGGCTCTTAGAGTCGTGAACTTCGCTCTATACAACTTTTTACTATATCTATTGTACATCTACAATGTACGAAGAACACATTCACTCGTAATTTCCCGTAGAGCGATCGTTTGGTGGAATGTCAATGGTAACGTATGTCAAGGCGGTTTGCGGTCTTAATTCGTCAACATATTTTCACCACATTAACACACGTAAATTGTAGCAACACGTTACGTGATGGTAGTGTTAGGGCATACCTCGTGTTGTATATTCGACGTTCCTTTGAAAGAGTATTTTATAAAGTTTTCTTAAGTGAAAACTTTTTGAGCCTTGTTGTGATTGAAGCTCGTTGAAAAGAAATAATGACAGTAGATAGAGACGAACATAGGATTGAGCGTGCGAGAGAATGTAATGGAATACGTTATTGTATATATGTTTATTTTATCATTTTTTTAAGGTTTCACTTTTACCGCGTGTTAACTGTATACATGTTTCTTTTTTATCTTTAATGGTCTCTGCGTTTATTAAATTAGGATCACTTTAATTAACATTTGCATTGTTCGTTTATGCAAAAATGTATATATAATACATTCTTATTTACGTGAATTAGAATCACTTTAATTAACATTAGCATTATTCGTTTATGCAAAAATGTATATATAATACACATTTTTTGTATCTGTAACCCGTAAAACGTTATCAACCGGTGCAATCACTTACGAAATAATACAAGAAACAATCCATTATCACGTCGGATTAAAATGTAGACTAAATTTCCTTTTAAACTTACTGAATTAAATAGCTTTTTAATCAAAAATTCATAGAAAAAAAAAATGCTTCAATGTAAGAATATATACAGAAGTAGAAAATAATAAAGTTATTCTATATTGTCATATAACTAGAGTTTCATCGAATTGTAAATAGACTAATAATAAATAATATTAATTTAAAATAAACTTTGATTAAAATATGCTAAAAACCTTAATCGGATAATTTTTTGTATGGAGGTCATTTTGAAAATCCCTTAATTTATTTTGTCTTCGTATATTTTCTTCAAGACTGTACAAAGATGTAAAACTGCAAAGTCATAGTTCTAAAATAACTGGATCTAATTCAGCTTACAAGATTCGACCTTAATAAACTAACAAACATGCCACCTAAGTAAAAGTTTTCCAAGTAACAATTCATAAACAGGTAATTGGTAACATATCGTTAAATGGAAAATTACGTAACTCATATTACAATTAAGAAATTATTACATCGTTATCATTACATAGTATAAAACAAAGTCCCCTACCGCGCCTGACTGTCTGTCTATTTGCGATAATCTCAAAAACTACCGAACGGATTTTCATGTGGTTTTCACCGGTGGATAGAGTAATTGATGAGGAACGTTTTAGTATATAATTTGTAAAGGATTTTTTCATAATCAGGGCGGGACAACGTCTGCCGGGCCCGCTAGTATAAGATAATAAAAGAAAATAATTTATATTGAGAATTAATTTATTATATATAAGGATATAAATACCTTATTTATACTTTATAATCTATACTAATATTCTAAAGAGGTAAAGTTTGTGAGGTCGTAGGGGTTTATATCTGGAACTACCGGTTCTATTGGAAAAATTATTTCAGTGTTAGATAGCTTATTTATCAAGAAAGACTATAGACTATATATAATCACACTAAGACCAATAGGAGCGGAGCACCAATGAGTAATGCTTTAAAATCGGGTATTTGTTCCCTTTTGAGAGCTTCCACAGCGTGTAGTGTTAGCCCAAAGTAACTATGTCATACGGACGAAGTCGCGGGCGGAGGCTAGTAAATAATATAGCTAGTACATAACTAGAATAATAGTTATATTGTACTGAAAAGGTAACGTTATGCTTATTCAATTTATGTACAGGTACAGGTGAAACGGTCACGTAAAATTTAATTTAAAAAACCTTGAATCCATAAACTAGATTTGACGCGACGATTATTATTTCCGATTAACAATTCGGCCATGTTACTTTTGGCATGTGTTACCGGTGCAGTTAAAGTCAACTGACAGATATCATCGATATTTGTATAGATAACTTTTAAACGAAATTGTGCAAATTAACGTCAACTTGGTTCTTGTTGTATAATAAGCGATAAAAATAATAAAAAACTGCGAATTTTTAATATACTTACTTGCGTTACCTATTCAATAGGTTTTAATCAAATTACCTTTATATAGCCCGACGTTAAATATATAATACTCTTTTTGGTAAGAGGTTAACTATCACCGTAGAAAGAGATTTAAAATAAAAAGGTTTTTTTACTTAGGTCGAAATTGAAAAGCAAAAGCCCAGAAGTTAATATGTTATATTACACTAGCAGCCGCTCGCAATCTATATAAGTTTGTATCTTTATATAATGGATTATATATGGGAGGATCCATTTTTTCTTCTAAAATAAAAATAGCCTATGTTACTCTTTGTAACATCTGCTATTATAGCTATCTGAAAGTGAAAGTCCCGCTTAAAACGCGACAACCGCTTCGAAGATTAGCCACAACAAACAGAAAGAAGGACAAAAAAAATTAAAACTGTTTTTTTTTTATTATGACTACCGTATATATTTTCACATCCATCTAGTAAAGTGTTGTTATTTTGATACTGCAAAGAGACACTTCAATCTTATTTATTTGAAGAGATTAGTAGAAAGGTGTAAGAACATTTAAAGAACATATACTGTAAAATTTTCTATTTACTAGATCTTTAATCAACCATACTTAATTAATTTACATATTATACGATAAAGTGTCAGTTGGTTTTCCGTTGAGCATATAACATTTAAAAAGTATCGAAAGCGTAAAGACAAGCGTGTATTACTGGTTTTTTGTCAATGACACATTGTCATTTAGTGACAAGGTGGATGTGAGACCTTATAAATTAATTATAAATTTAATTGAATATTATTACTTGTTATTTGACCGTTCAATATTTTAGTTGCAATGGACTGGTTAGACTTATCTTCTGGTATTAATATACCAATAGAGTATATAAATACATATAATGAGAAAATATATCTAACGTGTCTGTCCTTTTTAGATTTTTGTATAAAAATTGTTGCATGTGTCTAGGAATAAGTTATAAAATACATTTCACTCAATTTTAGAAATGTCTGTCTGTCTGTTTGTATTAACACACACACTGCTAAAATAATGTGTCCATGATAAAACCAAGAAAATCATTAATATTATAGTAGACGCTACTTTGCACTTCCGCCTGGAATCGATGGAACACTACTACGTCTGACTGCAACATAAAGCAAATCAATTAATCGATATATCACTTAATTGTGATATTGTAAGTGATATATTGATTAATTGATTTGTTGGATGGATTTCCGCAAAGTAACGCCTTCTTCAATCAAATATCTCAGAACGGCAAGCATAGCCGTACAGGCTCGACTTTACATTAAGTTGATGAAACATCATCGAGTCGCAGGCCAATCAGCAGTGTAAAAAATACAACATTATACCAAGAAAATTATAAAGTATAGTTTCGAGTAACATTTAGTCTCTTTTTCATTAAAACAACATTTAGTCGTTTCATTAAAATCGGTTCGGTCTATCAAAAGTTATTTTACTTCCAACGACGACACACGATTTAAGTACGAGAAAAAATTAGATAAGTAAATACTTAGGACTTGATACATTCAGATGACTTTATTAATCGCTGTTTTTTTATATAAGGTTTCACGCGGACGAAGTCGCGGTCCAGCTAATGTTATATAATGAAGTAAGAAATAAACACAAATAACTAGATCTCTTTACTTGGACATGAAATTTACTGTAGATTTCTCATCACACGTTTAAACATCGATCCCTCCGTGTATAGCTTGTAGTCAATTTTAAATGTAAAACCTGGAATGTATATTAATAAAACATTGACAAAGAATAATGTTAAACGGCTTACTTTAAAATAATACAATACCCACCCGGTACTTATCATTTCACTGCATTGGTCGGACGATGAGAATCCAACTATTTTAGAAGTTATATTTAAACTGAAACGAACCATAGTGGCAGTAAAAATAACTCAATGGCACAGCTCTTGCTAACCTTTCTCTATTATAATGTCAATAGACAATAAATTGTGTATATATATTATGTTAATTAACAAACTCGTGCTTGTAAACTTGCAACGCACTATTTTTAGTTGGCGATCATTTTAGTAATTCATTAATTAATTCACTCAATAAGGCACCAGACTCTTCATTTTAATTTTCGATATAGAATAATCTGAGAAAACTCTCCAGACTTCTATACGATACAGATACATTCTTTGTTGAATGCAAAAATTTAATACAGTGTAATAAGGAAAGATCACCGCATCGTATTTATCATATCCAAATTATTTTACAATCGTAAGGCGTACATTATACCTACAACATTAGGATTGCAGATGCAACTGCCAGATACAGACGAAGTTTCAATTTTTTTTGTGAATTTTCAAGGTGATCAGATAATTCTCGTTTGTAACCAATAGAACATTTATTTTATATTTATTGTATTGTTGATTACATAACACATTTCTTGTTTAAGAGCTTAGTAGTAATTAAATACTGTTCACGGGAAAAATTAATAGTATTAGACACCGCGGTTGTAGAAGTGATTGGAATCATTTACAAGGATAAAATGGTACACCATTCTTTCTCCTTATGCGGCTTTATAAAAAGAAAATTGTACACTATTGTCTTTAAAAAAATAGAATATATATTATAAATAAGTATCACTTTTCCAAAATCAGATCCAATGAATTTAGTGAATAGCTTCTATATAGCAAGTTAACACGGCATTGATCAACGTCAAAATCGATTTGAAATTTTAACTTTGGATGCGAACAATCCAAAACTTGAGTGTAATCACTGGTCACTAATCTGAGTAACATCTACGCAAATCAAAAAAGGTAACAATCAGAGAAATCCTGTTGACTAAATCGACGATTTAATACATACGGTTGGTGTCGCGCGTATCAAAGTGGACGCACTTTTATGGCTACACAGACAATATTAAAACCAGTTTGATTTGATACGTTCGTTACGTAGGTATGCTGCGATCATGTGGACTTTAACGTTTACATAATTATAAATAGGGCCAGAAATAATTTAAACAAAATGATAATCTATATATCAATACGTGAAGCGAAAACTTTGTACCCCTTTTTAAGCGAATTGCGCGAACGGATGAACGTGAAGTTTGGCATAGTTAAAGTTTATATAGAGGAGAAGTGCATGAAGTGCTATTAAAATATAAAATGCATTAGAAATACGTTAATTTATTTAATTAAAATAAACATTACACACACTATTGCTTGAATGACACACAACTTATACACACATGTAAATGAAAATTACGTTTTGCTATCTTTCGTTTTACGCTTACGTTCCAATTACCTTTTTTCATCCTACATTCAGTTTTTTTTTTTGAACTGACTATGTTATTGGCTTTTTATTGGTTTTTATTTTTATTGGTTTGGTATTGTTGGTATTGGTTATTGACATCACCGGACTACTAAGGCGGGCGCTTAAGGGACTCAGGCGATTTTATTTGACAACTAGCTCAAGGGTGCACGGCACACCTCGGCTTGGGCTGTTGCCTGATACATGCAATTCGCGACCTATCTGAGCTAACCTAAGCTAAGCTATTCATACATATATGAGTTGTTGAAACATATATGTATACCAGGTATACATACCTCAATCACTCTTATATATATTCCTACATTCAGTATTTTTAACATGACCTACGTTCTCTACTTTACATGTCCTTTGAAATGAACTGGACAAATTGTAGGTTAATTTTATAGTAATATAATATGTAAATTCATAATTATACATTAATAATTAATTGATAAATAATTTATCTTCCGCTGAAATAATTATTATTCTTTTTGGTCGTATTGAATGTAATAATGAATTATGGTCGAATTTCGACCACTAGACAACCACTAGTGTAAATAAATAGGCGTTATGAAGAATACCTTTAAAAACTTCAATAAAGTACAAAGAATCTTTGCTTTTAAAATCTCTTATTATTTCTCTATTAAGACCAAAAAAATCTTTTTAATGTCAAAGATATTTTCTTTAACAATGTCACTGTGTTTCGTATCTAATGGTACCGGTGCGAATTTCTCAGAATCCGTTATTAAAAATTTCGAACTCGCTATGTACACAATTGAATCGTTAAAGACGATCCATAGATAAAAATATCTAAAATCATTACTCATTGTCGTAAACCTACATTTCATACCATTTTTAATATCATGTTTGCGCGAAAAAAATTATCATGTTAAGTATATTCTTATCGGGCAATGTAATTAAAAAAAAATCTTTCAATAATCGCTGTAACCTGCTAAATTCCTGCAAGATTTCAAGAATATGATAGTTGTAAAGACTTATTCTATATCATATTCAAGGATCGAAAACACAATTAGGCAAGAGAGATCTTACCCTGCTTTAGAAACATATTAACTGCACATTCTTTGGTAGTACAGGTAGGTACCTATGCTTTTCGTTCTTTGTCCCTTCCTTTGCCATACGTAGTATATCTTGATTAATCCCAGACATGCCCTCTCTTAACAAAATTCTCACTATACATTCTGCAAAGGCTCCCATAACCTTATTGTGCAAAGTCTTACTATTATACATTTGGGCTGGTGCTCCTAGCTTACTCCTTTTGACACCGTGTAACGGTGAGCTATTTGCATTGTTTACTGTATTTACAACAGAGAGTTTTCTGAAGAGCTATTCGACATGATGTTCTCGTCGCTTTTGAAACAAGCACCACCCACTGTTGGCTCCTTACTCAGCCTTTCCTACTAAATTGCGATAACACTAAAGCTGTCCAGGATATTTTTTTTATATCATAGGAGTCAAACGAATAAGTGGGTCACCTGATGTTAAGTAATCACCACCGTCCATAGACATTAGCAAACACCTGGGGAATCGCAAGTGCGTTGCCAGCCTGTATTTGGTGGATTGGGAGGAGGAGGAGAGGGAGGGTGAGAGAGAGGGGAAGTGGGCCTCCGGCGCTCTCACTGACCGAACAAAACGCAACAATACAAGGACTGTTACTTCACGTCGGTTTTCTGTGAGAGAGTGGTACTACCCCAGGCGAGACGACCTATTCATGCTGAAACCAATAAAACCTTCAGCGTGGCTCTACCACCTACAAAATTATTACCAACTACATTCCTGATTCGTACGCTAAAGCTTTGGAATAAGTTACCAATCATGGTTTTCCCAGGACTATGTATGGCATGGGGCTTTTCAATAAAAGACTGAATCATTCTTTTAAATTTCGGCAACTCAACAGAATACGCTATTTGTCATAAAAAACATAGTGATCTACAGACGATTTACGGACTACTTCCATTAAACTTTGAAAACTTCTATAGCGTCCTCTAAAGCGTTGCATTGCTGTATTCAGGTGTGTGGGTATGATCCGCAATACGTTGTCATAGGAGATGTATCACGTAACTTCGCAATACTACCAACGTGTCCCTTTGTAAATACTTAATATAGAGACGAGACTATAGGAAAAGGTGAACAGACCTTATTTGTCACACGTGATGTTCCACGTAAGTTCGCAATAGTACCAACGTGTCCTTTTGGAAATACTTAATATGAAGACAAGGAAGAGGTGTACAGATTTTATACCCGTCCATTACTTTCCGGTAAAATTGGTCACAATCTTAATGTAAATAAAGGCCAAGGCCGAGTAGTAGTATGTAGAAAAGATCTAAGAATAATTTTCACTATGCAACTATTTGGTATTAAATTCTTATTAGTAGAATATGCAAAAAAAGAACAAGTTCACTTCATACCGGTTGTATTCCGACATTCATTGCCAGTGAGAATCCATATCAAAATACTAAGCCTAGTGCATACGATCGTTAACCTACATTTACCGTAAATATTGTACGGACTTATGGTTCTGCTATTACATCTTTTTATACGTAAGGAATGAACAAGAAGTAATTGATGCATGTATAAATTAGTACATCATTAGAATCGACAATAGTGGATAAAACGTATTTCTCAAGTTATTTTCATTAAAACTGAATCACGAATTATCTGAAAGCGTAGGGTTTATACAATTAAGATAAATGGGTTTTAATATTACTCATTATTTCCAATAACCCGTACTGTCTCTGATGGTTTGGTTTAATTTGTCCTTTACGAACAGTTTGAAAGTTGGGTTTTGTATATAATATTGACCTTAATTAAACCGAATTTTAAAATTATACCTTTAGTACACGTCAAGGAATTATAATACTCACTTGTAACAGTTTTACAAGTAGAATGAAGGACATAACGGCTCATTATATAATGATTAAAATAATAAAGAATGAAAATTAAAGGAACGGTAAAAGTTTTACATTTAATATATAATTACATAATGTGTATACATACCTGTTATTATATTTCCATTCAGCCTTTTAAATAAGGTATCCTATATACTTGTGGATCCAGGACTTATTCCTGGGAGCAGCATAAAGACCAAACAAGCAAGAACTGTCCCCGTAGTCTTTGAGATTAATTCTTAGTTAATTAAAAACATATCACAAGTATTACAAGAATACTTGTAAATCTTGTAATAAAAGGTTAATGGAGTAAATTACGCATAATTTAATTATATATTTCCTGCAGAAGATATTTAGTACTTCTTCAGGGTTCAACATTAAAGTAATATTTTCATGGACATTTATTAAGGTTAGTCCATTTAGACGATTTTCTCTTATACTGTTGCTACTTGCGAAGATATTTCTCCAACTGGCATAATCTAGACAGAGGATTACCATTCGGTAAAACTGATTGTCACAGAAAATGTGCAAAATAGTTGACAAAGAGTTGCTATATTTGCCAGTATAGTCGCTTAAGTATATTTTCTCTCATTTGTCCCTAAATTCATAAACCTCCCTTTAATACTATAAAACAAGGTAGACCTTCTTCATAATCTTCAGTGCCTTACAAAATATCTTCTATATCATAACTTAAATAGGAAAGCAACATTTGTAGTTTTTCTATTCTCAGCCGTAATATTTTACAATTTGCTACTTTGGATAGTATTATGTACTCCAATAGAAACGGCATTTTCTCTATTAATCTCTTTCAACTCCATAAACTTTTGAATCAAATCTTTTGAAGCATCTGTGGAAGAGGGTGGGTACGTGCCTTTATGTCCCCTTCTGGAAGCGCCTTTGCTTGTGAATATCTTTGCATTTCTTAGTCATTACTAAGCTAATAGCCTAAACTGTACATTGAGAATTGACCCCTAAATATAATTAGTGCAACACACGATTAAGCCCTCAGCGATAGATTATCAAATTGCGGATAACAGCTTATAACAGGCGGATATTATAAAAAAGATATGTATATAATAGTATTCTTGCATCACGGCATTCGTTGGCTCTTTTGTAGAATTAGAATCCAAGTAATTCTACGTGTTGTCAGGGTAAACTATTACTGAGACATATCAGCCTTTTAAAAAATTATCAGAATAATAGAGATTAGCATCGATTCTTTTAAATATATACATTATCATATAACATTTGTGTTTCAACATAATATCGTTGGAAAAAGGAATAAAATTAATCTGACATTGTAACCTCCATGAATAAGTGTACTTAAATATTAAAAATATTTGCTACCTAAAAAACCTAACCTAAACTTAAACCCAAATTAACCCCTGGACTATCCAAAACCATAACGGTGCTATTACAAAAAAGTTAAATACGTATTGAATACTTAGTTTTAAAAGGTTTTGTAATAAATGCACCGCACTCGCCCGAGGTAAGTTCGCGTTATCCTTTTTCACAAGTCTAACCTAACGTAACCAAAGCGAGACAAAAGAACAAGATGGCGAACATTCAGTGACCGCGGTGCATTTAATACGAGACCTTTTTAAAGCCAGGGTTCAATACGTATTTAACTTTTTTGTAATAACACCGTAAAGGTTTACTTAAACTCCATGCAAACAAATTTAGATCTTATGATGCACTGATCGACAGACGGTGGACAACAGGCAGCATTAGTTTTTAAAAAACACCGTAATTATTGCAAAATTTTAAAAACATAAACAATAACAAGTTATGTGATATAAAATTATAATTTCAAAAAATTTGACTATATATTTAAAAACGTGACCCGCCATTTTGAGATTTTTGTGTTGAAAAATCAGCCGAGGGGTTAAATACTATCATATATACAACGATGATGGCCAGATGTTGCACTCATAGATATAGACACCGAGGGAAAAAAAATAATTCCCACGGTCTCATTACTTATTAATATAGGCATCATAGACTTAGCAATCATAGTTATATACCGATGCTTGGTGAATTAAACTACGTTTGTAATTTCGACAATGTACAACACACCAATATTTATTTTAAGTGCATTATTATAAAGTTCCCAGCAGTCAAATACCCATATTGATCTTTACGTGTTAATAAGTGTGTGGCGTAAGAAAAAAATACATTACAATGTTAAGCAAGATTGTGGATTTTAGTCGTGGTGGTCACGGCCGATGGCCACATTTGTGAAGGGGCGCTGCACAGTATAAAAGTATATTTATAAAAGAGTGGAATCAAACGAGTGTTATAAGTTGTCGGCAAGTCTAATGATATAAATAATATATTCATAATGGTAATTGTTGTATTTTGACGCATAATTGAAATAAAAATAAAAACTTCGATCCCCAAATAAGTAATGTTTCATTTTACTTAAATAACATAACATATAAGGAAGTCTAATCTATAATATTCTACATTTCAAAAAACATAACATACATAAATATATATTTATCTATTTGTTGACTTATAGTAAGTAATATGTAGGTAAACTAATTGTAGGTGGTAGAGCCACGCTGAAGCTAATACTGCTTTCAGCATGAATAGGTCGGCTCGTCCGGGGTAGTACCACCCTCTCACAGAAAACGGACGTGAAGTAACAGTGCTTGCATTGTTGCGTTTCGTTCCGTCAGTGAGAGCACCGGAGACCCACCTTCCCTCCCTTTCCACTTTTCCCTTCCCTGTCCCTTCCTCCCCCTCCAACACAGGCTGGCAATGCACTTGCTACTCCCCTGGTGTTGCAAGTGTCTATGGACGGTGATGATCACTTAACATCAGGTGGCCCACGTGTGCGTTTGCCTCCTATGATATAAAAAAATATATATATTATAAATGCGAATTTGTGTTTGTTTATTGCGCTTTTACGCCTTAATTACTCAGACGTGACAGACAGAGTGATATGAATGAAATAGTGGACTACAGGAACGGACATATTATATTAACGGTAGTCTATACTAATATTACAAAGAGGTAAAGTTTGTGAGTTTATGTGGTTGTAAGGGATAATATCTGGATCTACTAAACCGATTTTGAAAATGATTTTACCAATAGAAAGCCACGTTATTTGTGAGTGTAGTAAGCGATATATTAATCCGAAAAATGAAAATATTTTTTTGTGGTAGTCGGATTTGCAAAGTAAGTCGAAAAACGGTCGAACGAAAAGGTTTTTTTTACGAACGCTGCCTTAACGATGAGAGATATATGATTGAGTTCTAGAGAAAAGTTGTAGAGCTTGATAATGCCTACAAAAAAGTCAACAACAGCATATGTCTAACTTTTATATTTAAGTCATAAAAAGTAGTTTTTTATAATAAAAAATAATTTAAATCCTTAAGTGATGTTTATTGGTCATATTATAAACAACAATTATGTAATGTAATTCTTATCAATATGTAATGATATAATAGCTGAGCCACAGCAACGCCTCAGAATAATACATTTTCATAATTAATCTATTAAAAAATTATTAAAGATACAAGAATATTTCATTAGATGTCTTTTGCACACTCTGTACTACTATTGTGTATGTTCTGTTTCTCTTTAAAAATAACTGATAACAATGAAACAAATAACTTACGCTGTCTCGTTTATATAAACAAGGCAATGAAACGGTCGAAAGTCGGCTTTTAGCTTCTACTAATGGCAACAATGATACTTATTCTATAATAACGATCCTTAGTTACGGTGGAGAGTTAATAATATATATAAAATGATTTCAAGTAATCCATATATCCACGAAGACAAAACAAATCAATACCTTTTCCTCCTCTGTTTGTCAATCGATTTTCTTTTATTATTTTTTGTTTAGAAGTCATTGATGAGCTTTCATGTTACTTATAAAAAATGTAAACCGCTAGATTTTTACTCCCACCTTTGAACACAAGAATATTTTCATTTCGTTGTCCGACAACATTGATATAAAAAACCCAAGATGCACAGTCTCGAATAAAAGTAACTCTCAAAACCGTCCCCAAAAACTCACCGATATACCTAATTAGTTATACTATAAAATTATGTTTTTGTAAATTCATCCTTACGCAAATTATTTAAAGTTGTTTCTACAATGCAGTTTACAAACAGTCCAAAGACGCGAGTGACGAGAGATTATTTGAAATGATCTGAGAATTCTCAATTGTGCACTCATTTTATAAGGACGGTTTTGAGACGTATACTGTGCGTCTTGCATATATTAAAAAAAAAAGGGTAAAGGGAAAAGGGTAAAAAAGGGTTCGTGTCCATTTTTGTTCATAGAACTCAGTTTTGTGGACCTTAAATAAATAAATATCAATGTCGGCGAATGATAAAACTGTTACGAATGAATAGTTATTGAAGTTATACTTGTTTTGGCGCATTAGGGAAAAACGATCAGAGTAAATTTTTACGATGCGCGCGCACGCCGTCACGAAAAACGGACACCCTGATGTTATTATGATGCGCGCGCACACCGTCACGAAAAACCAACACCCTAAAGTTAGCTATAGTCAACTTTTTCTATTGTTAGTGTCGTTTTTTCTCTAAAAACGTAAAATAAGGCGAAAGATAAAATTTTTGAAAAGATTTTCATTTTATTACGCCAAAGAAGTATAACTTCTAACGCGTGTAAATAAGTACACACACACTTATTTTTTTTGTTTGTTAGAGATTTTGTTTATTTTGTTAGAGATTATTCGCTGTGATATTCCCAACGGACAATAAGTTTTACGTATAATATTGAAATTAAAAATTCAAATATATGTGTTAATTGCTTAATAATTTCATACGTTCATTTTGGGACAGTTTACATTAATGAGTGTGGTCGAATATCGGCCAGTGGGTTTATATTGGTTAATATCGTTTCAATGCTGTTTTATCAATTTATTTGTTATCATTATTATTATTATCTGTATTTAAGGTATATGGGCATGCCTGAAGTTACATATATTAATAATCTGTGGGTTTCAAATTTAAATCAAACGTAATACTGTTTAGGTCTGTAGGTATATTCATTCTATTCAGAGTGCCCTGATGTTGTCATTTTTCGTTCTACGTTTTTTGTTGAATCATCACGTTGAATCATTTTATATACAGTACCAAGAATATTGTCATAGCCATGTAGTTTTTCGTTAATTTTTTTACTGAAAAAAATAATTTTAGTAAACATTTTTCAGAAAGATAGTCGCAATATCTTAAAATAAATTACGGTGACAATTTAAAAAAATCTTTATATCTATTCCGTGTTATCAGTATCACTAATATGAATAATAGAATTACTAAACAATCAATTTAAAACTTAACTTCTTTAAAATTGTTGCGAGAAAATGATAAAATAGATAAGATTAAATCCTTACGTCATAATTATTCTCATTTTTAATTAAATACTTCATAATAAAGAAGTTATTCGTAATAGGACAAGAATATCAGAAATGCGGACTTGTGTGTTTTACGACCATAAAAATTAATAATAAAATAATTAATTCAATTTATAGATAATGTACCAAACCGCATTGCTTATAACGATATATGTCATTAACGTACAATTGTTTAATTACAATTATATTGTTATTAATCATGAAACGATTCTTATAGTCAAGTCCCAGTAAAAATTTGCTATTTTATTGTGTACTAGCCGACCCGTGCCCACTTCGTTGGGCGGTAATAGGCATTATCAAGCTACAACTTTTCTGTAGAACTCAATCATATATATCTCATAATTAAGGCAGCGTTCGTAAGAAATGTTTTCGTTCGATCATTTTTCTCCGACTTCCCAGATATTACCCCCTACAACCTTACAAATTTTACCACTTTATAATATTAGTATAGATTATAGATAATATAATTAGTTAATAGCTTCTGCCCGCGACTTCGCACGCGTGGAATAGTTATTTTGGGCTAAGACGAAACATTTTTCATCTGCGATCCGCTCCAACTTGCCTTAGCGCGATGATATATAGCCTGTAACTGTTCTCGATGAATGAGCTATATAACACTGAAGGAATTATTCAAATCGGACCAGTCGTTCCTGAGATTACCACTTACAACGCCACAACGTCACAAACTCACACCGTCACAAACTTTACCTCTTTATAATATTAGTATAGATATAATATATCTAATAAAACTGCTTAAATTAAAATATCTTTTTTTGAAAATCATAACAGCGTATACATTACACCGTTCACTATTATTTTTGGCATACCTAGGTTTTTTCATAGAGGAGGTATTTAAGTCTATACATTTTAATATAACTCACGCCTAGATACCGCTGCACCCGATAGTAACTAAGACTGACATGCTTAGACATTTTACACAGAAACTAATTTTACGCTACCCATTCTGCTATAACTCAACAATTTATTATAACAGACAATAACAAACGCGTTCAGAGCTACGGACACAGCTGGCTTAATAAAAAAAGTAATATAATGTAAAAATGCTAATGAATATAAAATGAGAATACGTTTAACTATTCTAATTGGTTATATGTATATTTACAATTATTTTGCGGTAAAATAAATAATAAAATAAGTAAATATCTACAATAATCTAGAATGATTGTGATTTACCAACGTTTTTCAATCTAACAATGTGATTAATTTTTCTATAACTTTACATAAATAAGGACGATTGGCACACGTGTGAAAACAATACATATTAATGATGTCTTAGAAACAATTCATATAATAAGAATGTAAATCTATAGTGACTGTACTTTTTCGATTTTTGTTTAAAAACTTATTGCACGTGTCTAGGAATAAGTAATAGAATGATTTTTAGAAATGTCAGTCTGTCTGTTTGTTTGTATAAACACGCATTACTGCTAAAGTAAATCGTAACGCATATCCTCGGGAGTAACTCAGTGTTTGTTTCATAAAAATCGGTCCACTCTATCCAAAGTTATTGTAGTTTTAATGACGACGCGGCGTTAGTACGAGAGAAAATTAGACAGGTATGTACTTAATACATTCAAATAACTTTATTAATCGCTGTTTTTTACATAAGCTTCCACACATACGGAGTCGCGGGCACAGCTAGTGTATAATATAATCTATCGAGAATGTATGAGCATAAAGTGCAGTCGCCTTCTGTATTATATACTTGATTCAATGTCAAAATGTGAGTAGTGGAAGTGACGTCGCATCCGCTGACTGCAACCACGTTTCACGGTTCGACGCGGCGACGTCATATTCAATTTATCACGTGATCATCAATACCAGCGTGTGAAAATCATGAAACTGTGTACTATTCACAGCAAACTCTTTGTATAGTTTTTAGAGCAGATGAAACCAAAACGTCCCTACTAAATGTCAAACGGTAAACGTTGCTACTACAACCCTCGCCAATCTTTTTGACCGCTCTGAATATAGTCACGTATAACACAAATTTAGATATAAATACATATTATTATATATATAAAATCGAGGCAACTTAAGTATAAATAAAAGCCAATTTTAGATTCCTATAATTTTAACTTTATCTTGTATTCAACTCTTGACTGCATTACGCGCAGTCCACACCTAAGGCAGCTTTAAAGCGGCCAAAAATATTGGCGAGGTATGTACCAGCTTTGCATTACGCTCAGTCCGCAGTTAAGGCGGCTTTAAAGCGGCCAAAATGATTGGCGAGGTATATATGGTAGGTATGCGAGCTTTTAATGGCTTTGTGAAACTGTAAATATCAAAATGCCAAAAAATTATGTTAAATCGCTTGGGCACCTATGACGCTACTACACATTGCAGCCGTGTGAAGCTGGACCGGAGCTCTAGTAAATAATATAGTTATTTATAAACGTAACGCGAAACATGAGATAGAAAAGGTAAATTATTGATATTATTATTGATATTAATTCAACATCTTGATTTCCACTTTACAGGTCGTTGCCACGTACATATTTAAGGCCTGAATATGTCCAAATAAATAATTGAAATAATAATCGAACCGAAAACAAAAAAATATTCATTGAATTATTCAAAGTGATTGATTAATAAACAACTCTTCAATACTCTTTTCTCGACGTACGTGTTATAATAACATTAGTGATATTTATAAAAACACATTATTATGTGTTGTCACAACGCACAACTGAATTTGTTATTAAAATACGGGCACGAGTCAGCTGCTATGTAATTAGTTTATTGTTTTTGTGACACCTAATATCTACACCCACTTATGAAATGCCCATGGGGCTATTGCAAACAAGATAATGTATATTATGTTATGTGGGTCATAATTACCGTTTGATAAGCCTGAAGGGTTATTTCGTAAGAGATGATGATGTATCATAGTATAAAATAAAGTCGCTTCCGCTGTTTGTTCGCTTAAATCTTTTAAACTATTGAACGGATTTTAACACAGTTTTCAGCAATAGATAGAGTGATTCAGGAGGGAGGTTTATATGCATAATACATACATATGTACAGAAAAGCCGAAAGATTCATAGATTTGTAATGTGATCTCGTAACAAATATATTTTTGTACACTTAAATCACAAACGCTGGGTTAAACCTTACGAAATAGATCAAGTTAATGTACTACGGGATTATATATTTTAAAAAGATCGATATAAAAAGTCCGGGATGGTATATATTTATCTCTAAAGGATAACCCACAGTAACCATTTTTATCTTTTTACAAAAATAATTATGTGTTATTTACCAAGCTATTAGGTCTTTACCTATGAAATTGCCGTTTTGTATGAAAAAATTGAAAAGAATTTTCTTCATGTATTTTTTATTTGTATTAATCGATGTAATCACCCATGCAATCAATGCATCTTTGCCAACGCAGTGGCAGTTTATTGATGCCCTTCTTAAAGAAATCAGCTGGACGGGAGGCAACAAATTCTTCAAAGGCATTTTGTACTGCCTCTCGGGTATTGAATTTTTATCCCGCCAAGGAGTTATCCAAATTCTGGAAAAAGTAGTAGTTTGTAGGCGGTACGGTGTTGTAGATGTCATGTAGATCAAAACTGCCCTTAACAGTATTTCATTAAAATGGATATCTACATTGCACCCTGCGACGACGACCATTGCGAAACCAAACTATAGTTAATCTCTTCCAGTATTCGTTTTAGATTTACCTATAAAAAATCCTTTTCAAACTGACATGGAGTCCACGTGATGTTTAGTTGCCCAGCAACCTGCATTCCTACGATCAGTTTGAACTACTTTTCTACTGTTTTTCCGCTCTTGAACACTGCGGAAGTTAAACCACTCTTAACTACTAACTATAAATACTCTAGAAATATGTAAAATAAATTACCTACGTGTAATATTTAAGAGAAAACCTGAATTTGTACCTATTAATGAAGAATTTATTGCTAAACGAATAAATACGATTTATATAGAAGACAATTAAAATGTTTATATATATAAAAATACACTCGCCCATTATACATAGGTATAATAACTAATAAGCAAATGGTACATTCTAGATATTTATATGGTTTAATCGCAGTGTAACTAATACAAGAGAATAATACATATCAATAATAATATCTCTTTGAGAATTTTATAGTCTACATTTAAAGTTTAGTAGTTTTAAATGTAATGTAGAATGTTTCAAGGAATAGGATAAATTAATTTTTTGAGACTATTGTTAGTGTAGATATATATATACTTTTCAATAAATCATTACATAGTATAAGGTAAAATCCTCTGCAACGTTTGTCTGAATGTCTGTTCGCGATAAAGTCGACAATTACTGAACGGATTTTCATGCGGTTTTCACCACTAGATAAAGTGATTCACGAGGAAGGTTTAAGCATATCATTTGTCAATGTTTTTTTTTTATTATCAGGGCGGGTCAATGTTCACCGGGCCCGTTTGTATAACATAATTTAATATATACATAATAAATATATACCTTCTCGTGTACCCTAAGTGGAAACGTTAAAATAATTGATATTAAAGTCACAAAACATAAATCAAAAGAGTTTTCATTCACGGAATTGCGCACGACACATTTAAATTACCACCGAAATAATTATATTTGACTCGAAACGAGACAGTTCGCTGGCCGAGTATATTTGTCAAGCAACCTTCCATATAAGATTTCACAACCAAAAAGCGATCAACTCTCCAGAGGTCACCTCTGCACAGGTAGGCAGCGAGAAATACATATAGGTGATATAAATACATGCGTTTAATACGGTAATCAATTTTATTATTGAACTTTTAACAGCAGTATAATTATTACTTTACTAATATACAACCTTAAAATTGTTCAAAAAATTTGTAATATCGGTACTACTGCTTCCCTCATGATTAAGCAGCTCTTCTACTTGCCACCGGTTGAAACTACTTATCGTAATAATAATTATACTGTTAGAAATAGAAACAATTATTGATTATTGAAAAGAGAACTGGCCGATTTAGATATAAACTATTAAGAATATATTAATAGGCCGTCGTAGTACAACTACCCGACATTTCATTTATTTCCAACAATACAATTATAGCATACTTCGATCAACAATAACTAGATAAAGGGTCACGTACAAATCGAAGCTAAACGCCGTCCGCGGAAATATATACTTATGTGTAGCTATTTGTTTAAGAAAAGGAGAAAAAAGTGTTAAAACTGTTTTAAGTTCAACCTAATTACAACCATAACACCTTGTAATAAAGTCACAAATGTTCAAAATATTATCTAATACGATAAAAAGAGCAAAGTAATAAATTACCCCTCACAAATGAAAAGATAACATAAACAACATTTAGTGTGAATTCAACCTTAACACGTAATGAATAAAGTACGTTTTCCCGTTATTGTGCGTGTTTGTGTCTGGTGAGGCCAAACATTTATATCACAGGTTTAAAATCGGTAATTTTGTTCAAAATTTGATTTTATTAGTTAGTTTAAAGCTTAAAATATAACTTATTCGACATGTATTTAGCGAAAGTAAGATACTCCGGCTGTTAAATTGCTTTTTCAGGTATTATTTTTGCATCTTTTCAATACACTGCGGCATGGGAAACGGGCTTACATTGGCTGTGTTTCAAACAAACTAAACAAAATAAGGGCACACATTTCAAGTGAGCTCTTATTTACCGAGACGTTATTTTCGCGTCGACCCGTTATCCAGTTATTGTTGATCGAAGATAGCATATAAGCGATTTAACACACTCGACAATGTTTTTAATTTATTTTATACTAGCTGACCTGTGCCCAGTTCGTTGAGCGGTAAACATTTTTAATTGTGATGAAATTATGAGTGTCTTTCAGTTATGTATGCTGAGTGCCTGTATTTTGATAAGAATTCATAATTGTTGTTGATGATATGACCAATAAACATCACTTAACGATTTAAATTATATATTTATTATAAAAAAACTACTTTTTATGACTTAAATATAAAAGTTAGACATCATGGTGGTAGAGCCACGTTGAAACTATTACTGGTTTCAGTATGAATGGGTCGGCTCGCCTGGAGTAGTACCACCCTCTCATAGAAAACCGACGTGAAGTAACAGTGCTTGCATTGTTGCGTTTCGTTCGGTCAGTGAGAGCGCCGGAGGCCCACCTCCCCTCCCCTCTCCTCTCCCTCTCCCTCCCCTAACCCTTCCCCCAAAGGGTGGCATTGCACTTGCGACTCCTCTGGTGTTGTTAGTGTCCATGGACGGTGGTGATCACTTAAAATCAGGTAACCCACCTGTTCGTTTGCCACCTATGACATAAAAAATATATATATATATATATGCTCTCGCTGACTTTTTTGTAGGCATCAAGCTCAACAACTTTTCTCTAGAACTCAATCACATATCTCTCATCGTTAAGGTAGCGTTCGTAAGAAACGTTTTCGTTCGACCGTTTTTTCGACTTACTTTGCAAATCCAACTACCACAAATAGTATTCTCAGTTAATACATACAATACTATGATACTCACAAATAACGTGGCGTTCTAGTGGTAAAAGAATTTTTTAAATCGGTTTAGTAGTTCCAGATATTACCCCTTACAACCTCACAAACTCACAAACTTTACCTCTTTTATAATATTAGTATAGACTACTGTTTCTTCACTTCAATATAACTCATCATCTCCATTCCATCGTTAAGTTTCTACTCTTTCGAAGTCTGGTATCAACCGATTGTAACTTCTTTTTGAATAAATTACTTATATTTGTGAAAACTTATAAATGGCCCTCCAACGCTCCACGGCCTCCTCCCTCAGCTGCCGCCTCTTATTTTCTATCTCCCTGGGACCCGGAGGCTCCCCACTACGTTTCCTCGCCGCTGTGAATTCATACACGATGGCGAAAACTTTCGCCTCCAGCTCCCAGGACAAGGAGTCGGCGAGCACGAAGGCCGCCGCCGAGGACACCGTGCGAAATGCCCGGATCGCCTCAGTGCCACAATGCGTTACGCACTGCGCAGCGCACGCACATTGGCGGGATAAGTCTTCCTAACAATTTTTAAAATAAAATATTATGATGTTTATATTTCATGTTGCCAGTAATTTAAACATCCTTATTTGTTTCACAAAATATATAAATAATATTAACGATACAGTAGTATATACCTATTGCATGAACAGGATCTGATCATAACAATTAAATTATAATCACGTTCAATACACAAATAAGAAAATTAGTCATACAATTAAAATCATTGATTAATTCTAGAAAATATAATACAAGTTATTTTAACCACCTCCCACGTGTATATTTCTCAATGCCGACCTGCAAAAAAATCGATCTGATAATATTGGAATATGATATTATCGAGAAAAGTTTCTTTATCTAAAAAACATTTAATTGACAGCTCTATTCTGGTTTATAACAATATATCTAATCATGCGTAATTCATATAGACGATTATATCTCAATTCAGTCTAGTTTTATTTAGTTAAGCAATCCTTCATTACAGCGTTCTTCAAGGTCACATATAAATAAATCACTTAAGACATTAGATGACATGAGAGAGTCTTTGTAGGTGGCGAGCAAATAAAGAATTAACGCTGAATCAACACACAAAATGCCATTATTGACGTGATAATGTATTATAAATCGATGCACGCACAAAAATCATGTCTCATTGTCACGTTCCACCTGAGCCGAGCGTGCAAGCGAGAGTGCGGAACAAGCGATAGAGATGCCGATCGCTTCGGCTTGTGACGCATGTAATTAATCTGTATAATTGAAGTAAAAAAAAAATGAATTAAGGAGTGCAAATAAATGTTAATTTATCGAAAATCAATTAACTCTTTCTTTGTATTATACAAAAAATTATAATAATTCAATTCAATTCATAAAAGTATGCAATATTTCATCAACGTTTTTACATGAAAAAAATTAATAACAACTAATTATAACCTAGAACTATTAGAATAACTTTGTATCAGTTTTTTTTAATTAGCTGCAATGAACAACCTCACACATTTCACCTTTTTGTAATAGCGGTATAGATTACTTTGTCTATCAAACGACAGATGGTTAAATTAATATATACTAACAGCACTTTCACTGAATGCAAAATAACTGGCACATCTAACTGAAATTAATATTTGTATATTTACATAGGTTCGATTTTTTTTAAATTCTTTTGATTATAAAGAAAATATTTGCAGAATTTAAAGTATGGGGCCACTTGATTCAGGTAGATTATTTGATAATAGTGGCTCACTCGGGTTACTGAATATTCAATTGCTCGTTGCAACTTTGATAAAATACAAGATTATGTATCATTAAATGTGTTCCGCGGTTTCACTTGCTTTGCATTCTTCCAAACTTCGACACTAGATAACGCTCTCCGTGTCACGCGGTCTTGTGCTTTATTGTTACGTTGTCTCTATGCTTATTTTTTCACCCTCAATTTTGTGTGATAATTACCTGTCTCTTAAGTGTCGTAGCTTGATGTTAGGTAATCCATAACCTTCCTCAATATTTAGTTAGAAATATAGATATCATTATTATTATTACATCGTATAAAACAAAGTCCCCTTCCGCGACTGTCTGTCTGTCTGTTCGCGATATACTTAAAAACTACTGAACGGATTTTCAAACGGTTCTCACCAGTGGATAAAGTGATTCATGAGGAACGTTTTAGTATATAATTTGTCAAGGATTGTTTTATAATCAAAGCGGGACAACGTCTCCCGGGCCCGCTAGTATTTATATATATAAATATATTATAGTTCTAGCGATTAACGCGTACAAATCGACAAGGGGTCAATGACTCGTACTTTTTTTTGTTATTAGTAAACGGCCGCGATTTTGTTTGCTTTATAAATATGTATTACAGGTAAATAAGTAAATTACTATTACTATTAGTTAGTTAACCCTGGACGTCATCAAAATAATTAACAAAAATTCTGTAAAATCATTACATATTATAAAACAAAGTCCTCTGCCACGTCTGTTTGTCTGTTCGCGATAAACTCAAAACCTACTAAACGGATTTTCATGTGGTTTTCATCAGTAGATAAAGTGATTCATGAGGATGGTTAAGGTATATATATGTCACGGTTTATTATCAGGGTGGGACAAGATCCACCGGGCCCGCTAGTGTAATATAAAATAAGTAAATAAATACCTGATATTATCAAAGAGGATAAAAAAATATATAATGTACCTATGGATTTAATTCAAATCTGATATATTCCTATCGTTGGTGTTTATGTTAATATGTTAAATACAATATTTATATGGAGTTGGATATCTGAAACAACACCAACGATGCCATATGATCTCACATGTGAAAGTAACAAGTGATCCATTTACTTTATTTTTATCCCGTTTTCAAGGGCGCCTGGTTGCAGACGTGTGTGTGTGTGTCTCAAGCGATGTGAAGGGTTTCGTTAAAATAAAAATGAAACGCATTTCGATATAAACTTCGAGTTTAATACTCTTATTGGGATATTACGACAACGCGGATGTTTGTTATGCATTGAACTAAAATATCTTTAAGGGGCATTATTACAAATAATGACGTCATATACAATTTACTGATATGTGCAATATAAAAAAATTAAGTATATTTATTTTTTATTAAATTCTTAACTTTACACCATAACTGTATTGAAGTTGTGATCTCACCCATACTGACTGACAAAAAACATTATTGTGTTTATTTTTATATCATTGGAGGCAAACGAACAGGCGGGTCACCTGATGTTAAGTGACCACTGTCATCCATAGACACTAACAACACCAGGGGAGTCGCTAATGCGTTGCCAGCCTGTTTTTTGGGGAGGAGTCGAGGAGACGGTATGGGAGGGGAGGTGGTCCTCCGGCGCTCTTCGCATCATGTGTATTACAGTAATCTTCAATAATCTTTTTTTAAGCGACGATGTCTAACTTGGTGAAGTATTCGGAAACAGCGTCGATCGAGGTAGTTTCAAATCCTTGGAACTGACTTTTCGGTGAAGAAGAACATAATTATGAAACGATACCATGGTGGTAGGTAAGGCTTTGTCTTTGTCGGACCGGCTAGCTACAACCCTCAAATTGAATATCTCGCACCAAACATCGGTTAGTGTGTTTCTGCAGTTCCACCTGTCGTGTCTACCATCTTGGATCATGACGTCATTTAACATCAAATGAAGTTATGGTCCAACACTAAAACCTATAACGGTGTTATTACAAAAAAGGTAAATACGTATCGAATACTTTCTTTAAAAAGATTTCGAATTAAATGCACCGCGGTCACTGAATGTACGACATCTTGCTCTTTTGTTTCGCTTTTGTTACGTTAGGTTAGACTTGTGAAAAACGGATAACGCGAACTTGCCTCGGGAGAGCGCGGTGCATTTAATACGAAACCTTTTTAAACCAAGTATTTAATACGTATTTAACTTTTTTGTAATAACACCTATAAAGTTTATAAATAACCTCCTCCTATGTTTTTTCTCTGTATATAAAATATTCTGTTATAATTTAAAGACTATAATTTAAGACTAAGTCGTGGCCAAAAGTTAGTATTTAATAGAATGTAATAAAGAATTAGAAATACAAAGCCGATACCGTTTATTCATAAATCGTAATCCAAATCAAGGAAGCCGTCGAAATGCATAAAATAAAATTTGGAAAGTGTGTTGCACAATCTAATTAACTGTTAAGTTGCAAAATTGACTACCGATTACAACAGTTATTTAGCGACACTACGGAAATGCGGACACTTCTTAGTTGCGTAAAAATATTGCGACAAATGTCCTGACAATATCTTTGTAAAGAATTCATCTGTTTGAAACACATCCTAATTATGAACAGAAGTCACATCACGATAGTTTCATATCTATTTGGTTAATCGTAACAATATTTCGAACAATATACAATTAACACGATTTTCCGCAATCCAAATAACTTCAAACACGCGAACAAATCATTCAAGTTCACACAATCTCTCCTATCAAGGACAAATAACCACTACTGTTTGTTATTTAAAATTATTCTTTTCTCGTTCGATTGGCTGGCTGTAAGTTATCTTCAGTTTTATACTATTTTGTTTCTTTAATAATTTATTCTCTCGTACCGAACATAAATAATAATCTAAAAGATTGTGACCCGAATCATCCAAATTCAAAATAAAACCACCATCCAGACATATACCTACTTTACAAAGTTACTGAAGGATCTCATTGAACGCAACAAACGACTCCTATGTAATCATTGGATATTATAAAACAAAGTCCTCTGCCACGTCTCTCTGTTTGCGATAAGCTCAAGAACTACTGAACGAATTTTCATGACGTTTTCTCGAAGGTTTAGGTATATAATTTGTCATGGTTTTTTTTTCAGGATGGGACAACGTCGGCCAGGCCCGTTAGTTTTATATATTTTATTGTTGCCTATATAGAGAGAGTAGAATGACAAGCAGCCTTACGTCCGCATTGACTCATATTAAATGAAATTTTCCTATTGATATAATCGTAAGTAAGGTCAGTACACAAAGTAAGTAATTTTACAAATGCCTTCGAACAGATCGAATATCGACTTCCTAGAGGTGATTGAAAGATATCATTGACAAAAACAATCATCGTATTAGGTGGCCGATTGGCTGAATAAAAAAATACTATTGTTACGTATTGCCCCTACAAGCAGTGTTGAGAAATAACATTCATTGATTTAAGGTCGAGTGTATTTAATAACATTATGGAGTTATAAGGTTTTTTTATCCCTTTATAGTTATAATAACCATAAAATTAATAAAAACCACAACGATCTCAGTGTATACGTGATCAAATTTAATCAATCGATTTGGTAGTAGACTTTAAATTTCGAGAATTTAGAATGGTTATTCTTATAGATATTTATGGCTATTAAATAGGTAGTTATAATTAATTGCGTAAGTATAAATGTGACCAGAAGTTCAGAATCATTTATATTGGAATGAAGAATAGAAATAATTTTTATGACGCTTTTATTAGCTTCACCTGTATGTGTGTAACCGAACCCTTAGATCTCGATTTTGTCCTACTTTAAACGATCAGATTTAATTCAAACTTTGCACGCCTGTCAAAGGTCGATGACAATGCAATAATCCGAAAAAAAAGTTAAAAAAACTAAAAAATTAAAAATCAATAATAATAATGATAATAGATTTTTTATGAAAGCGTGGTTTTTGAAATTATTTATTTATTTTTCATTTTTAGTTTTATTTTTTTAACTTTTTTTTCTGAAAGCGTGTTTTTTTTAGTTTTTTAAACTATTATTTATTTTTATTAGTACACCCGGGTCATCCACAACGTACTTTTTACCTAAGATTACAAGATTACTAGATTACTGTCAATAAACTTCAAACCCTGTTAGATTTATATGTTGAAAGGGTATCTTTGAAACAGAATTAAAACTTCAAAATATGCAATTAATACAAGTGAGAAATAGTTTCGGAACGTTACTTATCATTCAGTGTTTTTACTTGAACATAATCACACTGTATAGATAATGTTATAGATACGTACACTGAACGTCATTAGTAGTGTTATGTCTCATCTCAAGTGACTCTTATTGAGGATAGATAATGTTACAATGTTCCTGCATATAATTAAAGAAAAATGTATTACGCATTGGAATAAAAACATTAAAGATATCTTAGAATAAACTGAATTACACCTAAATACTTCAATAATATTACGCAAGACCTTAACAGAATCCATTCTGGTACGTGAATGACTGTACATTCGTGACATTTATTTTATAAGGTTGTATTTTCAAGAGCATATTAATGGCATACAATAAAAAATAATATCGATCGCAAGTGGGTGTATTTACGATACCATATTTTGTGAAACTTTACTTCGAATTCGAAACGAGGTAAATGAGCCCTTGATGTTGCAAGCCATAGCGTTATTACCAATTTCATTAACTGTTACTATATATTCGTGTATTGTTTTTATACTGATGCTATTTATAAAACTCGTTAAATAAAGCAATTAGGAAACAATAATCTATACTATTTATTCTACGAATTTACGAAAGTTTTTAGTGAGTTTGATTTTGTTTCCCTCTACGAATATAGTATATCGATCAGATTATTTGTCAGAAGTACATATTTCTTAAAAATACTAACAATTAAACATCCTCTTCAAAGATTGCGCTATACTCTATAGAAAGACGGCGTATAATTGTTTAATTTATAAATATACTAGCCTCTGCCCGCGACTTCGTCCGCGTGGAATAGTTCCTTTTGGTTAACGTTAACACACAGCGGAAGCTCTCAAGAGGAAAAGATACCCCTATTTTGCAACATTGTTGATTGCTGCTCCGCTCCTATGAGTCTTTGCGTGATGATATACAGCCTATAACCTTCCCCGATAAATGAGCTATAAAACGCTGAAAGAATTTTCCAAATCGGACCAGTAGTTCCTGAGATTAACCCCTAAAACGTCACAAACTCACAAACTTTACCTCTTTATAATATTAGTATAGACTATATTATTTAAATTATTTATTACATAGTAATAAAACAAAGTCCTCTACCGCGTCTGTCTGTCTGTCTGTTCGCGATAAGCTCAAAAACAACTTAACGGATCTTTATGCGGTTTTCACCAATGGATAGAGTGGTTCATGAGGAACGTTTTGGTATATAATTTATCAAAGATTTTTTTTATAGCGTCTGCTTACATATAATAAGAATGTAATTCTAAATGTCTGCATTTAGTATAAAACAAAATCTCCTACCGCGTCTGTATATCGGTTTATCTGTCTGTTCTCGATAAACTCATAAACTACTGAACGGATTTCTGTGTGGCTTTCACCAGTAGATAAAGTGATTCATGAGGAAGGTTTAGGTATATAATTTGTTATGGTTTTTGAAGTGAAACTTATTTAGGCGCATGAGGGTAAAATTTTTACAGATGTAACGTCACGCAGGTATGCAACAGAAGTGACGTCATTTGCAGTAAACGCAGATTTTCCATCTATTTTTCAAGTATCGGAAATGTAAAGTTTTAGATTTGTATAAATATAAACAAGACTTATAAATTAGTTCTCCAAAGAAGTTTCACTTCTGACATGTGTACCTACTTTGTACGCACGCACTTTTTTTTATTATCAGGGCGGGATAACGTCCGCAGGACCCGCTAGTAAGTAATACATTGCAATCATTTGTAGAAATGTCTCTCTATCTATCTATGTTTGTCTGTTTGTATGAACACGCAGCACTGCTAAAATATGATAATGATAAAACCATAAATCATGAAAATCATAAAGCATATCTTCAATTAATATATATTGTTTTGTTTTGTTGTATAAAATTTGTTTTATTAAAATGTTAAAATTTAAATCGGTTCGGTCTATCAAGTTATTGTACTTCTAATGACGACGCGACTTAGGTATGAGAGAAAATAGATAAGTAAGTGGACTTAATACATTCAGATGACTTTATTAATCACTGTTTTTATATATTAGGTTACACGCAGACGAAGTCGCGGTCACAGCTAGTATAATAAGAAATTACAGTTCTTTAATGAAGTCTTAGCAATTATACTATCAGCTCATAATGTATAACATAGTAAAAGGAACGCATTGACATCCTATTTAATTAATTAAATATTTAATTTTCCGAGAACATCATTATGGCGGTGTAAGGGATGTCGAATAACATCATAAGATTTGAGACACCCAAGCCAACCTCACCTGCACGTGGTGCATATGAATAACGAACGAGGCAATGGCGAAAGCGGGGTAGTAGCGGGGCGGTAGGGTTTTACAGCCTGACTGGGTCGCGACCACCATGTATATGGCGAAAAAGCCCGTCATAGTGATTCGCTTCTGCGGGTCGCGTTTCGTGATCAGCCTGTGCATATCCAGCTTTTCGCAGACCGGCATGACAGCGGCGAACTGCGATGAATAGTATATCATATATAGAATAGTCTCAGTGGTTGCATTTTTTTTGGATTGTACTGTGTTTACCATCAGGCACAGTCCAGTCGTTTTGCCGTGCTACCATAAAAAATAAAAATAAAATTGTGTCTTATACGAAACTAGCTGTGTCCGCGGCACACCTCGGATGAACTATAAAATTATTGTGGAGCTACATTTCGTGGTTTATTTTGTATTTCAATATTTATTACCTTAAGGTCGTGGCTAAATCTGATGTCATGGAGAAATAGTATATGATGACAAAATTGTTTATTTTGATTGAAATTAACGTTTTACATATCTCGTTTATATCCTTTAGTTTGCTTTGCCATATCAAAATTTAATATGAACGTTAGACTTTTGGCACTACTCTTTCTTTACCAATTTACGTTCTAAACAAGCATTTACTGTATTCTATTGCTTTATTTAATAGTGGAAATAAAATATAACAACAAAATTTACTGAAAGTAATCATGTGTCTACTTAATTTCATTTTCAATTAATAGGTTGTCCTATTTATTATTTATTGTAACAAAATGTAACAACTTAATTACACCTTGGATAAAAATAATCCTTAATATTGAATTAGTTCAGAGGTCTTTTGGGAGAATTGTGAAATTGTGATCCGCAACTTTTCTGTATGACAAACAATGGTGGGGGTAAACACTGTGTCAGTTAGTGTTGAAAACACCAGTTCTCGTTCAAACTCCAAAGTCAAGCAACGTCGGGCGCGGTTAATACTGAGATGGGTGATCGCTTTTTGTTGTATTTAAAAAAATGTACATGTACATTTTGTATTGTCACTGATCTGATATAGGTTGGCGTATATTTTTGGTTAATTTGATGTTTCTCTGTAACACAAAAAAGCTTCACTTCTATCGTGTGGTTTTAAGGTACACCCTTTTTTTTATTATAAGCACACTAAGAGTAAGACGTCACCTTCGTAGCTGGACCGGGGAGGATGGGTCGGGGGACCAATCTTCCCATTTCACAGGTCAGGCGGACGGAGGAGACGGCCGGTATGTACCCGGCTGTCTCCTAAAAAGACGGGGCCCGGCGGCGGCGCTTTCACTGCTGGGCCAACCGCTGGGGCGGCACGGTGAAGTCTATAGAGATCTCGTGCCGCCCCAACTATAGCGGCAGATGTACACCGTGGGGTTTTAGTCCGTGCGACTCGGACATAACCCACCCTCTCCCCCGGGTGGGTGGCGTATCCATAAGGGATTTCCCCACGTTAAAAAAGATGTCACCTTTTAAATATGTAAATTGATTACATATTTAGAAAATCTGATATATTCAATAGTTATATTTCAAAGGCTATTAATTATTAATCATAATCATTAAACCGCTTACTTCTGAAGAATCTAATATTTATTACTGTAACTGGTACTACGCTAATAAACGGAACGGGATGCGAAACGTGAACAGTAATGTTAGTAGTGAATCGTTCATGACCGATTTTTCCAGTACATATAATGAGCTGCTTTTCCTTTTTGTTAATTGTCACGTCCGTAGGCCCTGAACACAATGCCCGGGCCATTGTACCTATTTCATTGTTGTATTATGTTCACGGACGATCTATACCGGATTTTAGTTCTAAATAACTGAAACTGCTTCCAAATATGATATAAATATATTTAAAATAACCAAACAATACATTTTACAATTATTTTTTTACTTATGTAGTTTACTATTAACCAAATTGATGTCATATTATAATTATAAGCTTGCAGGCTTCTAATGTTATATTATGTAAAAAACACTTTAAATCGGTAAAAAAACTGTTCATATTTTTATTATTAATCTGTGACCAATAGATGTTTTTCAGGCGAGTTCTTACTTTATGGGAATCATAATAGATGTTATATATATCTTACGATTGATGACTTCTTCCTTAAAGTTGGCAAACTTTTTTACAATGGCTTTACTGTGGTTTTTATGTTATTCATTTTACAATAACCTATGATTAAATCTGTGCTATATTATATTTTTATTATATTTTATATTGTAATTTAACGCGGACGAAGTCACGAGCAGTCGTTAAGAAAAGTATATATAATAAAACAGGAAATTTAAAAAAACTGATGACAAATAATAATCAAATTAGACTTCGATCAACAATAACTAGATAAAGGATCGGCGCGAAAAATACGTCTCGGTAAATAAGAGCTCACTTGAAATGTGTGCCTTTATTTTATTTAGTTTGTTTGAAACACAGCCAATGTAATTTCACATGCCGCAGTGTATTAAAAGATGCAGAAATAATACCCGTAATAGCAATTTAACGACCGGAGTATCTTACTTTCGCTAAATACATGTTGAATAAGTTATATTTTGTGCTTTAAACTAACAAATAATATGAAATTTTGAACAAAATTACCGATTTTAAACCTGTGTTACAAATGTTTGGCCTCGTCACGCTCGATAATGGGAAAACGTACTTCATTCATTATGTGTTAAGGTTGAATTCACACTAAATGTTGTTTATGTTGTCTTTTCATTTGTGAGGGGATTAATTTATTACTTTGCTCGTTTTATGGTAAGTATTAGATAATATTCTGAACATTTGTGACTTTATTACTAGGTGTTATGGTTGTAATTAGGTTGAACTTAAAACTTTTTTTCCCTCTTTCTTAGTAAACAAATAGCTACACATATATTTACGCGGACAGATTTTAGCTTCAATTTTGTACGTGACCCTTTATCTAGTTATTGCTGATCGAAGAAATTAGACACACGACGTTTCTTTCAAGAAACTGGACTCAGTGGAGTATTTGATGTAACACACGCCAAATCTAAAAGTCAATCAGTTTCAAAGTCAGTTGAAACGATTCAAGATAGGATATTATGCAATTGAATCGATCAAGTTTTTTTCATCAAAAAATGATGTTTAATCGTTTTAATTCACAATCAATAGACAATGTCTTGGTTCTAAGAAAACCGGTTGTAATTACGTTCTTTTAATTACGTTACTTATCCATCATTCTCTATAGTTAACTTTATTTGTAGGAAATAATGATAACAATCCTATATATATTTTTGAAGATATTTTTAATAATACCCATAATTTGGTGGCTCGCTTTCCAAATGATGATCTATTAATACTTAAATTAATTTTAGTTATAGAAATAAACTTTATCTGACTTGAATTCCCTTATATTAAATCAACAACCGCCCTCGATTTTGTTCGCATTAAATACACTATAATACGTTATAAGAACAAAATAGTGCATAACGATTAACCTGAACGCAGTCATTCGTGCAATTATATTTTACAAAATTATCTACAAATAGCTATCTTTTTATAATAATAGTATACATATCAATAGTCTGGTATACATGTATACCTACAAATGTACGGAATCGAATAAATACCTAAAGAAAATGTTAATAAAAAGATATGAACAAAAATACGATATAATAATGTTCGAAACAGGTTTTCTTCATAATTATAACCAACATACTTTTTACTTCAACCTTTATTCATCAGCAGATGTATACGCTATAGCAGCACAATAAATTATATAAAAATCTGGGTGTATCTTTCAAACGCATTAAGATTACATTTTTTTAAATCTAGCGGATTGGTTACATAATTTACTTAGGAAGCGTCTAAAGAAGCTTCAAACTATGAGAGACATAATTAACTACAACACAATACGTTCTTTCTTCGGTTCGGCTATAACAATTAATATTATTATATATCTTTCTCTCTCTCTCCACCTTTCTGAATATTTGCCCCACATGGTAGTGGCGTCAGCCTTCCGTATTTTCTTCTCTACTTCGCTCTCATCTTATCATCATGTTTGGATACTTCCTTCATTTAGCACTACACTCATCCAATTTCTTTTGGCTATACTTCTAGATTTTAAATCCCTGACCAAGAAGTGACGGTTATAGTTCCGAATACCATACGTATTTGTTGGCTTTCTTTTCATGTAACCATACTATCACAGCCTACTTGTATCTTGTATCGCACACCCCTAGGCTGCCTCTCATGGATTTGTTATAATTTATTCGGCTATGTTATGTCACACATCCAGCGTAACAGGAAATTTAATGGTATGGATATTGTTTTTATTTATAGTTCACGTTTCACCGCCACACACCAGGACTGGTCTTACAGTGGTCTTACAAACAAGACCTTTCAGTTTAACAGACATTCTGCTGTTGTATGTAAAACCAGTTACTTCTAGCCATTTAGGTTACGCTACGACTATTCGGTGATGAGTGTTGTCTTTAATGTTTCCAGATTTATCCATTACGTGTCTCATATACTATAATGGTCGAGGTGATCATTTATTTATCCGAAACTGTAATACTATCGCGGGTGTCGGGTGCGTTAAAGGAAGTAAACTGTGTATTTATAACACTCAGCATAAAACTACATGCTTGTGGCTGGGGTTTCCATAATAATAGTGCCTACTATAACTCAATATGATTTTCATTGCAGATGGCTACATCATCTGCGTATGTAGAAACCGCACTGCTAAGTTTTGAGATACCTCGGTGTGTTCAAGACCAAACATAACCGTAAAGTAAATAACCTTGGTGGACGCCTTCCGTGGTCAGTATTGGTTTTGTTTCAGCCACCACTGTACGTGAGAGATCATCACATCGGTAATTATATTTACGTACTTTTCACAGACATCCTTTGTAAGAAGGCTCTACCAGATAGTATCCCTCGGGACATGATAAAATGTTTTTCCATGTCTAAGAATGTGATTTATATCTATCGGCATTAAGCACTACGTTCCTAAGCAATCATATTTGGATCGATAATAGATAATTTACCTATGAATCCATAGTGATTTTTAGACAAAGAACACTCAGATTTTAAGCGGTTAGCAACCTCTCTCTTGTGGATCTAATTCCACCATTACACTAGTGCTTATTACATCTTCCAATTTATACTGGAATTATAGTGCTCAGGATACAAGCGCCTGAAAGCAACACACAGTTGAAGAAATCTGTGAGCATTACGATTCCTCCATCGTATTCAATCTTCCACTGTGTTACCGTCTGGTTCGATGGTTTTCTTGTTGGACATTTTTCGTAGGACGTTATACATTTTTATTAAGTTAAAAAATAACTTATACAGCACAATATTAATTACATTACTTATGCCCGGTTTCTGAGACACATTTATCTGTTCAATAGCGTTATCGGTTCGATAGCTTTTCAAATTGGGTTTCTGAACACACAATCATACGGTAAACCTCCGTTAAACTTAACCGGCCAATCTGGGCGTTTATCTATTCGATAAGTTTTGACATTTTAAATAGTTTTTAATATCTTTACAATGACATGCCATTTACGAACAACTAACGAATTGAATAGTACAAAATCCAAAATAATTACATTTATAAGTAAATAATTATAATATAAAATTAAACCATCTACTAATCTCCAAATTAATTTCTAATAATAATATTACTACTATAAGTTAAGAATTAAAATAATGAAATCAATTTTAACGCTCTTTCTTAAAAAGAGCCATCTAGTTAACATCAAAGAACTAGTTTTAACTCGTTGTGTACTCAGAAACAAATTGATTGAATTGATTTCAGGTAACAGCCCAAGCCGAGGTGTGCGTGCACCCTTGTGTAAGTTACCTAAAAACCAAATCGGCTGAGTGCCCTAAGCGTTCGGCCTTAGTAGTCCGGTGAAGCTGTAAAGACCCTAACAGGTCAATAGCAAAACCAGTTCGAAAAAAACAAAAAAAAAATTGACAGTTTATCTTATGGATATCTTTATTGTATAAGTAGTATAAGTAACGATAGTTTAACGGAATGCCTCAGAAGCCGGGCATGAGACTGCTATATTATAAATATATTTTTATAATTATAAGAAATTTATTCCTCAAAATTTAAATCTATACATGAAAGTCCATATTTCTCAAATAGTTAACATAACACAATCACTTATAATTTTATACCTTTCATTTCCATAACCAATTATCCATTATAAATAAATATTATATTTTCGACGTTTTTCGTGTATTCATTTATATATTAAATTTTGCTACAAAAATCTATTCTATAATTTTTGGCACAGTGAATAAATTTTCTCCTCATATTGGATAAATTTTCTAAATTAAACTTTCAACGTTTTGTCTTTTATATTGTTCCATAAAAATAATGGTGTTACAGAAGTGTCTCTATACACTTTCATTTTAAGCTGACATCTTAACAGCCTTAAATCACACTTTATACATGTTCAATATCATACAAAAATTTAAATCAGTAGACGCAGCCTTCACGATAACATAGATAAGAGTATTAATGCGTAATGAATAATGTACATACACTTATATTTACCTAATTTATTGTCAACGTTTGAAAATGTTTGTACAGAAAATGTTTAATTCCCTTATAGTACGGCCGTGTAATGGCAATAAAATGGCAAGTGAACAACCGGATGTCAATTTGTCGATTCTGCCAATACGTTTGAAGATATCTCTACTGCAGTCTTTCATTGACTCATTCATTTTATATATGAAGACTTTTAACTCGAATATTTCATTATTCCGTACGGTTTTTCTAGCGTTTTCTATCATAGAAACCCTGTATTGACGGTTACATGCACTGAAAAAAACAATTGGTCAAATACATGTTTAGATACTGCAGCGATTAACGTAGGTTCGAATGCTCATTATTAATCGGAGTTCTCGGTGAAGGAAAACATCGTCGAGACTAGTAATTGACAATCTGTCACCAAGCACCTTTAGGTGAGTTCCGTCAACTGCACTTCATAGTCAGTTTTCTCTTTAGATTTAACGTGTTTACAATCTTGAGCCACAACATCGTTTAACATTAGATGAGTTTGTGGTTAAACGTGATAGATAAACCGATAAATAACAAAAACGGTATATAACCTTATACCTAAAATTATATACTAACCTAACATAACTGCAATTAATAACACTCAGATTATATCACTTATAAAAATCAAAACATTATATGCTCTACTCCGACGAATCTTTTAGAACTTATGTTTGGAATAGTTTTTTTAAACATTACAGTTTAATTAATTATAACCTCTAATTTACTTCGAAGGCCTAGATGAATTAAAAAATCTCCCTTAATAAATATATTCACTGAATCTTTAACTATTGTAATAAAAACAGAAATAATAACCCGTGATAATATCGTGTATTTACGGCCGTCATACTATAAATGCACATTAAATTTTGGTTCACACCTAGAAAGAAATAATTACTTATTGTAACAATGGCATACAATAATGAGAGGTATGACTTTTAATGTGTCGTTATAAATGTAGAGCTTAGAGTTGACGATTAAGTTACTGGTCTACTTTAAACAAAAACTAAAATAATGTTTTCCTTTCCCTACCTCATCAGCATTGTCTCTGTATCATTATAAAACTTCTTAGTTATACAGGTACGTATTTAGAATCATATTAGGTGGCTATAATTTATTTAGCCATACTATGAATATAGGAAATAGTCTTACGTGAATATTTTTCATACAATATTTAATTTAGTTGTAACACTATCAGGCAGAAGAACAGGCTATACGTTTTGAGAAATAAGCGTTCAGTACCTACGTACCTGACAATTTTTTATTTAAAATCTGAACTAAAGAATTGATTAATTGGTAGGAATCATTGATTTATAATATGTCTGTAACTATAACATTTAAAAAATAATCTATTCTAATCTTATAAAGCTGAAGGGTTTGTTTGTTTGTTTGGTTGAACGCGCTAATCTCAGGAACTACTGGTCCGAATTCTTTCAGTGTTAGATAGCTCATTTATCGAGGAAAGCCATAGGCTATATATCATCACCCTAATACCAATAGGAGCGGAGCTCCAATGAAGAATGTTTCAAAATAGTTTTTTTTCTTTTTAGAGCTTTCGCTGCGTGTTAGCGTTAACCTAAAGTATATATTGCACACGGACGAAGTCGCGGGAACAACTAATAATAGATAATATTCTCCCTAATTTTCGTAATACAAGCAATTATATTTAACTGACATCCGTTTGGGACTCCACTACGTTTGTGTCTTTAAACATGATACATAATCTACATATAACACGTGCGGACCTGCGGTTTATACATCGGACGACGAGATTTTTCGATGACAGGTTTTTTCAAATTTACTTGACACTTATACGTTATATTTAGCCCGATTAAAACAATATCTTTATAAATGATAGATCTTGTGTTATAGGATTTTATTTCGTAACAATTATATTATGATATTTTTAAAATAGTTTAATTCGTAACATATAAATTGAAACTGAATATTTAGGAACGAAGTAAAACCGACTTGCATTTCCTGAAGTTTTTATTTTTAATGATACAAACGAAGAATCTTAGGAACTTCGAGGACTAAAATAGGAACCAATTAGGTAGTTACTTGCTACCAAATACATATCTGACATTGGAGAAAGTAACGCAAAATTAATTGGTTCTCGGACATTCAACAGTTATGACATATTATATTGCACACACGGCTTCCGCAATTTATGCAAATCCAATAATACTATTCCGATATTATATTCAAGAGATTGTGATCGGAAACCACAGTCTTCTTGGTCGTGTATATTTTTGACCGCATAAATGATAATATTCTCTTTTAATATTACAAATTTACGCTCACAGGTATAAATGGACGAAAAGTTTTTAGAAATAGCTTTGTTGCCATTTAATAACATTCACTTCTCTATTCATATTTAAGAGATGAATTAAAGTTGTAAGAGTTAAAAGTTTTGTACGATATGTAAGCAAGAAATAAGCATAATCTAAAAAGCAAAAGTGATGACTTCAATATCACAGATAAAAAATTTCACGTGATATTATACAGAGTCCCATTCGCAAATAAGTGCACAATTAAATTCTTCGTTTCGTCTCGAATTGCGTAACCGGTTATTTCGTTGCATAATCTGTGTATTTAACGTAGATAATAATGAAGTAACAAAATGTAGAAAAAATATGTGTATTATAATAAAAAAAAAGTCTACATATTTAATATCATTTGGCCACGGGAATTTTGTAGCCTGCAAAACCATCTTACATTATAATAGCGTGCCCCGTTAAAAATATACACAAAGGGATCGTTTTTATTTATTTAAAGACTCCTTCATTAGAGGGGTGTCGAATAACATCATAAGACTTGAGACACCCAAGCCAACCTCACCTGCACGTGGTGCACGCTGCTGAATAACGAACGAGGCAATGGCGAAAGCGGGGTGGTAGGGTTTTACAGCCTGACTGGGTCGCAACCACCATGTATACGGCAAAAAAAGCCCGTCATAGTGATTCGCTTTTGCGGGTTGCGTTTCGGGATCAGCCGGTGCATATCCAGCTTTTTGCAGGCCGGCATGACAGCAGCGACCAGCGAAGGATAGTGTGTCACTCGGTGGTCGCCATTGTTTTTGGACTGTACTGTGCTTACCATCGGACATAGTACAGTCATTTTGCAGTGCTACCATAAAAAAAAGATAACATAATAACAGATAAAACATTGCGCGAGTTAATTAAAATTGAAACCTCTTCATTAGAACTATTACGCCATGCCAAAATAATATATATGTGTAACAGTAGAATTACTTAATAATGGAGTGATTTAGTAATTAATAAAAACAACAGATTGTCGACATCCTGATGCCTTTTATAGAAAACCTTCGATACACCGGAATGCATTTTAGGAATACTTTACGATACCTACAATAGTATACTACTGTATCGATTGTGAAACCGAAACAAGCCGAAGCTTTGCTACGTTCGCAGTTCGCAAGATTTGCCAGTAAACATGTACTTATTGCCACTGCTTGGTCTACTTTCATAGCATAATTAATGTCTTGCGGTATTTTACTATGACAGGCAGTAGCTAAAGTAAGTGCTATGTTTATATTACAAAAATGGACAGTTCGAACAATTTATAATATGGAACGCCATGAATCACTGAAGACCAAGTCTCATAAATTCAGTACCTTAACTTTGCTTTACCAAAATATCATTGATAATGAATTGTATGTTGGCAAGAGATTAAATGTTAGAAACGACTGGTATAACTTAAATACTAGAAATAAATACAAATCGGTCATTCTATGTTTTACACTCAAGTGGACGAATAAAAGTCTTTAGGTTGCAGTGTTAGGTTCTACAGTAAGGTCCCAAAGCACATTAACGATAGACCAGCCAGATAAGTTAAATCACCATGTTGAACTGTTTTTACTGTTAAAAAGCTAGGACATGAACTATTCGGTGAAGAATAATAACTAATAGTATTATAGTTCTAATAAATATGTAGAAGAAAAAAATTTAATCCGATCGAGTTTCTTGTCGACTTATCTTTATTATTAGTGACATCTGTTCCGAACCAATGGTAGTGGTTTAGCGTTCATAAGTGGACGCCACTTATATTGAGAAGGCACTTAAGACCTAAATGGAATGCTTGATTTTGAAAAAGCAACTGAAACACTCTTTGTATCATGATTACTTCTGTATATTGTACATATTGTACGAGTATTTGTTGACATTAGGTTACATTAGTGTCATCAAAGTTTAATTGTTGAAAAGCTGATAATATTAAAAAGATATCCTGATGCCCGTTTTCTGAGGTACTTTAATCGTAGTTTATCTGTTAAATAGCGTTATCCGTTCGATAACTTATCAAATTGCGTTTCTGTACACACAATCATATGATAAATGTGAGGAAAACACAACGGGTCATTTGACAAGTTTAACCGAGTATCTTAGAAACCGGGCATGAGTGAAATACTTATTCTTTATACTTCATCGGTGTTATTACAAAAAAGTTAAATACGTATTGAACCCTGGCTTTAAAAAGGTCTCGTATTAAATGCATCGCGGTCGCTGAATGTTCGCCATCTTGCTCTTGTCTCGCTTTGGTTACGTTAGGTTGGACTTGTGAAAAAGGATAACGCGAACTTGCCTCGGGCGAGCGCGGTGCATTTAATATAAAACCTTTTTAAAGCAAGTATTTAATACGTATTTAACTTCATTGTAATAACACGATCAATATATTATATATATATATATATATATTTCTAATAACACGATCAATGGAATATCACCACCTTTTCCTTCACTGAGAGCTCCGATTCAGTTGCTAGGATTTGAACCTACGTCCAACGACACCGTATCCGAATATGATATGAACTATGCCATCATGGTGTTGTTACCATAACTACTGTTTACCAGCCGGAGTACGGAGAGAGACGGACGGGTACCAAAAAAGGATAGACAAGATTATCAATTCATCTTCTTACAGATACCGTTCATTTTGTCTTGTATACCTTATATAATTTATAATTATTTTCTTTAATTTTATATAACTAATTATTACAAAATTAATTGTAATTCTGGGAAATTTGGACTCGGGTTTCATTATTTCACAACCAATATGAAAAATCAAAATCGTGCACAAGCACAGGTGCCTTTTACGTTGGTAATCACTCGTCAATTGCGCTAATGAGCGATGTGTGCTCGCATTGACGACATCGCGTCACGCGCCTAACTGTTCGCAAGTTTCACAATAGTATAAACGTTCTAACAATACAGCCGATATATGTATACATAAATATATATTCTAAAATATATATTTTTAAATATAATGCCATTACGATTTAAAAACAACATTTGTAAAGAGAGTCGTGCTGAATGAATATACGTATTGTTGCAAAACATATTTTTTTAAACAATAAAATTAATTTCTGTGCAAATAAGCCCCACCATTGGATTAATATATCTACCCTGTAGAAGGCGCAAGCTGTTGATTTATTATAGACTGTGTTTGCTGTATAAATCAATGAAAAAATGTTTATTTCTATTATATATTCTGTTTACATTTCGTATTTGGTTTTGTATTACACTCACATTTCATATTTAATGCTAGCAATTTAAATGAATAGCAAATGGATTAGAAGCGACGTTAGAAAGGAATTAATGTGACAAAACAAAATTACTTGATACAAGCATATTTAAGTTAATAGAAAATTGGATAAAGTAAGTGTTAATATTTATAAAGTTTATTTTATCTATTCACACATACAACTGAACATCAAAATAAATTATCGTTAATAATATAAGTTAGTATTTATGAATGATTTATCGACTAGGGCCGAAAGACGGATCAACTACATGACATTAAGACAATTGGGATCAATAGAAAGGTCATAATAATTACGTTAGCGGCATTCTAATGTGATACAGTGACCTCAGCAGCTGTTACTATTAGAGCCCCAGACCAGGAGAAAGTGGTATTAAACCCGCAATTTCAGAATTACATTGTGGTCGAGATGATTTGCCGCGTTTACCGTGCTCGAAATAACGTGCACTTATAACTTTATGTAAGTGGTAGTTAAGTTAGAAATTGTTCAATCGACATGTCTCGATAATATCTTGTTCATTTGTTACTGTTTAATTAAAGCATTAATAATAATTACCTGTATGATTTAGCTACGTGAAAAAAAAGGTTTATATTCCATGCAATTATTTCTGTGTTGTATATATATTATGAAACAAAGTCCTCTGCCACGTCTGTCTGTCTGTTGACGATTTTCAAGTGGTTTTCACCAGTTGGCAAAGTGAATGTTTAAAGGGTCACATCCTTCAATCCTGTGGTAGTTCACGATCACATTTGACATATAAAATAAACATATACTAATAAACAACAAAAAGAACCAAAAAGTATCGGAACGATAGTTTTAAGCGTAAAAAATCACATCTAGGTTCAACGAACAACATTAAAGGGGCGCTTTCAAGGTTAACCATTACGTAACTGCTTATCGTAGGAACGCCGCACAGTCAAACAACGGGAAGCGGGGCGCGGGTCGAGGTGGGGACGCGGGCGGGACTACGCGGCACGGTGTGATTCATTGCTTTCCTTAGTATTACACCAGTTCGTTGCGTAAATCAGCTGATTTTGAATGTATATCAGTTTTGCGTTTCTCGAGATAATTAGGTTAAATATTAAGCACCTATTTTTTATTAATTAAGAACGAGAATCGACTAGTATTTATTCTGTAAAGATATTGCTGGCGACTAACCAGTCGCGCTATATAATTTCTCAATGTTTTTTTTTACCATGGTGGGACAACGTCCGCCGGACCCGCTAGTGTACTATAATGTGAACGTGTCAAATGATATTTTTATTCCCAACCACTCTTCCCGACTTCCCACGGATGTAGTAACAAAAATCCATGTTATAAAATGGCATCCGAAAAACTGAACGTCATTCTATCGATTCTGACAATATTCTTGAAGATCTTCTTATTTATATATGGAGATTTTTTTTACTAAACTTTTTCACTTTCCCGTATGATTTGTCAAACGTTTTTTTTCCACAAACCTTGTCCTAACAATTGACAATTATAAATACGAACTTCAAGCATAGCGAAAAAAAATACTTTTACCGAATTTTTTATTGATAACATTAAAGCTCGTGAATAGCTATAAAATTAAAAAAAAGAATGAAGTAATCTGTTTCGAAACAAAGGAGGGAGATGTTTTTAACTGTTTGCCCATTGCCGATTTATATATAGATAACAGAAAATGAATTACAAAAATTGGGAAATTGGGTTTTAAAGTTATGCGCTCACGTACATTGGCTAATTGATTTATATATATATATATATAGAAGAAGATAGATAGGAGATACGGAATGTGATCTGAAGAAGAGAGATGTAATTACGCTACTACTGTTGTACAATTTTTATCCCTTATGGTTCATAATTTTAAGATTATACAGAAACGAGACTGAAGATTTGGATTTAAGTCTTAATACCATTCTGTAATCCGACAACTTTCTACTTAGGATTCGGTTCATAGTAACACTTCTTATAAATATTATTTAGCAACTTTAAGTATCAATTCACAGTAGACCGTATCTCGTGTAACATGATCCAATTAGGGTAGGTGCGACAGATACTTGGGTTGTTTGGAATTTTCTTACCGAGAAAAGATAAGTATTTATTTAATGCGTTTTTCATCTACCTCTTCCTTCCTCTAGAATTATTGGGCCGTTTGTAATACGATTATATAACAATTATAGACTAGCGGACCTGGCGGACGTTGTCCTGCCTTGATAATAAAAAAAATCCTAAAAGTCAACCGCAACGCCACCTACCGGGTCCAATTGTGAATCTAAACCATTCTCGGACCCACTGGAACACGCACACAAAGTTTTATTAAAATCAGTCCAGCCGTTTTGGAGGAGTTCAGTGACATACACACGCACAGAAGAAATTTATATATAAAGATGATAGCTTCCATAGAATACAGACAAAGATAATTCCTAATCATGATAATGATATTTTAAAAGTAAAAAGAAGACAAAATTCGATGCGTTGTTTTGGCCATATGTTATTGGAAAAGAAGTTTGTGACAAATGGAATTATAAGCGTATGGTTGGGAGACATTATAAATATTGTACGGATAAAGAACGAGTTATATACGTACAGAAAGATGGGATTTTTTGGGAAATGTATGAATTGATTATAAAAAAATATCTTTTATTTGGGGCGAACCAGGGTGATGCCTTACATCACTATTATAATGTATGCTTCAAGATAATGTGTTTTTTTTGATGATGATGTGGTCCAAGATAGTACGCACGCTATATATAGAGGAACTGGTTCTCAAGTGCAGCGTCTTTGAAGGTGGTAGCTAGCCAAGCGAACTTAGAAAAATCCCCACTACCAAGCTATGGTTTCATTACTATTTTCCTTCATCCAAAAGGAAGGAAGGATTCAAAACTAGGTCCATCGACGTGGTGCCAGTAAACGTTGTCCACAGAACCATCATCGCTTGAAAATATGCTCCATCGAGTTAGTCACCCGTTTAGAAATCTTGTTTAACTGATTAAACTTGATTTTTTTCTGGTCAGGAAAATAATAAAAACGTTAGACTGCAATAGAAATAATGCGATAATGGTTGCGATAAACGGGTAATCTGTCGCTACCTTTAGTGGTAAATGTACGTTGGTACTAACTGTACAGTCAATAGTCGGTTGACGGATGACTGCCGCCGCTGTGGGGACGCTAATGCCGCTATCGAGGTCAGTGGAACCTGCCTAAGAACACTGATTTGAACTTGAACGAATAAAACGAAAAGTGATCACTGTCTATGCCATTAGGGCATTCAGAAATGTGGGTTAAAGCATTTGTAAATAGGTTGTACGCGATTGTTGTAATTATTCGTTTTTATCTGACACGATCGTTGTTAAATGTCGTTCTTAGGACACAAGTACTTATGAGGTCATTAAAACAAAAACCCAGAAAAATATGAATGGTAATACACGAGCTTACATTTGTTTTATTTTAAATAGAAAAGTGAATAGTTATTTCTTTATATTTTTAATAGTAAGACTTGAAACATATACACATTTCGTAACTAACACATGAGTACGATAAATACTGAACACAAAACTTATGTTCTATGATTGATATTAATTATTTACATTCCAGTTTTACTAGTTTGGTTTCATTAGCTCTAGCAACTTCGAATGATTACAAATAAAAGATGAAAGTAAAAGATATCGTACGAAAAAACACGATCATTTTATCGCTACACCGAAAAGGAATAAGATCCGTGGATTTTTTAATTATTTGAATAATTTTTCAATAATGTCATTTGAAAAGAAATAATCCTTGATGATATTTATACACAAAATGATTTGATTAGTCAAATCTATAGTAATCTAGATCTAAATCTAAAGTATAATTGTATAACTCATTGAGATATCAACGCAAAGTCCGAACTACTGGGGCTAGCTAGAAGGTTTATAAAACTTGCATGCAGATTCAGTTAGTCAATTATTAGTATGGACATAAAATAAAGAATAAAAATAATGTCCGCATAGAAAACACGTGCGAATCCACAAGAAGTTGCTAGTAAAAACATAAAACGTCTTTTAACAATATACGGGTAGATATACGTTTAATTGTCATATTTGCAGAACATTTCTCTAACAATAAGTTTGAAATGACTTCCTAAAGAGTATTGGGGTTATTCAATAGTAAGACAACGCAATACTATTCTAATGGTAAATGTAGGACAGTCGCAACTGTTTAGTCAGATGAGGTGTATCTGGAGCGCTGGACGCGATTTAGAAAGGTGTCGGGTTTATTATACTTGGACATTGATATCTACATGGTAAGTTGTACGAAAACGCGTGGAATCTTATGTAAAAAATAGTGACCTAATATAATTATATGAATGTATTAAGTCCATTTACTTATCTACATTTCTCTCGTACTTACATCGCCATTAAAATTAAAATAACTTTTGATAGAGTAGACCGATTTTAATGAAACAAAGACTATCTTACTCTCGAAGATATGCTTTATAATTTTTTTTTAGTGTTATAGCCCAGTACTTTAGAAGTGACCCGTATTCATACAAACAGATAGACAGACATTTATAAAAATGATTGAAGTGTATTTTTTATTACATATTCTAAGATTTACATTTTTTTTATATGCATAGTATATTTAACTGATGTTAGAACAAAATTTGATCGAAAAAGGCATTAACTCGCGGAAATCCATCATTAAATATTGTAGTGGTCGTTACATTGCACTTCCGCTTGGAATTACTTAAAGATGCTCCGTGACAGAGCGAAGCATGTGTAATCGATCGTGGCCATTACACGTTAATCTGCAACATATCTTAATTAATATTTTTTTACAATTACATACGAACAGTGTAAACCGTCTACCAAGGATACGTGTTTACATTTTGTTGTTTTAGTCACTAATATTTCGCTCTTTGTATTACTAGTTTCAGATTCAACTTTTTCAGGTACCCTAGCGCAAATAAAATCAAATTTTTATTGGTACAATAAACCGTGGTAGCGGCCAATCAATTCCAGGCGGAAGTGCAAAGTGGCGGCCACTATAATATTAACTTTATAATGTTGGAACGACACTTTTAGAAGTGGAAAGGCAATAAAAATTACTTTACAAGTCATAAACAGCCTTTACACGTGGTACACTCTGTCACATTACAGGCGAGTAAAAAAGAATATATAATTTTACATGTTAAAGTACTATTACCCGTTAAACCTCGGCAATTAAATATTACTAGTGGTCAACAATAGGCCACGATAAGAGGTACATATGGGTGTTATCATCTGTATTTTTTAGTGGTAGAAACTGTAATGAATTTTGTACAAAAGTTATAGATTGTAGACGTAAGGAACGTAAAATATGACAAATAAGACTTATTTAGGCTTTTCGCTTACCGATGGTATGAAAAAAACTACTTTGATTTGCTTTTGATTGATGTAAATGTATAGACAATTACTCATCGTTATTGATTAAATAATTCTTGAACCATAGATAATCACGCCTAAATCCAGTTGCTTAGTTTACTGCCGTGATATTTATATTTCGAGGTTAACGTGATCCCTATTTGATCGATTTGACGTTTGATCGCTTTGTATTACCTTCGTTACTTCTTATTTAATATTATAAGTGTGAAAATGGGACTGTTTGATTGTTCCGCTTTCATGGTTTCAACTGATCAACATGAAATTTTGCATACAGAGGTACAGAAAAGGCCATAGAGTGGTTTAAAAAAAATAATAGACTGTGTGATGCTTGACCTCTGTCACACCTGATGGAAAGTGAGGACGAGGCCTAGGATGTAACGCGTTCACCCAGTAAAAGCACATTCACTCTTCTTTTGAAGATCACTTCATCATACACTTCAGGAAAAACAGACACAGGTAGCGTATTCCACTCCTTCGCGGCTCTCATAATAATTGACGTAGATGAAATCTACAAAAATGTGGTGTTCTCAAAATTACAGAAACTCGTGCGAAGCTGCGAGCAAAAGCTAGTAAATTATATTAATGAACTTACTTTCTAACTCAATTCTTTATCGACTATTTTTACATCGCTTCTATATGAGATATCTACAACTGAAGAGCGTATTTCATATCGATAGTTGGCACTGTTATTTGTTTACTGCAACATTTAGAAATTTCATTCATCATACTCATCGCATTTTCTTACTCTTATCCCAAGATGAGTAGAGTCAGTACAATATATTTTCCTCTTCCACTCTCCTCTATCAACTGACAATTCAATATTCACACCATTCTATAAATATATCACAGTCCATCCATACTTTCTTCGGTCTTCCTCTACTTTTATATCCTACACTAAACTATATTATATTTTGTAAATATAATACATACGAGTATGTTAGTAATAATGCTGCAATGTTTAATATTCATTATTGAATAGATTTACTTAATATAAACAGTTTTCCGTTCCTGTTCCAATTTCCGAACAGCCGAAGAACGTCTGAATGAAGATTATTTGGCTTTGTTATGTTGTATACATTTCAGAATCATATCATCACTAGCTTTTACCCGCGGCTCCACTCGCATACTTTTTTGCTAGATTAAGACGTGAAAGCGTAACAAACAATCAAACGCACGTTCGCATTTATAATATCAGTTAGGACATTACTTACAGATTGAATTCAACCAAAAAGATTTGATTTTTATTTGGATATTTTTTTCTTTTACTTGTATCAAACAACTCGTCAATATCTCGTAGAAACGCTTTACTTGTATTCGTACCCGTAATATAACGTAAACGTACGTAGATAGCTTTCTAGTTATATAATTAGTCTGACTAAGGAAACCACATAACGGCAGTTGGAGGCTAGCGTAAAAAATTTGCAGTGTTTTATGTAATCTTATCATCCACTTTACTTAAATTATGATTTACATACCTTCAAACTATTTCTGTACGTCCAGTGCAATAGAAAATGCTTTGTTCGCTATCTCATAAATAAACATGAAGAATAGGGTTGTATTCTATGACGTGCCAACGGCAATAATACTTCGATTCGCTCAACGATTTGTTCAAAAGCATTTTATGTTCCTTTTTAGCTGTATACGTGCAGAAAAAACTTTCCAAAAACTAAGTTTAACATTAAACTCATCTCTAAACCTGAGACCCACTGTAGTGCCATATGCCTCTTCCCGAACCCTTTCCTCTCCTCATACCTTCCGTATGGGCATAATCACCACGTATTGGTACTAAAAGAAAAATTCTCAGATTCGGTTTTCCTCACGATGTCTTCTTCGCCGTCAACTGATAGAATTACCAGTTAGATTAGCAAATGCACGCGAATTCTGAAAAAATGTTTGTTACATACTGGGGTTCGAACTGGCATATATGGAGTTAATAGTCCATCGGTCAAACCACCCGACAAATACGACCATTAGCTATCTACAAATCCAGCTCCGGTTCTATATTTTTAGTCAATAAGGCTAACCGAGGTTTTCCTTCATTTCGATCATAAATTAATTTTTATGATTTTAAATTAGTTTTAATAGTATATATAAATTAATTTATTTACCTTAATACCTGTATAAGGTGATAATATACAAAACTAAAAACAATTCGGGAGTTTTTTTATCGACAAGAGATTAATAACCAAGCTGTACAACAATCATAAGAATATTACCACTCTTCAAATTAATCAATTTATTCATATGAATTGCTATAAATTGACACCACGATAGATGGCTCACATAATTATTAATGGAGAAGGTCTTTTTACTATTAAATGCATTTCATTGTAACCCGCCACTATTTTTCTTTTTTTATATCTTAGGAGGCAAACGAACAGCCGGGCAACCTGATGTTAAGTGATCACCGCCGTCCATAGACACTAGCAACACCGGGGGAGTCGCGAGTGCGTTGCCATCCTGTTTGGGGGGAAAGGGGGAATGAGGGAGGGAGAGGAGGGAGAGTAGGGAAGGGGAGGTGGGCCTCCGGCGCTCTCACTGACCGAACGAAACGCAACAATGCGAGCACTGTTACTTCACGTCTGTTTTCTGTGGGTCGGGTGGTACTACCCCGGGCGAGCCGACGCATTCATGCTGAAACCGGTAATAGTTTCAGCGAGGCTCTACCACCTACTATGTGGCGCTATGCTATATTTTGTTGTTATTATATTTTCTATCAAAATTTAACGCGCTTAGTTGCGAGTTGTTGTTTGCATGAAGTCTACTTTAAAAAATTTTACTAAAAATTTTGAGAAAAACCAATGACGGACAAGATAATAAAGACAAAATATAGCCAGGAAAACTAGTACGCGTAGGCAGTTTCCTTTTAAGTCATGAAGTACAAACGCTTTGAGTGCCAGTTTGCGTTGACACCCACATGCTTTAGACCGGAACACCGCAACGTAACTACGTAACAATACTGCTCTTTGCGGCAGAAATAGGTATATGGCGATGGTACTCTCGCAGTTAAACAAATTCTACCACTATTTCAATAGAGAGGACATTTTCACGCTATCAACCTTGCTATAAACCCAACTATTTATTACCACAAATACATACGCGGGTAGAGCCTCGTCCATAGGTCCATAGGTAGTATAAAAGTAAAATACATTAAAATACGTAATTTACATTATTTAATCTCTTTACAGTCTACCTCAGAAAAAATGTGATGTGTAAAAATCACTCATATTACTAACATGATACAGTCTATATGTACCGAATAAAAATTGATAGTGACATGCAAATAATATGAAAATTTACATGTTTATCTGTCTATAAATAATTTGAAGATAACATGTTTACTCGTTGAGAACAAGATACAGTTGCCATTGTAGTCTATGAATCAGTTTCAATTCATAAATGTTGAATGTAACTTTATAAGAGACTAGCTGACCCGTGCCCACTTCGTTGGGCGGTAAACATTTATAAAAAAACTACTTTTTATGACTTAAATATAAAAGTTAGATATATGCTGTCGGTGACATTTTTGTAGGCATTATCAAGCTCTACAACTTTTCTCTAGAACTCAATCATATATCTCTCATCATTAAGGCAGCTTTCGTAAGAAACGTTTACGTTCGACCGTTTTTTCTCCGACTTACTTTGCGCAGCCGACTACCACAAAAATCTCTTTTCATTTTTCTGGTTAATATATAGCCTATGACACTCACAAATAACGTAGCTTTCTATTGGTAAAAGGATTTTGAAAATCGATATAGTAGTTCCTGAGATTACCCCCTACAACGTCACAAACTTTACCTCTTTATAATATTAAATATAGATAATAAATATCGCTATATCCATTCACACAGATACGACCGCGTGTCTATTAAAAAATAATTGACACAGTGTTTACTATTTCCATAGACGTCAACTAGATACGGGCACGGGGCCACGAGCAAATAAACGTGGTGTTCTTTAAAATAAAATCTACATAAGATAAACTCAGAGAATATCATATGTCATCATTATCATCATTACATAGTATAAAACAAAGCCCACTACCGCGTCTGTCTGTTCGCGATAAACTCAAAAACTACTCAACGGATTTTCATGCGGTTTTTATCAGTAGATAGAGTTATTCACGAGGAGGATTTTAGTATATAGTATAGTATATGGTAAACTAGTACGAATTAATAAAATAAGTAGGAGTAAGAAATATATAATTACGTAAGTTGTGGTGGTCGAGTGGTGTGCCAAATGTCAACTAGAAGTCCGGAGGTTCAAATCCTAATTTTTACCAACGAATTTTTAGGAATGGGCGTACATTTACTAATTTCAATTGATAGCTCTATAAAACAAATAGCTCTATAAAATATAGAATTGTGGATTTCTCGAAGTTTGAAATCACTAACATCGATAGCTGGTGACCACTACTAACAACGTCCACACCCTCCTCTGGGAAGAGAACTATGGTCCTGCAATGGATTTCTTACAGGCTGATGCGATGAAGAAACATGACATATTACGAATATTTAAAAATATCTTTTTCTGCTTTCCCCCTGTCTAAAACACAAAGACAGTAAGTCTTAGTCGAGGGTCAATTACAAATTGACTACAAAATAGATACCGAGTTATCATATAGGTGAAAATGTATATTTTTTTTAAACCGTACATATAAAGTCAGTATTTAGTATTCAAATGAAAATCTACATGATAGAAACCACGGTCCATTTCTTCTCAACGATGCGATGATGTTACGACCCACTGCACGCACAAATGAGACGAGAGTTTTACAGTTAACATTCATATTTACAAATTACAATATTTATTATCAATTGTCACACTTTTGTATGATCTTCTTTGTGAAGATTATTCATAGCACTCGAATCAAAAAACTATCTTCAGACCACGCCCTTAGATCATTGTATTCAAATTTATAGTAACTATAAATGATTATATTAAACCTTTCTCCAAAAAAAAAACTCTTAGGTGTACAAACGTTCATGGTAATTGGTCAAATGATGTTGAATTATATCAATCTCATACATTTATATTATATACTAGCTTTTGCTCGCCGCCGCGCTCCCCTCGACAGCGGCTTAAGCGTAGGTCTGATCTCACGGATCATACAGTGACACTGAAAGTGTTCAATCAACAGTTGAACAACACAATACAGATCACGCCCAAATACGTGCACATATACACACAGATACACATATGCAGCAAGGGTTTTTTTATTTATTTCCCTTATTTTCGAACTGAGTTCGTTTAGATTAGCCTAGTTGTCGGACACGAAATACACGTTTGAATTCGCGAGGCTCACATGCAGGTACATATGTGTGTCTCACAAATTCTTATATGTATGAATAGCTAGCTTAGTTTAGCTTCGACAGATTTGCAGTATTGCATCTAAGACATTTTCACACGATCAAGATTTTAGACATCTAAGATTTTTTTTTTTTTTTTTGGACTGGCAACATTGTCATGACTAAACGTCAAAGTTGCGCTAAATTATAATTTTATTTAATTAAATAGTTTTTACATTGTAAAAGTCTGTGTTCACATACTAAATATATAAATCTCTACGTGATAATCATAGTCATATAATAACATTTACATAAAGTACGGAGATTGCAGTGATATACCCTGCCATATTCAACGGCTACACGGCGGTTCAAAATTTAAAAATCCTGGGGAGTATTTCTATAATAATTATACAATTAAGCATTTATATTTTTCGTTTAAGACTCCACACGGCACGCACTATACAAAGCTCACATTGTGAGCAACGTCCATTACACCATAGGCGTTATACTTGTCTCGATTTGCTTGACAATTTGTGGAAGCAAATTCGAAGACTGAATCAATCAATCAATTAGCCTACATACAGTCATACATCCTACTGTTTAACACACACTCTACACATATACAGAACTGTTTTATATAACACATCCTGACTAAACCTGGATCTATTTTATTTTATTACCCTATATGTTCAGCTGTAACTCAAATTTGTTTCTATTTAACATAATTCTTGCTACTTATTATTCCTTTAAACTCCCTTACCTTAGTATTGTGCTTACATTGTAGGTGCTTGTGGAGTTACTGCGATGAATAAAACCATGATGACCCGCAAGGCCACAGCACAAGAAATGGAGAATAAACTAAGGATAGCACTAGAAGAACTCAAAACATCCAAAGATCTCTGCAAACAGCTGTTGGATGAACGGGAGGATAGTGAGATAGAATTAAAAAAGATTATTGACAAGAACACTCAATTAAAATGTGACTTAGCGGAATTACATATTGAATTAATGGACAGCCTTGCTCAACGAGATGAACTGCAAGTAAACGTTGCCCAAGAAAAGTTATTAGTGTAAGGAAAAAAAAAAGTTTTAGTGAATGGGCAACTACAGGCATTAAAATAAGTAGAGATCGATTGTACGAGCTATATTACAAGAGATCACTAACAAATAGTGAATCATTTCATGCTTATGTTAGAAATTATTCTAAACTTTTTAAACGTGTTTGTGTAGCAGCCAAAGCAACATTTTTAGGAAATAAAATTCTCAAGTCTAAAAATAAGACCAAAACTGTCTGGCATATAATAAATAAAGAATTAGGAAAAAACAAAATAAATGATAACTCATTTAATCTAAGTGTCGACGGAGTACGTATTTCAAACAGTTCAGAGGTAGCAACTGTTTTCCAAGATTACTTCACTAATATACCTTCACAAATAACAAAGCGTATAACATCATCAGCCGAGGGCGCTGCCGCTCTTTTAAAAAATATAAGTGCACCCACAGATTCAAAATTTAAGTTCTCATTTATTAGTGCAGGTGAAATAATAAGGGCATTCAAACAATTAAATTTAAAAAACACCGAAGACATATGGGGAATGTCAGTAATAGTAATACAGTCCTTAATTGTCACTATTTCACCACATTTGGCTAATATATTTAATCAGTGTATAGCAAAAGGAACCTTCCCTAATTTAATGAAAATAAGCAAAGTGGTTCCTTTGTTTAAATCAGGCTGCAGAAGTAATCTTGGAAATTATAGACCTATTTCTGTATTACCGTCGATTAGTAAAATTTTTGAAAAGATTATGCTCAGACAATTGGTAGAATATTTTAGAATGCAAAAGTTTCTGGATGGTCGACAGTTTGGGTTCACCAAATCGAAATCTACTACTGACGCTGGTGCAATGCTCATAAACCATATATTGGGAGCCTGGGAGGATTCGCAGGATGCAATTGGTGTGTTCTGCGATCTGTCTAAGGCCTTTGATTGCGTTGACCATAGTACGCTTATTCTTAAATTGAAACACTATGGTGTTTGTGAATCTTCTCTCGACCTTCTAGTCTCTTATTTACAAGATCGTTGTCAGAAAGTTAGCATACATGGGGTAACATCTGCGGGATCTTTTGCGCGAATTGGTGTCCCTCAGGGCTCTATTTTAGGGCCGTTTTTGTTTTTAATATATATAAATGATCTGCCGCTAATGGTTAATAACTGTGCTGACATGGTGCTTTTTGCAGATGATACTTCACTTATATTTAAAGTTAAACGGATAGATTCAGAGGTTGGGCATCTGAATAATACATTAAATGAAATTTGTCATTGGTTTGCGTTAAATAACTTATTGTTAAATACAGATAAAACGAAATGTATGAGATTCACCTTACCAAATGTTAGACAGGTTAATAGTAGAATCAAGATCGAAGGGAATTTGGTAGGGTTAGTTGACAGTGCTGTATTCCTGGGAATCACACTAGATTCTAAATTACAATGGGGCCCTCATATTAAACAATTAGCTAACAGATTAAGTTCGGCTGCATACGCAATACGTAAAATTCGCCAGCTTACAGATATTGCCACTGCTAGGTTAGTCTACTTCGCTTACTTCCATAGCCTAATGTCTTATGGTATTCTGCTGTGGGGGACGGCTGCTGAGGTAGACACCATATTTTTATTACAAAAACGGGCAGTTCGAGCAATATATAATATGGGACCTCGCGAATCATTAAAAACGAAGTTCCAGGAATTCGGTATCTTAACTCTACCCTCCCAATACATTCTTGATAATTTAATGTATGTCCGCAAAAACCTTGAAAATCTGCATTTAGTAAAAGACCGGCATGATCTAAATACTAGAAACTGTGACAAACTGGTGGTCCCATGTTTCAGACTTAGCAAAACCAGTAATAGTTTCTTAGGTAATAGTGTTAGGTTTTACAATAAAGTCCCAAAACATATTACCGATTTGCCGGACTGTAAATTTAAGCACCATGTCAAGCGGGTTTTAGTGTCGAAAGGCTACTATAGAGTGGATCAATACGTGAACGATGGTGACGTCTGGAATTGACTCCTCTCTGTGCATCCACTACGTATTATACGTAACGTAACGGTATTGTAACGTATAATGTATTTGAAATATATATATATATGTTAAAAAGATGTACCCAATCGAGTTTCTTGCCGGTTCTTCTCGGTGACTGGGTTGTTTTCCGAACCGGTGGTAGTTTTGACGTTCATAAGCGCCTTATTAGGGGAGCGTCCGAACCTCGATTCGGGTTTGTTGTCAAATCAAATCAAATCAAAAATTCTTTATTCAGTTTAGGCCCTAATAAGGCGCTTATGAACGTCAAAACTAAAGTATTTTTGATTTGATTTGATTTGACAACAAACCCGAATCGAGGTTCGGACGCTCTGGCACCCTTGAACTCGTCAAGCGACGAAATGTCTTAAACGCTCGTCTTAGTAGTCCGTCGATTTTTATCAATATAAATATAACACAAACTCAAAGGAGCTTGTTTGTTATCTTTTTGGTATAAATTAACTAATGGAAATAGTAGTTCCATATATTATAAATTACACAAAGGACCATGAAGTGTTGAAAAATGTACGTATTGACCTTGTGGATTGGAATTCAAACAACACTGAAAATGTTACCATATACCTCACAACTTAATAGCATACCACCATTTACACCTTTTGTATGTTCTTTGTATTTTTAACAACAAGCATATACAAAATTGATAGTTTTTAGTAATGTGCATTATAATTCAATAATTTATTTTTGGAAGTTAATCCCATATAAGATTAGTGTATGGTCCAGTATCCAATAACATAATTTCTAGAAGTCAACTGTCACATTTTTTGTGTGAGGGGTGTCGAATCGGGGTGTAAGGGGTGTCGAATGACATCATAAGACTTGAGACACCCAAGCCAACCACACCTGCTTGTGGTGCACCCTGCTGAATAACGAAGAAGGCAATGGCGAAAGCGCGATGGTAGGGTTTTACAGCCTGTTACAGAAAAAGCCCGTCATAGTGATTCGTTTCTGCGGGTCGTGTTTCGGGATCAGCCTGTGCATATCCAGTTATTCGTAGGCCAGCATGACAGCGGCGACCAGCGATGGATAGTGTGTCACTCGGAGGTCGTCATTGTTTTTGGACTGTACTGTGCTTACCCTCAGGCATAGTGCAGTCACTTAACCGTGCTACAATAAAAAAAAAGCTACAAAAAAATGTTACATATAATAAAACCATTAATAAACAGCTAATTGATACTTTTTTTGAATTTCATATAAGTTACTTAACATCACTTGTACTTGTTCCTTTCACGAAGTTTGTACAATTGTATAAAATTAATTTAGAATATTATACAATTCAGCTCCTACACTGACTGACCTTCTTACTACATTATTTCGAATGTCGTTTTTACACTAAAAAAAACCGTCACTAATGTTGGAATCACATCGTTTAAGAAAGTACGTTACATATTATAAACCTATTAATAAACAGTTAATTAATATTTGTTTTTAATTTCATATAAATTACTTAACATCACTTGTACCTTTCACCAAGTTCATAAAATTAATTTAGAATATTATCCTATTCAACTCCTTTTCTTTTTTCTTAGAGTGTAAAATCCTACACTGGATAGTCCCGTGCTGCCGGGGGACAGCACGAGGGTTATGCCGGACTCCTACCGGCTAAAAGCCACTCTGCCTCCTTGCGCGATTGTGGACCAGGGTGCGGTCTCAAGATTAGCATGCTCCACCACCCTGGCCACGCGCTTAGATCCTCCGTAGATGGACGAGACGGGGAGCCTCGTCTCGAGAGAGAGGCTATTTCTCTCTCTCCTGCCACATATCGAAGCTGCGGCAAGCTGTGCTTCTCCTTCACGGGTATTCCTTTGCGGCAATAGACGCCCCCGCATCTATCGCCTGGAGATTACCTAGGGAGGCCTCTGGCGATATGCTATTCAACTCCTACACCGACTGGCATATCATCGAATATCGCTTTTACACTACATATATACAAACCTACTTAAATATGTAATTTGTGTGGGAGATTTCTCTATGTTATCCGTATATGGAGAATATATCCTGTGTTGTAAAGATATTAACCGCTTACCAAATCAATTTTTATTTACAATAGCTGACCCCGCCTTGGTATCTCATTAGCAAAGACAATTAAGCCAAATCTTGCCTTTACAGTACGTCCGTTCAATGAAATAGAAAAACAATTGAACGTTAAATCTGACAAGAGTTTTGAAGATATCCGTACTACTTTCTGTCTCACTTACTTATTTACATGCAGATGTTTTAACCCAAAATTTTCACGTTTCTATAAGATTTTTCAAACATTACTCTTCATACAAACCCTGTACTGACAATTACAAACATTAAAAAAAACGATTAGCGAAATGGATGGAGTCGTTCTGAAGATATTCTTATATATATTTGGCAAATTAGTTTTATTTATGACATATAAATGAACACGCTCTGAATGCCTTTATTTTAATTAGATTATCCTTGATCAATGAAATTTTATATGTAAGCTAGATTCCTTGTAATAAAGATTTTAATTTATGTATTGTATACATAAAATATAACCTTCCGCTTAAATTGGATATGAGTAAAGAAGGCCAGAGTTTATTAAAATCAGTTTTATGCTTTTTTTCTACCTGTTGGTTGTCCTTCTACGTATTTACTTCTACAATACGTCTTTTGTACATAATAAAGTGAATATATTTTCTAACTACTAGACTAGTTATCAAGAACGATAAAATTTGTATCAAGAAATACGGAAACCTACCTACAATACAAGCCTTTTCCCATCTCCAACTGTAAAACGTAGGCTCTTAGAGAACGACTATTATATCTTACTAAATAAATGTCTGTAAATAGAACAGAATATAACGAAGCTTGGCCGAAGTTAAAAATGAGACAAAGTAAAATTAGGTAAAAAAACGACAAAGATATATATCGATATCAATATGTATATATCGGTATCGTCTGCACATATCTTAATAACATATATTATAGTAAATATAATGGTAATGTATCCCAAAATTAACAAAAAAAAGTGCGTGTGTATGTACACGCGTTAGAAGTTATAATTCTTTGGCGTAACAAGATATATCTTTTCAAAAATTTTACCTTTCGCCGTATTCTACGTTTGTAGAAAAAACAATAGAAAAAAGGTATTTAATACATTGAAAGTTTTAATACAAAGAAATACAAAGAAACAAAATGTTGACTATAGCTAACTTCAGGGTGTCGTTTTATCGTACGCGCGCGCATCGTAAAAATTTACTCTCATCATTTTTCCCTAACGCGCCAAAAGAAGTATAACTTCAAAAAACAGTGAAACAGTTTCCATCCAAATAAGAAGAGAATGGAAAGATAGATAAAGAGATAAAATTTAGAGGAGGCCTTTGTTAAAACATACGATGTATTAGAAAAATCGGTACCCGATAAATTAATACAAAATAACGTAGGTATATTGTTAATTTAATTTCTAATTATTTAGAATATCTATAAGTATACAAGTTTACTTTATTTTATTATAGATTTGTTTGATTAAGAATTTTTCCACATGCTATATGAGGACTTTTTTAAATAGGCACAGTTCTGCAATATATAGTTCTACTCGACAACAATCTGGCGCAATAGAAATGGGGTACAGAATGTTTCCTGGTTCAATGAAATTTATACAAGTGCCCTTTTCCAATAGAACCGATTGTGTTACGTGGTACGTACTGGGCGACCGGCCCCTCCTGTACGTACTTAAGTAATGTTTGTTCAAAAAATTCTTTGACCAAATAAGTCAGTACGCTACGGGGCAAGTTTATTTGAACTATAAACAAGAGTTAAACATGTTTTTGCAATAGCGCTTAGAGTATTCTATTTTCAGTTCGGTTACAGAGAGATGCCCTTGCGTCGCTTTTATCTCATTGAATTTAAAATCATAAGGCTAAATTTATTGTAATTTATTTCAATATTATACGTTGCGCAAAGTAATTGAAATAATTTCCTACATCAATTGCGAAGGTCGCAATACAATCAGACAGGATTAAATATCGGAAATTAAAATATATAGCCATATACCTACTTAAATTTAGTGTACAGTATTAAATGGAAATACCACTCAGTGACCTTGGAGCTTCATAATATACTATTTAAAGATTTTGGAGACAACGTAATGTTGATTAAGATAGGATTTTTTTTCTAACATATAGTGTTGTAATCACTTTGGATAAAGATTATTTACATTTAGTAAATAGGATTAAATTTAAGACCGAGGTTTAAGCCTGTGAGCTTTGGGTATAGAGCATCAAAATTTTTGGGATGGCTATATTTAAATTTCTCTAAAAGAACCGTTAAAAATTAGAACTTTCTTTAGTTTATTTGTGAATATAAGAACAAAGAGATAAATGTTTTAAATATTCTATAAGTGCAATTGCATTACTTTTTTTCAATATTAAAAACTAGCTAATGATTATTTATATTTTAATAAAAAAATATTTTTTATTTATTTATTCATTATAGTGAAGTATACTTGGAATTGAGAAGCTTCGGAGGGGCTACGGAGGGTATGTGGGAGCGAAATTAACCGTCCGTCCTCGACGGCGATACCAGTGGTTTGAGTAGTCTAAATCGGTGGAGTTGTTCAGAAGTTACATTAGCATATACATCAACGTTTATATATTAGATGTAACGGAAAATTGTGTCTATTTCTATGGCAACAATTTTCGACATAGAAATTTATTACATACAAATGTTGATTTGACGCATATTCATCTCTCTATCTCTAGATGTGATCCTACGACCTTTTCTATACCCCTAAGAACTTGAATGAAAAATTTCATGACAATCTGTTGATTAGTTAAGAAGTAAAAGCATAGCAAACAGATAAACAAACTTCCTTTGGTATTGTTGCTGTTATTATTTATTGTAATGAATATACATATATTGAAATCAAAATGGATTTTATGTAAAAAATAATTGTCATGACCACGGATTGAACGGTATAGGATTTGAGGCACTGCACCGCAATCTAATGGTGAATTATAGAAAAATAGTTGAACCCAAGAGAACTGGCCAAATCTTGTCCCAAGCTAAAGTTAACTCAGAATAAGGTACTGGTGAGTGTTTGGTGAACCAGTGTTGGTGTCATATACTACAGCTTCCTAAGATCTGATCAGTCGATTGCGGTAGATTTATGTTGTCGATAATTGCAAATTCTTGATGGAAAAGCTAGCCGTGAAATAACCGTGACTGGTCAATCTCTCTAGCCTACTGTTGCTTCAGGACAACGCTAGATCCCATACTTCACGTGACAAGGTCGCCTAATTAGAAAAACTACGATTGGAATGTCTTGGTTCAATAATTCATTGATAAATACGGGGCAACTAACTTTAACATGAAAATCCTTTTATTATAAAATACATAAATAATAAAAATCAAATCATTCATTAAATAATAATATAATGAAATGAAATCGAATTAGTAAATTATAGTTACATTTTACAAGTCTTACCTACTTAAAATGTGAACAATATTATTGTATAGATGGTTTTATTAGTAAATATATATAAAAACAATAAGTTATAAATATATGTACGGACAACGCATCGTCTCACGCGACGTTTGAGTGCAGAAAATATAGCGGTAGTCTATTTTGAGAGAACTCGGACGCGATTAGATCATTTTTTTTTTATTTCAAGCGTTTTTCTCGTTGTGGAGTAAAAGACAGATTCTTGTGAGAATTTAATTTAAACAATATTTGATTATAACTTGGTTTATGTATTATGTTGCATGAGAGAGTTATATAGAAATTCCTCTGCTCACGGCTGTACACGCGTTCGGTATTATTTACTGTTATTAGTATTTATTGTAATAATTTATTGCGGTAATAAATAGTTGAAGGTAAATTGAAATCGTGTAAATATTCTGCGTGTTAAAGTATTATAAGTATACATCAAAAAATGATATGACCACCGGCTAAATTATATACGATTTAATGCGTTTTAGGGTCATCTAGTGGCAGGTTAACTACTCAAATCTTCTCTATGGAACACTTAAGTTTTCCAACTTCCGTGGAAACCGTTCAAATTATGTTGGAATGTATAAATCTTAAATATTAATTCGTGATATTAAAACAGATTAAAAAAAAGTGTTTGTGAAGTTAAAAATAATTGAAGAACAGTTATACACATAAATTGAATAAATTTTAAACATCGTTAATATTGATAATGTAACAGAAAATTGCTAATTTTTATTTCCATGGGCACAATGCTACGTGACATTGGCTCGTCCGCTTGCTGTCACTCGCAACGTGATAACTACAGACGATTGTCTGAAGAATATAATCTTATTTACTTTAACAAATATCACAATACGTGTGAAAATACCCGTCTAAAAAATGTTGCTCGCGCACACACTACGAGCGTACACTTTTGCTTTAAACACACAGATTGTTTAACTTGCTAAAGATAGTAGGTAATTTTTATTATAAAAACGTGATATATCTACAACATCGTATTTCGTAGTATTTGTACGCAGCTACCTTCTATTGAATTTTTTTTTTCTACTGCGAAAAATATTACTTACGCTATTGTTGTTTTAATTATTTTTTTACATTTTGCGACATTTTAAATGTGTATAATTGGGTAAGCTTGACTGTAAAATCGTCTTTAATATTAGAATGCATTCAAACGAATAATAAAAAGAGGATGACTGCGTTAAATATTTATATTTAAAAAAAACGAGACAGTCATAAGGACTGCAGACAGAAGTGACAACCAAAAACAAATAAACTGTAATCTCTTTTAAATTTTCAAATTAATTACAGTGTGAATTATAATTATTTCAAAATTTGTAAATTGAAATTGTCTCTCTTTCACATCTTATAGGTACAGTTTATTAATTCATCAAACATATGATGGGCTACAACAATCTCTATACAAAATATCAATATTAGATATACCCCGGCCCCTACACTACGCGTCGCTAGTCTGACGCAAGCCACGGAAGCGCAATATGTTCGTATTGCACTTATTAGTCACGCTTGTTAGCATGTCATAAAGGATGATTAAATTTATCTCCTGCCAAAAGTACCGCACAACGCGTCTAAAAAGGTTTGCACTTCAAAAATTAATACACATACAATAGCCAGAAAACTGACAAACAAAAAACGATAACATCTTTACAAACATCTATATAATATGAAAAAACTTTCCAAAATTTAGTACAGTGTAAAAGTATAGCATAAAGTTATCTCATCCTACTGTTTACTTAAATGATCACATAATGTGTAAAGAAAATTTACCTTTTCAAAAGATTAGCCATAATTGATTGCACTTAATTGAACATGTAAAATAAACATTATTATATTTTAAGCAAAATGGAATTTCAACCGAAACCAGCCATCTAGGCGTCTGTCACTTCGTCCGAACGCGGCCGTTATTATCTGTAAAGAGGTTTTATCGTGACAGATCGGGGTTTTCTTAACGTTTTATCACTACCATAATCTAACAACAACATGTCAATCATGATGATATTCTACTTATCTCGCGGTCTTTGATAATATAACTGCTGCCATTGTATCGTCACGTGAAATGTTCGTAAAAGTGAAAAGAATAAAAGTAAAAAAAGAACATAAATATTTTCATGTTTGTTTTTCATTTTATGTTTTTTTGTCATAAAATTTTTCAAACACGTAGTCAGGGTTACAACGAGGGGCGCAGGATGACTATCATCCAGAAAACAATTACTGTTGTTGAGGGATCAGTGAAATCCTTATTAACGTGAGCGAAACCGTGCACAAAAGCTGGTTGTTGATAAATAGATTGGTAAACTCACCCTGAACAAAGTAGTGGAATATACAATTTTGAGTATAGAATTCTCCATTACTCGAAAACTAAAAAACTTTAAATTACTGCAAATTAAACATAAACTAAAAATAAACAAAACGTACAACCTGGTTATACCAGGTGACTGTTTAGACAGTAGCAATATTTCTAGAAATCACTTTGTTCTCGAATCTCGAATACACAGTCCTCTACGCGTCTATGTTAAAGCAGTGTTAATGACCGTTGGGTGATTTCACTTTCATTTAAAAGGGATCGTGGGAACATCAGGAACAAAAAACGAAAGGGTTTATTGCCCGTTAACACGTAGGTGTCCTGAGTGACGCACGAGCGGTGCTCTTGGTCGCTGCACGAAGTGTCATATCCCAGAATACTGCAAGTGTCTAAACAGTCAACTGGTATATGCAGGAAGGAATCCTATAAACCTGCTGGATCTGATAAAACTTGAGCAGGTTCCAATTATAACCAGAACATACCTATTTTTTCCACAAACCAGTAGTGCTTGTATTCCTGAGTTTGCGTCTGAAGGATTTCTTTGACAATAATTACTAGAAAATAACGCGTTAACATCAAATAAACTGCACGCTTATTATTTTCTTTTAATAGAAATGTATCTAGATCTTGATAACTCCCGCCCTTTTCTCGCTGCAGTGTTAAAATGACTCTTAACAACAAGGTTGATAGCAGTAAACTCGTGCTATATCTGCCTAGTTGGATCGGTCAGTTTTCACGGTTACCTAAAATCAGCAAGACGCTGATAACTAGCTCACAGAAATGAAACAACTATGAAAGCCTTAATAGATTTCAAAACAAACCGCTTTGTCACAACTTTTTCAATTAATGACGTAACAACCGACATTAATAAGGCGACTCTAAAAACTTGAAAAAGAAAATTCACATTTATTGATAAATCAGTCACGAAAATAAATTTCAATTATTTTTTTATGTATTTACAAAATTGAACTTTAATACACAATAGAAATAAGTACAAATTGACATAAAATAGACAAAATAACACTATATCTGTGGCGCTAATGCCATGTATTGTATACTAATATTATAAAGAGGTAAACTTTGTGAGTTTGTGAGGTTGTAGGGGATAATCTCAGGAAGTACTAAACCGATGTTGAAAATTATTTTACCAAAAGAACGCCACGATATTAACCCGAAAAATGAAAAGACTTTTTGTGGAAGTCGGATTTGCAAAGTCGGAGAAAAAACGGTTGAACGAAAACGTTTCTTACGAACGCTGCCTTAACAATGAGAGATATATGATTGAGTTCCAGAGAGAAGTTGTAGAGCTTGATAATGCCTTATATTTAAGTCACAAAAAGTTGTTTGTTATAATAAAAAAAAATTGAAATCGTTAAGTGATGATTATTGGTCATACTATCAACAACAATTATGAATTCTTATCAATATGTAATGATATAATAACTGAGCCACAGTAACGCGTGGCCGGTCAACTAGTACTATATAAGTAGTAATATATAACTCGATTTTAATTCATAGAAATTAAATTTGGTATTATCGAAGATTAATCTTTCTGAAAAACAAAGTAAGTAGGTGACTCGGATATTTTGTAGTCGAACCTTTATTATCATTTTGTGGTTGCACAAACTGTGGCAATATTGATTTAGAAGGAAACAATGAAGGAGAGAAAAATATGAATATAACCATACTAACACGTACCTATACGTCGAAGGCAAGCAACCTTAAGCTGTCAGAGAGAATCTTTAAGGCGGATAGTAAGTTTCTACCAGATTTCGCCCGTTCTGTCGTGATTGTCGCCCGCTCTTGTGATTCTGAGAGGACGATGAAAGGTTTCGCTCCAGCGCCTGTGATAGTCGAGGCGAGCAGCCTAATAGCGCCATCCAACGACACACCTTCGTCTTTTCTAAAACTCCATTGACTTTTATGTACTCAGAGAGAAAAATTTTTTATACAACTTGAGTTATATTTTTATGTAATATAGTATTTATTATCTATCATTTTACTATATATAGCATTACAGTGATATAGTATATTTTTTCTAGTAAAATGGAATAAAGTATGATAAATTGACGTATTGTAAATAAATTTTTGTTTTGCTGAAAGTTTTCTACTGTAATAATATAAAACATTTGTTATATATTTATCGAACGATCTAATACGCTATTATGTTTTCGGTGTTTCTATGACAAATCGATGAATAATTAAACTAAGGAATTACTATATATTTTGTGTCCTTTCTAAACCAATGTTATAACAGTCTGCGGTTGCACAAAATGATAATAAACGTTCGACTGCATTATATTCAAGTCACCTACTTAGTTAGATCTCTTTGTTTTTGGAATGATAACGATCTTAAATAAAATATAACAAAGGTAATTAAAAAAAAAATAGTCGATATAAATGTTCACGACGATACTTTACAGTGGCGAATATATCTTAGTAATAATATAATTTACTAAAAGAGTGGTTTTTATATTCTAACAATGAGTCTGATATTCATTCGGTAGGCTAAAAAATAAAAGTGAATAGAAAATTATTTTTTTATCGTTTGTTTTTTACATATACATTGCAAAAGGATTTCATAGAATATTTTTATTTTAAACATATTTCGTGCCGAGCGCGATTTTTTTACCTCACTTTATTACTGAACTAGCTGACCCACCCAACTTCATTTCCGTCAAATCGATTATTACCGGTTCCAGTTGTATCTTCAAATGCGAAGAATAAAAATAAACGAGAACTCGATTGCAGTGTCACCTACCGGATCCAGTTGTGAATCCAAACTATCCAGGCACTCATTCAATGCATACCTAGTTGGTATGCAAACTTTTTTCTTAAATAAACCTAGAACACGATTGCAGCATCACCATCGGCTTCAATTGAGATGAGAACTATCCTATATATATTATCGAGAAATTTCTTCCCAATACCCCCTGGGTTGTTACTGTGCCCCTCACTGTTATGCCTCGCCTATTATTCTCGGAAGACCAACGACAGCGACAACGCAATAATTTTACCGGAATTTATTTTACTTGTATTATACTTTTATTTTGGCATAAAAACCATCTTTTTGTCTGTAATATTAAATTTAGATATAAAGTTTCGCGAACTTTTTTTATAAAACTAAAAGTAATGAATATTTTTCCTAAGATTTTATTCCTTTATTTCAAACCGTTCATGCAGAACACGCGATGTTATTGAATTTTTGCCGAGTTTAATTACATTTATTGTGATTAATTATTGAAAGTATATATTTCTCAAAATACAAAGTAGTCTATAGCACTCAGAGCTAATATAACTAACAGTCAAGGTCAACAGTCAAGGAATTTTCAACGTCTGATCTGTAATACCAGAGATTACCCCGAATGTCCAAAAACACATACTTTACTTTATAATATTTTAATGTATACCAGGCGAAAGGTTAAATACTCGCAGTATTCTAGGATATGCCACTTCATGGTCACATTTAACATATAAAATAATAGTCTCAAAAGAAATACCAATAAACAACCAAGAGAACCTAAGTTAAAGTTTGTTCTAAGACTTTGAAAAGTATAAACACAATCATAATAAACCTAGGTGCAATGACCGGTGCCAAAAGCTACAATGGACTACCTGGAGTTAATAACTTTCGATAATAAAATGGACAATAAACTCTTTTGTTTTGTTCCTGACGTTCCCACGTTCCTTTTAAGTGAAAGTGAAATCAGCCGACGGTCATTGTCACTGTGCTTTAACATAGCCGCTTAGAGAATTGTGTATAACTTTTGTATTTTTCTACATATTTATGTCAAATATTAAGCACCAATTTTTTTTTATTGATTTAAAACGAGAATCGAGTGCAGATTTACCTCCATAAATATTGGTACTGTCTAAACATTCTGCCTGTATAGATGTAGATCATTCAGTAAAAATAAACGAAAAAAAGTGTGGATGTTTATAAAAATTTAGCACAAGGTAAATATTGTACGTTCCATATACGCACTTATTTTTTTATAATTATATTATACATACATAATGAGTTATGAATTGAAATAAAACAGAGTAGATAAAAGTTGTTTTAACAGAGATGTAACTAATTATAGTTTTAAGAGCTGTGATAGAATTTCATAAATAATAACATATGTACTACAATACATCCCTTTTGTGAGAACTTGTAGTGTTCACAAGCCTTGGCGCAATCATTTATAAATGTAGTTGACATTAATTAATGAAATAAACTGAATAATAAAACAATAAAAGTTTGAGAATATGTAGCAATAATCATACAGTCGTAGCGCGTTAACGCGTCATCCAAGGGCGTGGGTGCGAATTCTACAATCAGTCTGAACTTTCTATGAAGGAAAATATAGCGATGAAATTTTAGCTCGGTGGTAAGACATTTTATAATCTTCGTTCAAATTCTCAAGCATGAAATCTGCCGACTATAGATATAATCAGGTGCTTTCACTTCAAATATCAGTGTCTAAACTTAGATTATTGTATTTATATATTCGGTTGAATCATTTTTTAACATCTAGTATGATTTTGGTAAATGATAGCCTTGAATACAATAACAAAAATAAATTAAGTTAAAACATAGAATTTTACTAAAACATTTTATTGCTTAAATACTTTTTAGTATACTTTTAAATCACCTTGTAAATGAAACATATTTATTACATAAAACTTTATTAATAGGTTATAAATAGGAAGTATAAGAATGAGAAGTAAAATTGAAATAAGTGCTAAATGTTTCCATAAATGTAAAAGCTTACCTAAAGAAGAATTGTAAAAAAAACTGCCATATATTTAAATTCCAGAAAATGTAAGATGTACGATTCATGAAACACGTGAACATGAACATTAATAAAACATGGTAAACGTTTCTTTATATATCTTCATTATTAAAATGTTTACACTAATGTAACAAACTAGTTCAATTTATATCGGTCACCTGTTTTAAGGGGCACCGTCCACACAATGTAAGCTAATCATTTAATTGTTTTAATTACCACGTATTAACTAGTTCTTGTTTGTCACCAAGCAACACGCAACTTTCAACGTGTTTCGTATACAACTACACAACTTTTCCTTGAATATGTTACCGCTGTGTGATAACACGTGTTTAAAATAGATACAACAAAATCTACGTGTGGTCTAAGCAACTATAATTTGTCTAAAAACCTTTTAGTTCCAGTTTAAGAAAAAAACGAAAACACGAAACGCAAAATTTACAATAATATATTATTAATATTATATAATCTACGTTGCGTATAATTTATAACTAAGGACTAAGGAAAATAAAGGTTGTGATGATAGTAACTTAATGTTACTTGAGAAAAGCAGTTTTGCTTAGGGGTTAAGGGTTCTGTAAAATATTTCTTCCAGGACACTGGTATAACTGAAGTTGCATTGCATTGTAATAAAAATAATTAGAGAAGTTATTTCAATTCAACATTACAAAAATACCTTCGAGAGTGAAAGGCTTACTTTGAATAGGTAGCATTTAGAAAATGAAGACATTAATGGTGAAACTGGGCTATAAGTTAGAAATGTAGACATTTACCATGACGTGACCATTAATCAGAGCACTGAGTTACCGACTTACCCTACAAATTAAAATGAAAGGGAAATGACCAGGAACCTAAACTGAAGATTGAATAACTTTTAAATATTCAAGTTCCTAAAGGAGACCGCGATTTGTATGATAATGAGAGAGCTTCTAACCCAAATAGTGCAACGTCCTCTGAAGGGCACCTGTAAGTGAGTGGAGACAAAAACCTGAGTATAGATGTAGTGAAAGATTTACATTGAGAATCGATATCAGATGATAAATTATTAATAGATGAAGAATCACATTCTATAAGAATTAGTTAAAGTTGGCTCATAACTGATTATTATAATTAAGATCATAAATATTACGACAGGTAATACTTTATAGAAAATCAATATATTTCGGCAATTTTAATTTTGATGTATTACAATTATTATATGTGTTAAATGCCAAAGTAATCATTGAGTATAAAATTTCTTTTCTCGAATAGCTTCGAATAGGTACCCATATAATAAGCGGTTTAGTGATTGATGCTATTATACGACAGGTGTGTCTATATTAACTGCAACCAATCGTTTTCCTGCAAATTGCACTGTGCTCTGATACAGTAACAACTGATTTGAATGATAGCAAACTGATTTGAGTCTTAATTAGTTGGCACACGATTTATAATATACTTTATGTAACTAAAATAGTATTCACTGCATTACAGTGTGTGGTAATATGAATTCAGTTAGTAAGTACTTGCGTCACAAATAATCACACCGTCCTATTCACACACCTGTCATTCAGTTCGCAATAAATGCCTTAATGTTTCCATCTTCTTAGGTACTCTTGATTGTATATACCTTTCATCTATTTACTTTATTGTGTAATATATTCATCCATATGTTATAGTAAAGTTAAGTTTAACACTGATAAAACTAAACACTGTTCACGTTTTCAGTTTATATTACATTCGGTAATTAGCTGCTTGTTTGAATTATACACGATAATAAAATTAAAAGATCTTGACTTTCGTAAAATTTCCATTATCGCTACGCACGTAATCATGTCAACAAAACAAAACGTTTTGCATCGGCTTGTGTGAAGAAAAACTCGTACTTACCGAAATATTAAAAGATGCCCGTAAATAAACACATGCAGGAAAACGTTAAATCCACTCACTATGTTGTTAACAAGTTTTAAAATATATTCCTAATATTTATTATTTTTCACTTGGTTTTCTCACATAGAAAACTAATGAACTATCGTATAGTGTCTATATATTAGAACTGCGATACGTGACCGTAAGCGATCGCGACGGTGTAAAGACTGAGAAATAGTGAGTTAACTGTAGTCAGTTGAGTGTGGCTATAGGTACTTACCGAACCGATTTTACCGAATACCGAGGACGCGAACGAACGCGGACGGTTCGCACCCCACTACGTGTGTTGGATTCAACGAGGCGCGGCGCGGCACTACGTCGCGTCGCGTTGGTCCCTCGAGTCCAATAGTTTCAATCGTTGACTCGCCCCGGCCACATGGGATCTGACCGATTTGCTTCGCCAACTACTGCCCCAAATAAAATTTGTCAACAATATCTAAACTACTGATGCTTGAAGCTGTTCTATAGCATTTTTTGTAATTGAAATGAGCGGAATCATTTACACTTACATCATCTACTATTCTGTAATCTTATTTGCTATATATGTTACTAGCTGAGGCCGCGTCTTTGCACGCGTTTATTTATTGTTTGTCTTATTTTTCGTGTTGAAACCTATTTGCATACCAATTTTTAAGCGGCACCCAATGACGGGTTATAGTAAAAATGATAAAAGTGACACCTTATCTTACCTTATACTTTTATCAAACATTAAATTTATATATTACGAAGTCAAATATAAGAGATACTGAGAATAATAAGACTCTTTATTTGAAAAAATGGTTATTTTATTTACACCGTACAATTGTTATGATTTATTTCATTAATATTCGATATAAATAGTTTATTATAATTATTTACATTATAAACTCTTTGGTACCCGATCGCTGAGTAAAACAAGTTCTAATGTTATGTCAAAAATGTTATACAATTTGAATAACAAGTTACCTTTTTCATCTCTTTACTTGTGTGGAAACATATATGGAGAAAGCACGTAAAATAAAACCTCCCCAGAAGATACTTAAAAATTCAATAAATGATTATAATTCGTCAGGAAGTAGTTCTACCTCTCACACGCAGTTTTTCATAAAATTGAGACACCAATCTTCGTATCAGAAAATAACAAGAGATGAGTATTGCGGCATATCGGAATCTATGTCAGGTTCGAGTGCAACATTCGGCTGCAAACATGGTCCGGAGGGAAAGAAATACTCAGAGAAAGGACGCCTGAAGAGAAACTTTTTGAAAGAATTAGACCCGATACCTTTTGGTAATTTACTTTGAACATTAATTTATATATTTAACTGTCGAGTTAGCTAAAATATTTAAGCAAACCCAAAGTGAATCTGTAGTAACCTCTTACCCACGTTTATGGACCATGGATAGTATATCTATACTATCGCCAAAGTTATCATTTAATGGTATACTTGTTGATTCCTAATTGAGACACGCTTCAGTGACACAGTATGATAGGTTTTACGTTATACATCCCTACAAGATTACGGGCACGGCTAAAAATATACGGTTATTTTCTTAGTCATTTTCTCCTATATCTAGAGTACGCAGGTAACCTCACTTTGTCATACGAATAATGCGTTTCCGAAATATTATTTCAGCTTTTAAACTATAATATAATTTCCTCTATAAACATAAATCTAGTCTCAGACTTTAATGGTGTTAAAATATATAGAAGTGTCAATATCAAAGCTAACCAACCTATCTGATGAAAGGTTTTGTTTGAAAGCGCGCTTAACATTTGAGAATGAATATAATATCATTTAATTTTTCTCTTATATGAAATTCACGAATTTAAAATGTTTATACTCAATGCATAGGTACAGTACAACGGATATTTTAATACATGTATACCTAATACCTAGATTTGTATAGTTAAAATGGGATTTATAGGTCGTGACAATACAATAGTAGAGAAATTAATATGATCAAAAGGATAAGTAGGTGAGGGGAAAGCTAATTTGTATTTAAAAGGACAGAGTTCTTAATTATTTTGTTTCGCTTTCATTAAATGCTGTACCCATTATTCTTTAAAGGTATACTTATAGTTTGGTAATGTCAAACATGTTATATGAATAAGTCTTCTTTTACTTCCAAGTTATGTCCACTTCCATGTTGAATCGGTGATACTCATTTTTTAAAACCATTTTATGATTCTTGAAAAATAACACATTACTGACATTTTATATTCTTTAGTAATACTAAGCAACGTGCCATAAACTATTTTAAATTGTTTTTTTATATGTATACCATTAAATGAATAGATGAGATCGTAAAATGATATAATATACAATAAGCATGCGAAATAATTTACGTTACTTTATCACGACATTCAGTTTGCTCTCAATTCAGGATGCAACGGTTAAAATAATTACCAATCATGGTAATTAAATGCGAACAACTTCTAAGAATATTGGCGTTGCATGATCGATGTCCATAAAAACCGTGTCAAACGTAATTATATTCAGGCATTTTATTCTAGATTTATCTGTTAAGGTTACTCATAGAGTTAGCCTTCAGTCATGAAAAATGACGTTTGAAATAGCGTTCGCACGAATAAATTCTCAAGAAAAGTAAATCTATATAACTATTAGATCTTTAAACAAAATTAATAAGTTGTTTATCATTTGGGACCGTTTGTTTCTTTTAAAGACCAAACATGGAACGACGGGTGCCCTCCCGCCTACGACTGGGATATCGCTAAAAAACTTGAATTTCTAGTCTCCGATCCCACAGTCGACAAACAAACGGACCGACTGGAAACCCATCTTCGGGATTTTTCAAGAATTTCTAATATGGGATTTGTATCCTTTTGTAAAAAATATAATAGTGCTAGTTTATAATCGCTGCTTCGCTCGCATTCATTGAGATTTCATCAATACTTCAGGAACAGTACTCTTTATTTGAATGAAAGATACCTTATGTTCGTTATCGTACTCCTGATAACCCGTATGCTTTCATGAGGAACAGTTAAGGCGTAAAAGCGTAACAAAAAAATTAACAAACTCACAACGACACTTATAATATTATTAAGTAACAATAAAGAGTTAAGTTACAAGATAAAATACGCACATATTGGTTATAATTAATAATAAAACATTTATTAAATGATTTGTTACTTCGGTCGCTATTCTTTTTCATCTGTTTTATTATAAAAAATTGTCAAATCACTTACAAAGAAACAAGTGTTGGTATTTTATTATCATGTTCAGTTTTCTTAAATAACATTTCTCAGAAAATCCATGTGTTAGACAGTTTGTGCAAAATAATAGATTATTTAGTAGAGTCCTCTTCTATAAAATCTACGTTACAAGAATGCCTAGTGCTTTTGTTACAAAATATAGATAAGCCTATTCTGTTAAACGCTAATTCGGACGTCAGTACACATTTTGAAAAAATCAGAAATTATATCGGATTTTTGGGTAAGTGTTATCGACTTAATATCTAAATAGCCGTCACGGCGGACGTTGTCCCACCGTGATAATAATAAAAACCTTAAAGTTAGATATATGCTGTCCCTGGCTTTTTTGTAGATATTATTAAGCTCTACAACTTTCCTCTATAACTCAATCATATATCTCTCATCGTTAAGGCAGCGTTCGTAAGAAACGTTTTCGTTCAACCGTTTTTATTCCAACTTTGCAAATTCGACTACCACAAAAAAGTCTTTGAATTTGTCGGCTTAATACATATATAGCCAATGACACTCACAAATAACGTGACTTTCAATTGGTAAAAGAATTTTCGAAATCGGTTTAGTACATCCAGAGATTTCTCCCTACAACGTCACAAACTCCCAAACTTTACCTCTTTATAATATTAGTATAATATAGATAAAGATAAATATAGAGAAAGATATTATATAGACAAAATAAAGATACTGTATCAGATTTATTACCTTTTTGATAAATTTAACCACTAAAATGCAGTTACATAACTGTTTTATACTTATTACCGATGGGATTCAAGTTTCTTGTCTCCCATATGAGAGCAAGTGGGACAATGTCAGTAAAACACGAGGGATTACACCTTTACGTGCCTTTAGTGCATAAATATATATAAATACAAATCAATTGGTGAATGTATGTACGCGCATTACTTTAGAACCGCTGTACCTATTTGGCTAATTCTTTCTTGTTGTCTTTGTAATTGTCAGCACAAGGTTTGTATGAAAGAAAAAGTTTCAAATATCGTACGGAAAAGTAAAAAAGATAGGTTTAAAAAATCCCTTATAAAAAGTGAGTTAAGTGACACAGAAGATAATAGGGAGTTCTTATAATGCTAATAGATTGACACTTTCAGATGTTTAGTTGGCATTTTTGATAGAGTTAACCGATTTTAATGAAACAAAGACTAAGTTACTCTCGAGGATATACTTTATAAATTTCTTTGCGAGGTTTTATTGTGAACCCAGTACTTTAGCAGTGATGCGTGTTCATACAAACAGTCAGACAGACAGACATTTCTAAAAATGATTGTAATGTATTCTATTACTTATTCCTAGATAACTACAACATTTTTTTTCACGAAAATCAAAATAGTACAGACACTTTAGATTTACTTTCTTATTATACAAGTATGTATAGATAAAAAGATTATATCTCTTAGAGAATTTTTCCATTTTATTGCTATCTATACGAATATAATGATTACGGTCTGCGGTTGTGTTATATAGCTCACTATAAAAGTACTGGATAAATTTCTATTTATTTTTCTTCTGGTTTGTTTCTTAGAGTGTCTAAACCAAATGAATGTCACATGAAGTTATTAAAGTGGAGAATTGGGGCGTGTTTTTCCTCTGAATATAAAATGTATTAACAGCTAACTAGTTGATGCCAGTTCAAAATAATTGTTTTTTTTTTTTATGTCATAGGTGGCAAACGAACAGGTGGGTCACCTGCTGTTAAGTGATCACCACCATCCATGCACACTAACAACCCCAGAGGAGTCGTAAGTGCGTTGCCATCTTTCGGAGGGACGGGTTAGGGGAGGGAAAAGGAGAGGAGAGGGGAGGGGAGATGGGTCTCCGGCGCTCTCACTGACCGAACGAAACGCAACAATGCAAGCACTGTTACTTCACGTCGGTTTTCTATGAGAGGGTGGTACTACCCCGGGCGAACCGACCCATTCATGCTGAAACCGGTAATAGTTTCAGCGTGGCTCTACCACCATTGTTTGAAGTTTCTAATATCTACTATGCGAGTTTAAAATATCATTGCCTTTCAGGATATTTACTTATGAGACTAGAAAGCGACACCAACTTTGATTTGGTATCCAAAGGGTTGATCTGGCAACTATCTGCTCCGGACTCGATGCGAGGACACGGAACTACACAACTTCGTCATAACCTGGCCGCAGCGGTTCCTGTGCTATATCAGCCAATTACTAGAATGTTGGCGATTGCCTCGTCACATCGCTACCCAACTTTTCTGCATATTTCATTATTACTTGCCATCGATAATGCTAATAACTGTATGTTATTTTTATTTACTTATTAATCCATTTTCATTGTTTTACGTGAATTTCATACAGTTTAACAATGTTTAGTTACTGCACTTCTATCTTACTTGTCAGCTGTCACGGATTTTTATAACGAGGAGAGTTTGTTATTATTCGTTAGATCATTAGATGTATATCAGAAAAAGTGAAATCTAAAGCTAATATCATAAAAGTATGAATGTTATATTTTAACTGAAAAGATAAAAAAAAAGATCCGTTTTATTGTGAATACCTGTAGAGTAATTCCTTCGTCAATCAAGTTACGTGATCTTTTTAATATTAGTTGTTTGGGTATACCCAAATTGGTCCTTCTTTAGTACTACTATAGTAGTATGAAGCTCAGAAAGAAAGAAGGACCAAATACCTAAATGTAAAAAAATTAAAAAAAGAGTTTTAAACATCACATATTCAAAACTTCCAAACTAATATACTGTCAAAGCAAAATAGTTATATTTTTGTCATTTTTGTGTAATGTTATTAAGACGTTGATAGACAGTAACCCCCTCAAGTGTCAAGCTTATTAAAATAATACGACAGTACGCCTGTCGACGTCCAAGTACCTCTATAATATCAGTACGCCCGAAGCCGTTTGATTTCCCATACTATTTATTACACGGAGCGATATCTTATACTTTTTTATACGACTGGAAGCAAACGAACATGCCCGTCGCGTGACGGTAAGTGATCACCGCCGCCCATGGACATCAGCGACATAAAGGTGAATCACAGATGTGTTGCCGGCACTTCAAGATAGCAGACTCCTTTCTTGAAGGTATTTAAGTTATATTGGTCCGGAACGACCGCTGCGCCGCCAGTTCATTCCAGAAAACCGACGTGCCTGTAAAAAACGAAGGCGAAAACTGCACGGTAGACGATTTCAAGCCATTCAGGTGACATAGATGGAATTCCAAAACTATTTATTTAATAACTACCACACTAGGTATACCTGTAGTACATATATATGGTTATTATCGGTATATTATTAGGTATACTAATAACTTTAATCTAAATATGTTAATAGTACCACACTTTATTTTCTTTCTTATTGAATGTTATCTCTACGGTATAAGGTGTTCGCAGTTAGCAGAATATATTATATAAGCGTATACATGATGACATTTTGAAATAAATTTAATTTCAGGCATAGAATTAATGAGGGAAAATATTCTAGAAAATATTTTCTATCGTTTCAATCCTTACTTTCCCTTGAGAAAGTTGCCAATCTATGACATTAATCCCGCTGACCTGGATGACTATAACGTTAAATTAGGTTCGTTGCTATTTAATGTTATTCATAATTGTTTTCCTTTCACTCATAATGATAATACAGATTGAGTTATTATATTACTTTCATATTTGTTCACATTCTTGGTTTATATTATTTATAACGCATGAAAAAGACATTATGGTGTTTTTTTTACAGATAAATAAAATTGTAGTATTTGGATATAATATCAAAGTAACAGCTTTTTACTAAATGAATATGAAGCTATATAAAATAATTATAACAAAAAAAACATTTTTTTTTTGTTTGATTCCAAACTAGCCAAAGCCCGCGACTCTGTTCGCGTGGAATACTACTTTGGGCTAACGCTACCACGCAGCGCAAGTGGAAAAAAAATCGAGATTTTTAAACATTCCTCATTGGTGCTCCGCTCCATTGGTCTTAGCGTGATGATTTGCAGCCTATAATCTTAAAGGGGTAATCTCTGGAACTACTGGTCCGATTTGAAAAATTATTTTAGTGTTATATAGCTTATTTATCGAGGAAGGTTAGCGGTTAGGAAGGTGAGCGGAGCACCACTGAAGAATGTTTCAAAATCGTTTTTTTACCTCCTGAGAGCTTCCGCTGCGTGTTAGGGTGAGCCCAAAGTAACTATTCCACGCGAACGAAGTCGCGGGCAGGGGCTAGTGTTTCAATAAAAGTAGAATACACATATGTAAGTAATGCATTAATATTAGTAGGCCGGGGGATATTATACGCGCTCCTTTAGAGTTGGTAGGTGGTAGAGCCACGCTGACGCTATTACTGGTATCAACATGAATGGGTCGGCTCGCCCGGGGTAGTACCACCCTCTCACAGAAAACCAACGTGAAGTAACAGTACTTGCATTGTTGTGTTTCGTTCGGTCAGTGAGAGCGCCGGAGGCTCATCTCCCACACAGGCTGGCAACGCACTTGCGACTCCCCTGGTGTTGCAAGTGTATATGGACGGTGGTGATCACTTAATATCAGGTGACCCACCTGTTCGCTTGCCTCCTATGATACAAAAAAAAAGAACAAAACTTTTTGACTAAATTCCCAACAATAGCTAACAATAACAGTAGGAAGTTTGGTTCATATGTTCATACTCGTAACAGTATCATAACTCGTAACTCGTCATAATATACTCGTACAGTTAATGAGACCCGTAGACTGATTTCATAGTTGTTAAATCTCCCTTTCAAATCGAATCACCGGAATTTAATGAGATATTGAAATATCATGTTAAAAATAAATTGCTATTAATTGTCACCCATTTCTTGCGTAGGGGACAGCGGTGTGCACATGTCTACAACATTATCCTTGTTATTGGTCTTATTGAAAACAACGCAACGTTACTTGAACGAAAATCCTACAGAGAGAATGTTAATTCCGTGTCCTAATGAATACAGTCAAAGGTATTATTCATGTTTTATGTTCATTGTATAATATAATAAGAACACAATTACAGTCATTTCTTGATTTTTAAAATAATGTAATCTATACTAATAATATATTATAAAAAGGTAAAGTTTGTGAGGGCGTAGTCGCTAGAACTACTGGTCAACTTTGAAAAAGTATTTCAGTGTTAAAGAGCTCATTTATCGAGGAAGGTTATAGGCTATAAATTAAACAAGAGTTAAACCTACAGACGCGACTAGTTTGATTATAATAAAGTTCGAAACGTTATCTATACTTAATATTATAAAGCTGGAGGGTTTGTTTGGTTGAACGCTATAATCTCATACACTACTGGTCCGATTTTAAAAATTATTTCAGTGTAAGATAAGCCATTTATCGAGGAAGGCTATATATCATCACGCTAAGACCAATAGGAGCGGAGCACCAATGAAAAATTTTTCAAAATCGCGTTTTTTTGCTTTTTGTTTAGCTTCCGCTGCGTGTTATTTCTAAACTATTCCACGCCAACAAAGTCGCCGACAGAATCTAATAAATATATAAAGTTCGAATGTGAAAAAATACGAAATGTAACTTCACTGAGAACACATAAAAAGATATGAAAAATGTAAACATAAATAATAAATGATGATAAAAAGCATCCCCTTTTATTACAGGTGCTTTATATGGGCTTATCGGTATGAATGTCGAGCTAGAGAACATCGCCATCAAAGAATTACGCTTACTGTGATCGCTACGGTTCTACTCAATTGTTTTCGAGATAGATTGATGGCTTTTTCAGCTGTTCTGATGCCTGGTAATTAGTAACCGAATGTTATAAATTACTGCTTTTAAAAGACGTTAATGTAGCATATCTTATTTAAATGAAACGAGTATGCTAACGTTTTTGTCATTTGCATCGTTTATTTCACCCGGATATTTAAGAAGACGACGAAAAAACATTTAAATATAATGTCTAACTTTATTATTGCTTTTAAAATTATGTAGTTAGAAACTGTAATAGCATTTTTTTATATATATAATAATACTAGGTTCCCGGGATACGTTGTCCCGGCCTGATAATAAAAAACAATGTTGACAAATTATATACCTAAACCTTCCTCATAAATCAATTTAACTACTGGTGAATACCGCATGAAAATCCGTTTAGTTGTTTTTGAGTTTATCGAGAACAGACAGGTAGACAGGCGTGTTGGAGGACTTTATTTTATAATATGTAACGATTAGTAAATATTTAAAAAGATTCTACTAATTGTTACTCGATTTATTATTAACTTTTTGGTTGGTATACCAGGTGAAAGTTTAGACACTCGCAGTATTCTAGGATGTGACACTTCATGGTCACATTTGGCACATAAAATAATAATATGAAAACAAATACTAATAGACAACAAGGAGAACGTTAGGTAAAGTTCGTTCTAAGAAATTCAAAAGTATGGATAATAAGTTAAATAAAACTAGGTTGAATGAACTTTCGATAATAAAACGGACAATAAACCCTTTTGTTTGTTCAAACTTCGAAAAGTTATCCTTTGTTAGTTGGTTGTCTTCACTTCCACTTCACCCGACGGTCATGAGACACTGTGCTTTAACATAAACGCTTAGAGGATTAAGTATAATTTTTGTATGTTTTTAAATAATTTGGTCAAATATTAAGCACGTATTTTTTTTATTGATTTAGAACGAGAATCGAGTGCAGAGTGTCCTCCATAAATATTGCTACTGTCTAAACATTCACCTGGTATATTTATAAGAAATATGCACTGTAGCGTTAATATTATTACAATGTTATATCAAGGCATATATGTATATTATGCAACTTACAGATGTTTTGTCTCTGGCCGTGTTAACGGAAATACCTCCAAGAAACGACTGGACGCGAACAGTAAACTTCACAACAGACCAATCTGATGTCCAATTTAAAAAGGCTCTCATTTCTTTGAGTGTATCTTTTCTTAAAGTATTTCCATATAATAAATTCGTGAGTACTGTATACCATTCCCCCCTTAAAATAATCGATTTGTATCTAATATATTGTCGTACGATTCCATCACCCTACATTTTAATTTTCGAGTATATTTTGAAAAACTTCAGCTTAAAACCTACAGTATTTGTTTGTTTACATCGTATCATTTATAACTAGCTTTTGCTCGCGGCTTTGGCTATAAGCTATATATCATCACGCTAAGGTCAATAGGAGCAGAGCAACAATAAAGAATGTTTCAAAACGGGATTTTTTTTCCCTTAGAGCTTCCGCTGCGTGTTAACGTTAGACCAAAGTAACGCGAACAAAGCTAGTTTATAATATTAGCTGGGGGTTAGCTTCCAAAGATTATTCCTTGATTCTCATTTATCGTGTTCCAATAAAGATGAGGTCTACGTTTTAATTATATTTCATGGCATTGGGGTTTGGGTGTCTGAACATACTTAGTCTGGCCATAAATACTGTTACAATTAAAAATAAACAAAATATTATATTTGAATTTGGAATATGTCATTTTTGTATGATTATTCATTGAGTTTTCACATTTTGGCGTCAATACATTGTACAATATTTTGCGATATTAAAATGGAGTGGGGTGATAAAGAGAATCGAATCGCTGTGATTGCATTACACAAAGTAGGTATGGAGCCAAATGCAATATTTAAAACTCTCCATACGCTTGGTATTAGTAAAACGTTTGTGTACCGGGCTATTAATAGGTACAATGAGACCTCCTCTGTTTGTGACAGAAAAAGATCTGGCCGTCCACGTAGCGTTCGTACGAAAAAGGTGATCAAAGCAGTAAGACAAATAATTCGAAGAAATCCTGTCCGAAAGCAAAAGATTTTATCTCGGGAGATGAAGATAACACCTAGAACTATGTCGCATATTTTAAAAGCTGCCTTAGGACTTGCAGCCTATAAGAGACGTACTGGTCATTTCTTAACTGATAATTAAAAAAAGAATAGGGTGGTAAAATCGAAACAACTACTGAAGCGGTACGCAAAGGGAGGTCACAGAAAAATTGGGTTTACGAATGAGACATTTTTTACAATTGGGCAACATTTTAACACATTTTAACATTTAACATCAGAGGTGAAGACTGGCCGTCGTCTAGTTCCGATCTGGATTATGATTTATAGTCAGTTTTAGAGAGTACGGCTTGTTCTAAACGCCAGGCAACTGTATTGCAGTCAATTGAGACCACGTCGAATAAGCTTTTTATATTTTAAATTGTTTTATATTTATGTATTAAACTACACACACACACACACACACACACACACACATACACACACACACACATTACACTGTAAAAGTAATAGATGATATTTGCAATAAAAAAAAAATATGGCAAAACTAGGTATATACGTCTGTAATATTTGCACATTTATTAAGAGTAGGTGCACATTTATTAAGAGTAGGCACATTTATTAACCTACAAGCTTTGTTTATTTTTACTTTTGTTGAGAATGGGTGGGCCAGAAATTACTGAACCTTAATAAATATGATTGCTATAATTTCAGATGGTAGAACATCGGCATTGGCTTTTAGGTTTGATGTACTTACTTGATCCAGGGCTGTGTCATCTTAGAGCACATTGGTCATCAGCGTTATTCGGTGAACTCCGTAAAACGGCACTCCAAGCTTTAGTATGTGCTTTACCATTGATTTCACCTCACTTAGCAGCAGAATACAAGTTAATAAGAAGGTATATTATCTTCACTATATAATTCAGTTTTACCTATTCTGTTAAGTTCCTTAAAGCTTACATTTCCAGCTTTAGTTAAATGCAAACGTATTTATGGAATAATATGCGATAGGGTGTTCTTTAAGGATAGTATAGTATTCTTTTAGAATAGTATAAACTTATCTTAATAATTATTACGGTCAATCTAGAAATTTATCACCAAGCACTAGTTTGAATGACCGTATATTAATTCCACATTCATTTAAGCATAGCGTGTTGTTTCTTAGCATATATCGCCACCTAATATGAGGCATGGTGAAAACACTATGATATTGCTTAAAAATCAGTAAAATTAATCATAGTTTTGGAGATCTGAAAAATCTCTAAACACAATTTATTGTTATATTATAAATAATAGTAACTCGTAACTTAAAAATAAAGAAGTTCTTTTTAAATTACTCTTGAGAATACATACTTTGTGTTATAGTATTGTATTCTACATAATATTAGGTCTATGAATGAATGATGAACCTATGAATTTGCCGTTTTGTAAGAAAAAATTGAAACTAATATTTTTCATGTATTTTTTATTTGTATTAATCGAAGTAATCACCCATGCAATCAATGCATCTTTGCCAACGCAGTAGCAGTTTATTGACGCCCTTCTTAAAGAAATCAGCTGGACGGGAGACAACAAACTCTTCAAAGACATTTTGTAGTGCCTTTCGGGTAATGCATTTTTTTCCCGCCAAGGAGTTATCCAAATTCTGGAAAAAGTAGCAGTCTGTAGGCACAAGGTCTGGTGAGTAGGGCGGATGACGGAGAACTTCCAACCCCAGTTCTTGCAACTTGATGACCGTCTGCTGTGCAGTACGAGGTCGCGCGTTGTCGAGCAGGAGAAACGGAGACGAGCGCTTGACCAATGCTGGTTGGAGATGTGCCAGCTTCTCCATCACTGTGTTCAGTTCTTCACAGTACACATCTGCAGTAATGCTCACCCCGTTTAGTAAGAAGTTGTGATGAATCACACCGACACTAGACCACCAAACAGTGACCATCACTTTTCTAGGGTTAAGTTTTCATTTAGGGCATTGTTTAGGACCTGAACCAGGATCCAACCAACTTGCTGAGCGTTTGCGGTTATCAAACAGAATCCATTTTTCATCGCAGGTAACAATGCGGTTCAAAATTCCTTCATTTGTGTGTCTGTTGAGCAGTGCAAGTCACGTCTCGACGCGTACTTCGCGCTGGCGATCATTTAGTTCATGGGGCACCCATTTGTCAAGCTTTTTTACCTTGCTAATTTGACGCAAATGGACCAATATTGTTTTGACTCTAACGTCGAAAGCTGCTGCTAATTCAGCCGTAGATTGTGTATCATCAGCTTCCACAATCGCCTTTAATTCGTCATTGTCGACCAAAGTCTTCGGACGACCGCGAGGTTCACTTTTCAGGTCGAAATTCCCAGAACAGAAGCAAGCAAACCAATAACAGGTGGTGCGTTGGTTTGTAGTGTTAGCTCCGTAAACGTCGTTGATGTTGCGTGCCGCTTGTGCCGCGTTGCTGCCACGACGGCACTCATATTCCATAATTACTCGAATTTTTAACGTATCCATGATGACAAAAAAGATTGAAATGCGATGAAAATGTAATACTAATCAATAAACAAATGACTACTTTTGGAAAAAAATTCCATGTTTTTAAAATAAAATTAATTTAAAATTAGAATTCTTAGCCAAACAAAAATTATTTTGATTTTAAATGGCCAGTACTGCAGAACGGCAATTTCATAGGTAAAGACCTATTATTATGGTATAATTTATATTTATAAAACATCTCCATTCAATAAATAACATGATAACTATGGGTTATCTTATTTATGAAATGTTAACTAGTTTTTATTGACGAAGAAAACGAGACCAGATCCTCCTTCAATGTGCGAATTGCAATTGAACAACCCAATGATCAATCTATTAATTCTGTCAATATTTTTGAATATTTCTTGTATTTTATTTCACTGACTCTCTCCATTTTTTATGTGGAAATGTTTTAACCTAAAATTTTCACCTATCCATACGATTTTTCATATATTTGATATAAACCTTATCCTGAAAATAAAAAACACGCAAAAAAGATTTAGCCAAAGCGGTTCA
>MU158733.1:346802-388892 GCA_015888305.1 Antheraea pernyi | reverse complement strand
GTCTAATCTATACTAATATATAAAGCTGAAGAGTTTGTTTGTTTGTTTGTTTGTTTGGTTGAACGCTATGATCTCAGGAACTACGAGTCTGATTTGAGAAAATCTTTCGGTTTTAAATAGCTCATTTATCGAGGAAGGCTATAGGCTATATATCATCACGCTAAGACCAATAGAAGCAGAGCACCAATGAAGAATGTTTCAAAATCGGGCACTTTTTTCCTTTTGAGATATTTCGTTTGAAGCAGTTCAGCTTTATATATTAGTATAGATTAGACCTGATTAATTATTCTATGTCAATGTTTTGTCATATATTCGACACTTACAATATGTGGTTCTACAGAAAAAACGGATACTTATTCCCAAATAAAAAAAAACATTCATAATTTATATGAAGCATAATCTGCCGAAAGTTAATTGTATAAACATAAAAAAACAGTGGGCAGTAATCATAATAGTCGCCTTCTGAATATTGGTCTCTTGTAAGGCATGAACCTTGGCTTTACGTATTTAGTCATCTATACCCACACTCAATAATAAAACACGAAATCTATTGAGTAATTACTTTTTTTAGGTAGGAACTATGATATGCAATTTCACTGTTCATTATGGATAAGAGAACGCGCTTTACATTTTGTATTAAATAAGTCGTTTATAGCAATTTTCTAAACTCGAGGTAGTTGACAATGCTATTTTATAATAGATAATATCTGTAAAATCAAACGTACGTTGTAGGTGCGCGTGATTTCCTCTTGCATTCAATTGAAGTAAACGTAAAATGTTGTCTAAAACGTGACCGTTACATTTTTATCGCATTGAAAAACTAAATGAATAATCGTTGTCAGTTAACTGAAACTAGAATTTACAATGTTGTTTTTTATAATTTTTTACTATCTACATTATAAAATATTTCGCTTTTATACGTTAGGTCAGTGTTAACTACTTTCAGTTTCTCACAGTAATTCATTTATTATTTTATCTACATAGACATACTCAGAGGTGATTTTTTTTTTATAAACATTTACCAACCGGCGCACTTCCCGTACATTCTTATCCATAATATTAAATCACATCAAATACGTCGTCAATTTTTTTTTTATTGTACTACGTGAAAATTTATGCACTATGCCTGATGGTAAGCACAGTACAATCCAAAAACAATGGCAACCACCGAGTGACACACTATCCATCGCCGGTCGCCACTGTCATGCCGGCCTGCGAAAAGCTGGATATGCATAGGCTGATCCCGAAACGCGACCCGCAGAAGTGAATCACTATGACGGGCTTTTTCGCCATATACATGGTGGTTGCGACCCAGTCAGGCTGTAAAACCCTACCACCCTGCAATATCTAAGTAATAAGAAGTAATATTACATTAGAAAGTACATAGTTTGTGGATATAAATATCTTTTTGTACTAGGTCGTTTATTAAGAAAACAATAGATCCTCCTAATCTACGAACATCTGAAAAAATATTTCAAAACAAGGTAGGTATATCTGCAAATTTAGGTGTACAATAAAGGTCAATAGCGTAATCAGTTCGAGAAAAAAATATACACTAGTAGGTACAAGAGTAAAACGATTTTCCATGTAAAGATGGCAGCGATAATCGTAAGAAGATGGTGAATAGATTGTTTAATTAGATACTTTAATAATTTCTTTTTATGTAGATGACACGGGCACCAGTTCAGTGCATTGCCCTTGCCATGATTTGTGACGTGGCACGCGCTGGAAAAGCTGTAGGGCAACTAGTATCCTGGCGAGCTAACCTTGGAGCATCTAATGCTGTACGTAGTCATGATAAGAGTAGCCCTAAAACTTTATTTTTAAAGTGACATTTCTTAGGAGAGTGCTTTAAAATTCTGATCCGCAACCTTTCTGTCTGACTAAAAGTGGTGGGCGTCAACACTGTGTCAATGACAATAGAGTGCGAGCAGTTTCGCACTAGCCTTTGGGTATTGAAGAACAATGAGAAATACGCTCTTCTCGCTTTCCTTTTTAAGGTTTCACTTCTACCACATGTGAACAACGTACATTTTTTAAATAAAACCTTGCAACTTCAGCAAATATATAATATAAATTTAAAAAAATAACAATACCTATCTGAAACATTTCTGTACCAAAGACACTATTGCTTAGTTTTCAGAAATGATGTTGTTAAGTTAGTGATATTGAAATTTTATTATAACAGCATTACAGTAATTAAAGGGTTTAATATACCAGGTGACTGTTTAGACAGTAGCAATATTTTGGAGGTACCTCGGCACTCAATTCTGGTTCTAAACCAATTAAAAAAATGCGTGCTTAATATTGGACCTAATTATCTAGAAAAATACAAAATTTATACATAATCCTCTACGCGTTTATGTTAAAGCACAGTGTCAATGACCGTCGGATGATTTCACTTTCATTTGAAAGGGAACGTGGGAACGTCAGGAACAAAACAAAGGGGTTTATTGCCCGTTTTACTATCGAAAGTTATTAACTCCGGGTCGCCCATTATAGCTTTTGGCGCCGGTCATGGCACTTAGGTTTATTATTCTATTTACACGTTTGTGGCTATACTTTTGAAAGTCTTAGAACAAACTTTAACTTAGTTTTTCTTTAAACTTTAACTTTCTTGGTTTTTATTAGTATTTTTTTAATATTATTATTTGACATGTTAAATGTGACTATAAAGTGTCATATCCTAGAATACTGCGAGTGTCTAAACAGTCACCTGGTATTTGCTAAAAAGCGGAAGCTTTCCGTAAAGGCAAACATTATAATGTAAACCATAGCATGGTGGTAGGCCTTTGGTATAGGTTCGCCTGGATAGCTACCACCCTCAATTTCCAAATCTCTCGCCAAGTAATTGTAGGTGCGTTCCGGCTGCTCCACTTGAGAAACAGTACCTCAAGTTTTGCCATGTATACCATCTTGGAACACATCTTCATTCAAGATTAGGTGATATTGTGGTCAAATAATAAAATAATATTCTTATACCTAACATATATACTGTAAAAATAAATGAGATATTATAATGTGTACCGACGTACCTAAACTATATAACTATGATAATTTTCTATTCAAAGGTTTTTCTTCCAGCATCCAAATTTAGTTAAAAGAGGTGCTAATATAGCTAGTCTTTTGGCTGCTATATTTCGTGATGAATGTCTGAAAACTGGAGTTCATCTCAGTGAATACGGTATAATACAAGGTAATTTCTAAACGTGAATGTATCTGTAGAATAAAAATAAACATAACTTTGAAGTAACGTAAAATGTATGGACACGTATTCATTAAATATTCCAATAATTATGATATGGTAACCTTTATTTGTCTATATCTTTTACTAAACAGATATGGAAAATCCTCTAATGCCCCTAGCGACGCGAATAGTGATCGATGATAGTAGCTTCAAGCAAGCAAGTAGTCAAAGAACCCCAGTTTGCTTGGCTGCAGCCGACATGGCTGGGTCACGTTTATCTAAGGTATGTAAGAAACTGTTTAAACTAACTAAAACATTTTTAAATCTTCACATTACCTATTTATAAATAATCCTAATAAATACTAAACCTATGCATACGAAGTTGATATGAATACGTGAAAGAATTAATGACTCTGAAGAAAGGCAATTAAAACCAAATGCTGGAACCACCATGTCGGGATTTTTTTAATACCAATAGTCTAGGAAAGCTTGGAGAAACTGTTTCTCAAGTGTACTCTCTTGAATAAATCGCAGTGCGATTAGCGCCGAATTTTCAAGAGAGCGAAGCAAGAATTTGAGATTGGAACAAGGCGAACATTACAAATTGTCAATACCCTAGCAACAATTTATGGTTTTAATGTGATGAACCCATTTACTGATTATTCGGGCTCTTTGCACGATTGAAACTTAACATAAATCGACGCGGTTTTCTAATACGCTATAATATCTACCACTACATTTTGTTCTGTTTAGTAATGGCTCTCTCTGTCTAGGTCTTTTAAATCTCGTTACAATCAATGATATTATAACTAATAAGCTGTAGCTATGTACCTACATGATATTTTGACAAAACAAATGGCACGAAAACGCATACATACGTTAATATTGTATCGCCACTGTCTTAAATAAGATGGCATATTCTTAATATCCGTGGTGAGAGAGAAATAGTTATATGTTGCTTAGATATGGGCTTAACTTAACTAAGCTAGCTAGCCAAGTTTTAACAAGGTGCTGTCGAAGCGCTTATGACGTATCTACAGCTATATAGTTATAATATCATTAGTTATAACTCGAAAAACACGCTCGTTCTACACTGTTATTTTTAAAGGTTTGATCCGGTTTTAATTAATATGTTTTGAGCCATTCAGTAGACTATTTCCTAAAATATAATAATCAGTTATTAATACTACTTAAGCGATGGTAGTTTTTTTAGGTGGTAGAGCCACGCTATTACTGGTTTCAGCATGAATGGGTCGGCTCACTCGGGGTAGTATCACCTTCTCACAGAAAACCGACGTGAAGTACCAGTGCTTGCATTGTTGCGTTTCGTTCGATCAGTGAGAGCGCCGGAGGCCCACTTCCCTTCCCCCTTCCCCTCTCCCTCTCCCCCTCCCCCAAACACAGGGTGGCAACGCACTTGCCACTCCTCTGGTGTTGCAAGTGTCTATGGACGGTGGTGATCATTTAACATCAGGTGAACCACCTGTTCGTTTGCCGCCTATGATATAAAAAAAAGCGATGATGGATCCGTCGATATCGAGTTCAGGCACCGTGTCGGTCGACATATCTACTAATCTTTGCAACCGAGTCGGAGCTTCTGGCGAATGAAAACATTACGGTGAAGCCGTACTATTTCTAAGTATACCTAACTAGCTGCCCCACGAGTTGACAATCTCACGCACTTGTGGGTGTGTACCAACAGCTGATCTTGTGAACCAGTCCCTCTCCAGGTTTAACGTGTTTACTTACCATCTTACACTACATGGTCTATTAACATTGGATGAGATTGTGATTTAATGCCAAAACCATTGACGTACAAAAACCTAAGATGCACACTTAACGTCTCACAGCCGGCACACGAAAATGAGTGCATTATGCAGTCATTTTAAATAGTCTCGTGTCACTTGCGTACTTGGTAAAAACAAATTTAAATCATTCAAGTAAGGTTGAATTTGCAAAATAATAAGTTTATCGTATAACTATAACTTTTATTTGACTGCGTGTCTTGGGTTTTATATGTCAGTGGCTAAAACCCATAAAGTAATAAAAAACCACGTGTGACGAGGAACTTTTATTAATAAATTACTATTACAACTAGGCATACGCTTTACTCCATATGCTCTCGGAAGATTTGCAGCATGCAGTTTCTATTGCTGATGAAGTTTACAATCTTTACAAAAACGTAAAATTGACACCGGAGGATGAGGTTTATTTTTTTAATAATACTGTAAATGTTTTAGAGAGAAGCTGGGATATGAGTTAATTCAGATACAGTAAATATTACTTCAATATTAAAATGAAACTAGCTTTTTTTTCATTAACCGTAAATTCATTTAGAGATAGTAAAAAAATAAATATCCATGAATGTTCTTATAAAACAAGTAAGTTACTAATTACGCGTACACTATCATAAAGGATCAGGGGTGTAAGGGGTGTCGAATAACATCATAAGACTTAGAAACCCAGGCCAACCTCACCTGCACGTGGTGCACCCTGTATATGGCGATATGGCACCGTCGCAACCACCATGTATATGGCGAAAAAGCCCGTCATAGTGATTCGCTTCTGTGGGTCGCGTTTCGGGTTCAGCCTGTGCATATCCAGCATTTCGCGGGCCGGCACGACAGCGGCGACCGCCGATAGATAGTGTGTCACTCGGTGGTCGCCATTGTTTTTGGATTGTACTGTGCTTACCATCAGGCACAGTGTAGTCATTTTGCCGTGCTACAATATAAAGAGGTAAAGTTTGGAAAATATACATTTGTGGGATAAATTTCTGGTCCTGTACCCGATTCCAAAAATGAATTCAATGGTAATCATATCGCAGAAACATGGCTAAAGGGTATATTTTATTATTATTAATGTTTTTGTTGTAATTATGTTGTAGTTATGGATAGTTACTAGATGCATCTATTAGTAGATACGTATTGGATTTTATGTATTAGGAAATATGACATTTACAGAATACATATACAAATTTATTATTTGAACAGACTATGCTAGTGTTGTGCTCACACTATTTGACACTTAAGTTGATAGAAACTTGGACCGAAACAAAACTCCAGAATTCTGGTTTACTACACGAAGATACAAAAACTCTAAACGAGTTCTTGGAGATTGGAATGTAAGTGATTTTATTAATTAAACTAGCTGATTCCCATCCTCTGCATTGGGCAAAGGTCAATTGAAGCTAAAACATAAGTAGCCTAGACCCCCTTACGAAAAGTTTTATATCGAAAGGTCATGGTCCAGTGCCGACACGTTCAGCAGTTTTGATGTGATTTAGCCTCAAAGGAACTATATATTCTATATATACACATTATATATAGAAGACTTAGTCGATCGCACCATCAACAATAGATATAGAAGCCGATTCCTATGTCATTTTGAATCCTATGTTACTTATTTATCAAATATTATTTATTTACAGAGGATGGGCGAAGAAGATAGAACATCAGCAAAGTGTAACAATAATGAAATACCATAAAGAGGTAAAGAGTATTTCTTTATTCATCAGCTATATTCTGAAAGTAAATGGTTCTATTAAAAATGATTAGATCAAGTTATTGTACAAAAATAATAATAAAAACATATCATAGGTTAATCCTCTGCAAGGTTTGAGTAAAGATCATTAATAGGTAGTACATCTATTTCCGTTCTTTACTTATTTAAAAGTACTAGTAGGCGCCCAGTGGTCGACATTCGACCATAGTTCATTGATTTTTTTAATAATAGTTGTATGTTATAATATCATTGTTGAAGTAGTCCGGTGAAGCTGTGAAGACACCCTGCCGGGTTAATAGCGTAGTCAGTTCGAGAAAAAAAAATCATTGTTGAATGTAGAATGAAAAAGGATAATTGGAACGTAAGAGTAAAATAATACATACAGTCGAGCATAGCAACCTCCTTCACAACCTTTTTTGAAGTCCTTTATTGACAGATGTCAAAATGTCTTTTTTATTTACATGTGTGTATATGTTGTGTAAAATTGAAGCAGTAGTGTGAGTAATGCATATTTTAATTAATTTAATGTACTTCTACTGTAGTCCGGTGAAGCTGTTAAGACCTTGCTTAGTAAATAGCGAAGTCAGTTCGAAAAAAAAAATGTACTTCTAATGTATTTTATATAAAATAAATAGCTTTCTGCACTTCTCCTCCATATAAACTTTAACTATGCCAAGTTTCACGTTCATCCGTTCGCCCAATTCCGTTAAAAAGGGATACAAAGATTAGGCTTCACGTATTAATATATAGATGATGATGATGATATATATGTTTAGCGCACGAGGTTTTTCAACTGATCAGTCTTTCAACATCATGTTAACTGTACGCTCATTTCCAACATTTATAACGCATTAAAATAAATTAATAACTAGGAATACGAGGAAGAACATTCTTTATACACGTTCTTGAGGAGAGTTCAGTTGAATGTCGCACTGGACGCCCTTCGTGAGGTGCGTTGTGTGGCGCGTTCCGCTGATCGAGCAAGTATAACGCACGAGTTGCTTCAAGATGCGGTGAGAGCCCACCACCGCCGCTCTGTGTATTCGAAATCTCTCAACGAGCCTCTCCTGCGAACCTACGTACCGCCTCTCGATGATCAGGTTAACAAATGAACGAAATTTCTATTCTATTTTTACTTATAAGTCATAGATTGATAATGTAACGTCAAATCATGGCATATATTTCGACATCTGCTACTGAATAACGGAAAACTATCGTGTGTACGAAAGTCTATATACTTATATACGAGTCGTTAAATTTCAAAATAAGTTAAATCCAGTTTTATTCGTTCATATATTTAATATATTTTTTAAGATTTTCAGTTTTTAGGTAATAACAACGAAGTTCAAATTTTGCAGTTCGTAAGTATTTTGGTTCTTTTATGATTTTCATATTTTACATTTACAAAATTTGAACATATACGTTACTAAAGTTATTATACGTTATATAAATAACGTAAAATATTAAGAACGGTCAAAATTGGATTTAGCTTATTTTGAAATTTAAGGACAATCGTTGGTGTCTTTTAGTGATCATATAACGAACAACTTTTAATGTTTCATATTTCTACCAGAATCCGAAAGACAGTACTGAAGTCATGTATATGTAATAATATACAGATGACATAGGTACATGTCATAATTAAATATTTATGGATGGAAATGAATAGTACCAAAAAATAATATCCTAAAATATAAGTGAAGTTATGACCATTCTAATTATTATTGGTACAAATACCTTGTAAGCGCACATATGAATGTATTGAAGGCTGAACTTAAGTTATAGAAAATATACGTATCAAAATTAAGCTGTTAGAGAATGGGTATTTTTACCTCATTGTAAAATCCAGAATAAAATGGAATCACTATTCGATGATTATAGTTTATTGCAAATCATTTTCAGAATATTACTGGACAATACGTGAAAGTTAGCAGCATTCACCCTAAAGAAAAGCCTAATAATCCTAACATTGAATTGTAATATGTTTTAATGACAATACATATACACAAATATAAGAAATAAAAGACGTTATTTAAAAACATGGGTTTTATTTACACAACCAGTACTAAATACTAAACTTGCTTCTTATTTCTACATTAATCACGCACCGCATGGTAGTATATGTAGTTGTAAGCACAATAATTTGTTCGTTGACATTATATGAAATAAAAACAAGACGAAAACGCATACAACATGCATACAACCGTTGTACTTTTTACTTTGTTTATTCTTAACAGATTACACTAAATATATATTATCATTATTATATAGAATTCATATGAAACAATATTCATTTTTTACTACGTCATTCTCCACTGACTTTCTGGTTTTTGTTTGGATTTGTTAGTACGCCCAAAGAATACCGTGGAATAGTTACCACGCGGGCGAAGTCGCGGGCAGAAGCTATCAATCAATAAAGGTGAAGTCTTCGTGTAAGTTAATGATTTTGATTTCATGTTAAGTTGATTATGGTAGACAAGAGCTATAATGGGGTAAGAAACTCCTCGTGGTGCACACCGGATAACATCAGCCATTTTGAACGGCGGCCAATACTCTGAAAAAGCGCTGTTTCTCTCGGTATCCTTTTAATCATCGGTGGGGACATGGGATGGAGCAAGTGCAGGCTTACGAAATTAGCGTGCACTCATCCTGTTGCCAAGCAAGCGAGAAAAGACTTGTTCCAAGGCCTCCGTCGATTATCTCGAAATCCCAAAAGCATATTTGTCCGCTCCAACTGATTGGGATTGAGCTGTCCCATTTTTTAATGTGAGAAGATTTTTACATAGGACACCCGGACAACCCGGAGAGCAGTGGAGTGTTTGTCTCCGACTGGTTAAAAAAACCTACGAGATACCGTCTGCGTTATTGGAGTGTCACAGAGTTAAGCAAAGCAAAAATCTAGTGGAAGGAGAGAGGTGTGAGACCAGGTTCTAAGCGTTTCGCCGAGTCATTAATATGGTCTTCCAGGTGGAGCTACCCGCACTGCACACGGCGATTCAGGTAGGTTAAAAAACCAAGACCCAGAGCATCAGTGTGTCCAAGTTGTCGATGGAGATGCTGGCAAACCCAGCACTACTACACTTCCTGGCTCTAACAGAGGAGGAAGCTCTCCGGGATATCCGTGCAAGAGGGAACTCTATCCGCCTACATTGGGTGTGCGCTCTCGTTGGCACGAAGGGTAACAAACGTACTAACCACCTAGTGAAACAGGCCGCACACAAAAAGAGAAAAGGCAAACAACAATTACGATCGCTATCCGGTGTGGTACGCCAAAGAATCATATGCTGTGAAATAGTGCAGCAATGGCAGGTGCGCTATGACAACTCCGACACGGGGAAGGTGTCGCATATCCTGTTACTGAATGTGGGTGACTCCCACAGGGTAGTGAAGAAGACAAGTCTCTCTCCCGCCTATATGCAAGTCTTAACAGACAACTGGCGTTTCGTGGTGTTACCTGCAAATTTGGGTCTGTTTCTTACATTTGAACTACATGCAACCCGTACTCGCCTGCATTCTGAAACAGGTCTTAAAATCAAAAGCAGCCCCGCGTATGACCCGGATGCCACAGAGACAATGATTCATCTCCTCCTAAACTGTGTCTTCGATTCGGCTCGTCCAAGAGTGACTTCAAGACCCGAACCGGGACAACACTAAACCAGAAAAATTTGGCAAAACTCTTGGAGGACGACAAAGTTCGGCAACTAATATTGGACCACATAGAACACGTAGTTAGAACGGTGGGAAAATAAAATAAACAAACACAGAGTGTGAGTTACAAAACCAAAATTGAAATAAAAATTGATACAGTTATCGTCATTGGATTCACCGGATTTGCTGCTGAACCCGGCGGATGGAGCACCTGCTCCCGCGTCAGGCCCCAGCTCGGAGGTCGGCTCCGAGATGGAGCTAGATGAGGCGGCGCCCGCCGTGCCGACCGTGATCCCCGCGTCGATCGCGATCCCCGCGTCACCCGCGACTTCTGCGCACGACAGTGACGGTTACAAGACCGTCGCTCACTCGAAACGCACCCGCGGTGCGCGCTCACCGGACTCCGGGTCCGACTCGGGTTCCGGACATAAAGATAAGGTAGTCCGTACCGAAACAGATGGCGCTCGGGTGCCTAAACACGCGGCTATACCGGCAGTCGCGAGACCACGTACGAGCGGAGCCAACGCTGTCACTGTCTCGCTCCCTCAGAGCGAAGCGAAAGGTTCCGTAGAGCCTCAGACAAAGAAGCCACGCCTACCGCCGCCTGTTACAATACAGGATAAGTCCCAGTGGACGTCAATCTCGACCAGGCTTAATAGTCAAAAAATCAATTATACGTCCGCCCTCAACACTCCGGCGGGCATTCAGGTTAAGGTCCCCACCTGTACAGATTTTCGCAATTTAACTAGATTCCTTCGGGAATCTAAGTTAGCGTATTTCACGTTTGCTCTCGAGGAGGAACGCCTCCTCCGAGTAGTACTTCGTCGTGTCCCAGTCGAGATCTCGATTGAAGACGTCACCGCCTCCCTTAAGGAGGGTGATTTCCCAGTCCGGGAGGTACACCGGATGTATCACCCACGCACTGGCGCCCCCTATAATATGGTCTTGGTCCTCCTCGATCGTACAGTAGAGGGTAAGTCTATTTTTAACCTCGCCTCCGTCTGCGGCCTCAGCGGCATCACCGTTGAGCCCCCGCGTAAAACTAATACTCCGTCGCAGTGTCATAACTGCCAGAGTTACAGCCACTCGGCGCGTAACACTCACCTCCGCCCTAGGTGCGTTAAGTGCCTGGGCGATCACTCCACGAAGGAGTGCGAGCGCATGCCCGGCACTCCGGAACCGCCAAGTTGCGTGTTGTGCGGTAACGCGGGTCACCCCGCGAACTATCGCGGCTGTCCCCACGCACCGCGCACACAACGCCCCCGACAGGCGCGACAGGTGTCTAGGGCACCTGCGACCGCCGCCCGTCCTTCGCCTCCACCTCTCATGTCCGTGGATGCCTTCCCCGGTCTGCCGGGTGCCTCTCGCGCCCCGGTAGCGCCCGCGCCCATTACCACAACCCGGGCGGGCACCTCTGACCCCCTAGGCTCCCCGACCCCAGCCTGAGGCTCCCAAGCCTCAAACACGCCCACCACAGGCGCGGCAGGCGCGCGCCGCTCCCGCCCACTCTACGGAGCTCTCCGCGGTACACGCTCACACATTCAAGTGGAAGGGTTTTATCTTTTTCCCTTGTCAAACTGAAATAGTTTAGAATATTATCCGATACGAAATATATATAAGAGTTGTTGAGTTATGTATGCTTGGTACACATATATGTTTCTACAACTCATATATGTATGAATAGTTAGCTTAGCTTAGGTTAGCTTACGTAGGTCGCGAATTGCATGTATCAGGCAACAGCCAAAGCCGAGGTGTGCCGCGCACCCTTGAGCTAGTTGTCAAAATAAAATCGGCTGAGTGCCTTAAGCGCTCGCCTTAGTAGTCCGGTGAAGCTGTGAAGACCTTGCTTGGTCAATAGCGTAGTCAGTTCGAAAAAAAAAAAGATACAGTTATATAGATTTTAAAAGATGGTACATATGTCGACATATTTTAGAAATTTCTAGTTATACTGAACATAATATATACTTGGGAGTGATCGGTATATGTTTTTTTTTGTATATTTAAAATAAAATGAAACGTTGACTTCGCGTTTCTATAAAGGATACTGCCAACAGACATAAAAATTGTAACATTTTATCATATCCAAAACTCACAATAAGCCTACAGGTATAATAATACATAAGCCGAGGTAATAAACATAAATAAATAAACGGTTTTTTAGTTGAAAAATAAAGATATATCCTTTATAAATTAAACGAGCAAAATAATATTGTTAAGTAAAATCGATGGGTGTTTCATTAATGAAAATAAAGTATGAATTATTAATATGAATGAACTTTTTAAATTATTGCTAATGTAACGTACATTATAATAATATATTTCTTAAGATATTGGCAGTTGGCAAATACTATTATTACCCCACATAGTCTACATATATGTTGAACTTAACTCATGCTATGAGCTGAACTAAAAATGTATGACACACTTGACTCGTATACCAAAAGCTAACAACATAAAACAAACCTTGTCATCATACCATGATAGTTCCTATTGTAAGAGGAACCATATTTTTAGAAATAAATTATATTTCAGATATCACTTTTTATATAATAAATTTATTGAAAACCCTATTTATAATAAGCCTAATCAGTCATATTCTATATTTTTTAAATTCTATGCTTAAACTGAAGACATGACAAGCGTTCCTTGAAAGGACAAAGTTCTGTAGGTGGTAGAGCCACGCTTAAGTTATTACTAGTTTCAGCATGAATGAATCGGCTCACTCGGGGTGGTACCACCCTCTCACAGAAAACCGACGTGAAGTTGAGTGAGAGCGCCGGAGGCCCACTGCCCTTCCCCCTCCTCTCTCCACCTCCCTCCAAACACAGGCTGGCAACGCACTTGCTACTTCTCTGGTGTTGCAAGTGTCTATAGACGGTGGTGATCACTTAACATCAGGTGACCCACCTGTTCGTTTGCCTCCTATGATATATAAAAAAAAGAAAAAAAACAAGTTTGTTATAACCTATCTGCCGCGATTTTCACCATGGTTTTACTGTCTACCATTCTGCGTATGGATTCTTAACATATAAACTAACATAGTAAAATTTTTTTTTCTATATTATATGCAACGATCATCGTAGTTATATTATTATTATTTTTAAAATAATCATATTGAAATTTAATCTATTCGACTACGCCCCGATTTGAATCAGACAACACGAAAGAATTCAATTACAAAAGAGATTAATCATGTAGCGACGATAACAAGCTTTTTTTATGTAGCCAGTTTTCAGCCTATTAATTTTTTCGGTATGCTACCCATTTTTAAATATCGAAAACATACCATCCCTATAAAGAAAATAACAATTATAGGGCCTAAATAGCAAATATAGTATATTTTTTGGCATTTTGACTAACCAAAGAAGGGCAATAACACTAAAAGAAAGTTACATTATTTTATTTTGTCGTTTTTTTGTATGTATCATTCTAGGATCCAAATTACAAGGATGAAAATATTTACTAGCACCTCTATACAGTCCGCACATCCAACGACCTACCAAACAAATTGCAAACCTTGTCAAAAGCTGAATAGTGAGATAACCTTAATACTATCTCACAGGATATTAAATTAAGAGATAATTAACTGTTGATATTATTTCTCCAATTACAGAATTCGTTTTATTATTTGTTTTAATTTATACATATAAAATAGTTAGCCCACCTCCTATGCATATAGCCTTTTTTGGTTACTATTAAGTAGGCCAGTAACACGCTTAGCCAAATGAAGGTTATTAAAATAAAAAAGCGAATACCAAATATAATTTCATACCAACGAATATTTAATTTTTTAAACTAAAATCAATTTATAATATATTAAATATATGCTATTTGAAATATATACATAAATACATGTATTTATTACATGATATTTCTGTGTTTGTTCTAATTACAGCCATAAAGATTAATTAAAATTAAATCAATCCATTTAGATCAGTGGTCCTCAACCTTTTTTTTTAAACGGGCCACATACACGTTTCCCTCTTGGTGTCGCGGGCCGCAAACTACAAATATTAAAGATATTAAATAAAAAGACGTAATTTCTAATTAACAACGTATTAATGTAGTGAAAAATGGTTATCTAATAAAACAAACTTGGTATAACCCTTATATCATAAGGAACGGATTTCGTTCGGGTTATCTGGGATCCATTTAATTTACTCAGCGTGCTCATAGTTTTTCTGATGGGCACGAAATTTAAAGTAATTGAAAATAAAGTATAATCGTGTGGGCCAACTACAAAGACCCGGCGGGCCGCAGGTTGAGTATGGCTGCTTTAGATAAACTTTATACTGATATATAAACTATGAATAAATGGCTTGGAAATAACTAGATTTTACGAATATCAAGTGTTATCTATTTGATCATAAAACTATTAATACATACTTGTGGTACACATTTGTTTAAAAATACGAACATTACACACTATACTATGTACACATAGTACACACAACGCAAAATAGACACATGCACTTCAGTTCTAAGATTTTCATGGTCCGGATATACCATACACATAGATGCATTATATAAATTAGTAATGAAAATTAGTTTTCATGTAACAAATGCAGTCTATTTCAACTTCTCATCTTTGTTTAAACTGGATATAATTCATTATAATATACAGTATTTTTTTATTATTACTTTGTGAAACTATTTTATAAACACAACAACTTTAAATTATTCTTGCTATAAAAATTTCCTTAGAAAAATCGTCTGAATTCGATAAACGATTACCATAACAATAACAAGATATAAATATATATTATTAGCAAACCAGATACGTTGGTACGTCTGTTAGTAATTGTGTAACTTGTGAATAGCTAGACCAATTGAGGCTATATTCACACAATATATTTATTTGACTATATAACCATACAATATATATCAAATATGTTCATGATCATACTAGGATCCGGTAGATGGCAGTGGAGTGGTTATTATATGTTTATATACCAGAATGTCTTATATACACAATTTGAGTAGTAAAGAAAATCACCAAATCCAGACTCAGTAATTGGCACTTTGATCGACTTATCGAATACTGTAAATGGCAGAATAATTTTAGCCAAGTAGTTCATAAACAAAGTTGTATATAAAAAATATACATTGCAAATAATTTATAACAAACATTTATAATTTCAAGGATGAAATCTATTTTATAAAATTTATTATTATATATGATATACATTGCAATAGAACAGTTTATCATAATTCTGCCTCAGCTAGCTTTCTTTAATATCTTAAAATATCATTAATCAACCATTTAATATTATTTATTAAGCTTGAATACAAGTTTTTATACTTAGTCTGTCGACTTACAAACATCGATTACAAGATTTCATACAATCAGTTTCTAAAATGAAATATTATCGCCACAGGTACATGGAGGTACCAAGAAGAAAATGGTAAATATATTATTTTTAATTGTGTTTGTTTTACAAAAAATATTATTTTATACATGTATAAGTTACTTATGTATACCAGGTGAATGTTTAGACAGTAGCAATATTTAAGGAGGACACTCTTCACTCGATTATCGTTCTAAATAAATTTAAAAAAATAGGTGCTTAATATTTGACCTAATTATCTAGAAACATACAAAAATTATACATAATCCTGTAAGCGTCTATGGTTAAGCACAGTGTCAATGTCCGTCGGGTGAAATGAAAATAAATTGAAAATGAAGCCATCCAACTAACAAAGTATAATTTTTCGAAGTTTGAACAAACAAAAGGGTTTATTGGCCGTTTTATTATAGAAATTTATTAACTCCGGGTCACCGCTCGCAGGTTTTATCACCGGTTATTCAACTTAGGTTTTTTTAAATTATTATTCATACTTTTGGAACTCTTACAACAAAACTTTACCTAAGGTTCTCTTTGTTGTCTATTAGTATTTGTTTGGATATTATTATTTTATGTGTTAAATGTGACCATGAAGTGTCATATTCAAGAATACTGCGAGTGTCTAACCTTTCACCTGGTATATGTATAATATTCAACAGTGTTTTACGTAATACTTGAGTATTTATTATTTGGTTTGTAAAGATATACTTTAAAAAATCTTTATATATTTTACTAATAGGAAAACTTACGAGTAATCATACCCAGCATCAGTTTCACTGTACATCGATGCTACCATACTGTCAAACTCTGGCACTGCTTCCTCAAATATTTTTAATTGCTGGGACAGCGACTCCGAGTCTAATGATGTTGAACTATCTAACATACTAGACCACTCTTCACTTGCCGATCTTGCTTGTAAACATTCTTGATAAAAGTTTGCTAGTTCTGCTATCGGACTACCATCAGCAAATGCAAATTCCTGAAAATTATAAGATGTTTCACTATAAACACAAACACAACATAATAGTTAACAGTATATTCGTCTCTTATAATTCTATATGAACTTATCAGAAAAGCTGTTAAAAAACAGATATATTCACCAAATCACTATGATTTATAGTTAGTCAAGTGATTCGTAATAACAATTTCGATACTATTGTCGACATGATTTTTTATTTTATTTCCAACCTTTTTTTATTTATTTACTAAATGGATTTCTCACATAAAATATACAAAACATAAAAACATACATAAATTAACAATCTAAACGAGAGTGAAACCGCGGTATACAACTAGTAAAAGTATTAAAAAATGAAATAATTACCATTAACCCTTTATATCGGTCATTCTTTTTTGGCACTTCTATAGCTTTACTAACAGCGTGTACTTTGGACGTAGATGGCTCTTCACTACTTCCAGGCTTTTCTGGATCAGTTTCTTCAGAGACAGAGTGGTGTTTTAACTTCTGAAAGGTATAAAGACTTTTCCTTGTACTTGTAAATTAGTAAGGGTAACTCTGTTTAACTAACTATTATTTATATATTGTTCTCAATGATTTTAAAGCTGTAAATACGTCATAAGCGCTTCGGCAGCGTCTTGTTAAAACTTGGCTAGCTAGCAAACATGATTTAACACTGTCAATTCGCCTGTATGTAAGCAACATATAACTGTTTCTTTTTCACCACCGCTATTGAGAATATGCCATCTTACTTCCACATTATATCTAAGACATTGTGGCCTTACAATATTACTTTACATATGAGTGCGTTACCATGCCATGTTTTGTTAAAATATCACGTAGGTAACGTATCTACACCTTTTTGTAATATCATCGATTGTTCTACTAAATCTGACCTATATACTATTTTTTTGTAATCGCACAAATAATAATCATAACATCGAGGTTTGTAGTAATTGGCCAATGGTTATGTTTGATAGCATATGAAATATTTGTATTTTAATAATTTAATTTCAGTTTTCAGCACTGAATTTGAGGAAGGATCTAGAATGTTATGATCATATTGATGATATGTACAAGTTAAGCAATGAATAAAATTACAGTTAATTAAAACTTGACACATGGTTTCTGTGAAACATCAAATGTATTTCCTCATGAGCAAAGTCAGCAGTTGTAGCCGGTAGCCAAAAGGAAGTGTTATTATTTCGATAATTATAAGTGTATATATGTAGTTGCATAACAAATAATACTTGTTTTTCAGGTAAGTCAGTTAAACAAATATCTCACATTTTCCATTCTCTCTTTTTCTGCAAGTAACCAAGCCATAGGAGGTTCAGGAGGCAATTGCTGACTTAAGGATTCATGAAGTTCTTTTATCGCCAAAGAATCCACAAAAGCGCCGGCTGTTAGTGGTTTAGATAAATCTAATTCTCTTTTTTCACCACACCCTTTTCTAAAACAGTAAGTAAAGAAGGATATTTTAATAGAGTTTTATGAAAATGTCACATACATGTGTGTAAAATTTCTCAAATATTATTCACTAATTACAATTGATTTAAGTGATGAGGGATGATTATTATTACTTAATAGGCATACGCATTATTTGTACAAAAAATGTCTATGTGATTTTTTTCTGAATTTTATGATAATTATGAGTATTTACTACAAAATTATTGACCTCCAAATGTACGAGTATATCAAGAATATTTTTGTATGTTGAATTTAATTCAAAAGCAGCTTAATTGGTTTTTTCTCTATCAATTTATATCCATAAACGGTATTTTTTAATGAATATTAAAAACAAAATATACGTCATTCCACAATTGATAGGTTATAACAATATATACTAATATTAAAAAGAGGTAAAGTTTGTGGGGTTGTAGGGGGTAATCTCAGGAACTACTAAACCGATTTTGAAAATTCTTTTATCAATAGAAAGCCACGTTATTTGTGAGTGTCATAAAAAATTAAAAGACTTTTTTGCTCAGTCAGCTCGGTCAGCTAGTTACTAAATTTTTTTTAAATCATAGGATCATAACCATATGATCTTTTTTTTTCGGACTGACTACGGTATTGACCTACTAATGTATTAACAGCTTAACCGGACTACTAAGGCGAGCGCTTAAGGCACTCAGCCGATTTTATTTGACAAATAGTTCAAGGGTGCACGGCACACCTCGACTTGGGCCGTTGCCTGATACATGCAATTCGCTACCTATCTGAGCTAACCTAAACTAAGCTAACTATAAAATTATAATGATAATTTTCTAAACTCTTTCCGTGATATTACAAAAAAGTTAAATACGTATTAAATACTTGGTTTAAAAAAGTAATAAAAGTAATAAATGCACCGCGATCGCCCGAGGCAAGTTCGCGTTATCCTTTTCGCAAGTCTAACCTATCGTAACCAAAGCGAGACAAAAAACCAGATGGCGAACAATCAGCGACCGCGGTGCATTTAATATGAGACTTTTTTAAAGCCAGGGTTCAATGCGTATTTAACTTTTTTGTAATAACGCCGTTTCAGTTTACATAAGGTAAATAAAATAAAACTCTTCAACTTGCATGTATAAGCGTGTATGCATGCACGTATGTAGAGGTTACATGTGTAATGTTGTCGCAGTGATGTAAGATTTTGTGTCACTGTGTCACGCGAGCAGCATACTCAAGGGCTCCACGCCGAGGGAACAGACCTAGGCTTGAGCTACTGCCGAGTCTGATATCTTTAATGGAAATTATGTATGTTAATGTTGAACATTTTTTCATATGCATCGATAATCTAGGGCTTCAAAAGACCTTAGAAGTGCTTCACTGGTTCACACTATTTTTTTTTTTACAAATTAATACAGTTCTAATTGAGGAGAGATGACAGATAACAACATTAAGCAACTTCAATAAACAACAGTAGTAGGAATTATTGAATACAACATTTTCAAACTCACTTTGTACTTCTAGGAGTGTCTTTGAAGAAATGATCACTTTTGACCATTATCTCGTTGTTGATAGTTTGTTGCTCATAAGGTATTCTTGATCGATCTTCTGGTAGTATTGTCATTTTAGTTCTATATGCAACTTCTATAAGTAAAGTACCAATGGGTGTACGTAGTTCATGTACTTTTACATGCTTATATTCATCACCTGGATTAAAATTAATCATTAATTTTTAATAACATACTAATATTTGTTCAATGATACTAAGGATACGGAACACCTTGAAACATATAGCATAAATATAAGAATTACTCAGTTGTTTAATAAGATAATGGTAGCAAGCATATTTATATTTTTATTATTTGCTTGCTGATGGGGTGGTTAAATCTATACTCTAATGTAATCTATATGAAGGAAAGATGACATTGCATTAGTATTACTTTATGAGACATAATGGCTTCCTTTACATGTAATAGTTACATATAATTTTCTAAATAATAGTTTACTTTTATGAATATTATTTTAACAATGGCTCAAAAAAAACATATTAGACAAACTTAAGTATGATAGAACTCACTGTATTACAAATTTTGAAATCACATTCTTAAAATAAATATTTCTTAATTCCTGAGAACCCTTCATTTTAGCTAAAACTTACATCAGGTTTTTTTTTTCTGATATTACTAGTGAAAAGCTGTAGGTAAATAAATGCTACCGAAATCTATAATGACACTTGCCTAAAATATTATAATTTGGTGCTCCCCCATAGATTTTATGATAAATCTTGTATGTTTCTTTGTGCTGTGCTCTTGATAACTTATAAGCTGGAGTTATTCTGGATATTGTCAATGTAGATTTTAGCATCACACCCATTCTGTAATACACAGTTGAAGGAGAGCATGATTCAAAACCTGGCCCCAATCGCACAGTCCATATCTCAAGTATCATTGATTCACTATCACTCGTCCTTAATGAAATTTCAATACAGAGTATTTTTGTGAGTGCGTCTATCACTTCACCGTTGAGAACACGTTTAGTTTCCTCATTCACATATGGCTCATCTGGGATTGATAAGTTGAACTAAAACATATTAAGATGTTGCATACTTTTATATTTCTGAAATTACAAGCAATTTTTATTGTCAGCAATTATGGTGATATATCTGTAATGAATTACACTATTACATTACAATTGTTATTGTCATAAAGAGTTTTCTATTGTTCTGCTGTTACCCAATTTGCTATTTCGTATAGTTGGTTGAATAAGAAAATCAATATTCATTGTCCATCACATAACTTTAGGTGTGAGGAATGTGACATGCTATTTCTATCACACTAATTGATTTTTGCATAATACTTATTCACATCTTATGATAACATCAGTCAACCACTATTATTTTTAATTAGTTCTACTCGCATCTGTACACATGTTTTTTTAAATTATATGAAAGAAATGTACAATTGTGGGAAAATGTCCATTTACAGGAACACTCTTTTAAAAACATTTGTAAGTACGACACACAAGCCACAGATGGTAAAATGTAACATGTACATTTTACTAACAGTGTGCAGTGTTTTAGATTAAATATCTTTTTAACAACTATGACCTTAAACGGAAAACATTTGGGTGAAAAATGAAGAAAGAAGTTCAGTGTAAATAATATCTAATTCTTGTTTTTTTTCCCAAACTGTATGCTTTTCCATCAATCATTTCTTCTTTGATTAGTAGATATATATAGTTTCACACAAGTTATAATTTTTTAGTTATAAAATCAATGTTACATTATACAAAATTATCAAATTTTTTAGTATTGTTGCAAGATTTTTACAGACTTAAAGTTCTTTTGAATTTTTTATTTATACTATTTCAGCAATAATTTCTTGTTTTACTTATATATAGATATAGTAATGTAAAAACAGTTTTGTTTTAACTTAAAAATCACCAAGTTGTAAATATACAAAATGACCAATGATTGTTCGGAAGTAACTTAACCTCAAAACTTTGGTCACGAATATCTCATTACATATGACTTTCAGCGCAGAGGGAGTGGTATAGAGGGGTAGTCAGTCAGCCATATTTTTATTATAATGCTAGGCCTATAATATATAGGCAGTACATTACACATAACTGCAGTAGAAGTAAGAAAACTACATCCCACTTACTATGAATTCATGAGTCCATTAATAAGAATTTGTACTAAAAACATTTAGTACATAGTATTAAAAAAGGATAATCTATATGTTATAACAGAGCACAAATATTATTACAAACGAATGCAAATAACAATACAGCGCTCAGCAAATAATAATTTTACGAACCCATTGCAAAGGTGGACTAGTATCTTCATTATCTGCCTTCATTTTTGAATCATGGCTTATTTTCTTGCCTTGCCGGCTTTGAACAACAATTTGAGCCACTTTTAAAGTCAAAACTTTTGTAAACTTGTAAAGCCTTTGTCGTTCTTTTGCTTCTGTACTTGTGGATGCCATTTTATAAGAAACACAACTACTTTACGCGGTGTTAGCATAAATAGATTGTATACATAGGGCAAGATTGCCAATGATTAGACATAACGAATTAGACTTGTAGAATACTAGGAAAACCACCAAAACGTAGAAACCAGATAAAAGACATAATAATTACTGTCAAGTAGGTTTTCCATATATATCGATGTTCAAAAGAATATCGATGTTTGGCCTTGATAGATTGAACTAATACGATATTTAGTATCATTCAATATCGATAAAAACATCAACATTTTACTTGATTTATCGAACATTGGAAGTTCGACTCAACGATGTGGCCCTAAACTTCTAGAAACTTGTAGTTTAAGTCTGATCGATTGCTTTGTTCCTGCAAGTAAATATAAACTGTGGTGTGGATAATAATCAGCATGGGTTCTAGCAATTACGTCGCCTCGTACAAAGAGACAAATAGCTGCTCCATAATATATATTCAATATTAGTATATTGTATATATTCTCCATAATCGGTCATAGGGGCCTAGGCACAGGGAATCGGCATATATATCTATATAATTATGTACATAGTAATAAGGTATTAAAATCCTGAAGGTTCAGATCTCTTAATTAATTATTTTTCCAGAAAAAGCAAGATATTTAAGAAACAGAAAAAAATATCTTCTATCTATTTATCAGACTAAACGGATTGGTCTCAATTTTTAATATATTTTGGGCTATTAATAGCTTCTATAATAATAGAAAAAAACTATATAGCTTCATAATATCTTTGAATAAAACTTTTTTTTTCTATTTAACTCTATTTTTAACCATAATGTAATTTTCGTACAACTATGAAACTATTTCTTTTTAAACCATCTTTTTAAATATTCACAAAACACTTATTGTGTAAAATATGTTTTAATCTCCATTGAAACAAAACATTGACATTGGCAAGTGCTTCTGCGGAGCCAAAACAAAAAAAGGAAGAAAAAGACATAGTTTAAAAAATTGAATACCATATTTTTACACAGTTCATTAATCTGATCAAATAAATTAATAAAATAAGTTTAATATTTTTAGTTTCAGCAGCAATAATATGAAAATATAATGTTTATGTGAATATATCGCATTTTCTTTCTTTCCATAAAATAAGTGTATTGATTAATTGCTCCGACTGATTTCGGCCATGGCGACCACTTTGATCCCTAGTCTGAGAAATGACGCTGGTGCGCTCGAAGATTGCTTATGTAGCTTACCTTCTCGGCGGAACTCTGTGCACACTGAGGGCACGTTATTACGTCGTTCTAATAACGATATGTTATGGCAGCACTCAATGTGGTGCCGGCAGTGTAGAATAGCATTACCCATATCTTCCCGTAGGTATATTAAAAGGCGAGATATTCCCCTTATAACTTTCTGCCCCTGATACTGTACCATCTGTCTGAGTCCTACTTCGGTTGTAACGGTCCCCGTTCCACTGGGTCCAAAAGAACAAGGATGAGTATGTGCACCTGTGTCTTACGCGCAAACTTGTCCAGCTTAATATATTCTGCGCAGCTGACCAATTCCATTACTGGATTCTGAGTAGGCCAAAGCCCTGTAGCGATAAGTAAAGGTATAGAGGTCTAGCCTGATGCAAGCTAGATTAGATCTGATACCTGCACACAGGTGGTCTTGGGTGCATAAATACTCACCGTGGTAACTCCCGTGCTGCACATTTGGGGCGACAGCGCCGGCTCGGCAGCACTCGGGATGACAAAGCAGCTCTCTTTAGAGAGGCACTGCTTTCGCCTCTCAACCTGAGGGAGGACTAGAAAAATTGCCCAAAAAATGCGTGTCCCAATTTGGCAGATGGTAGTAACCGCGGCTGTCATTGCATCATTCAAATCGTGGTCGATGTCACAAAGATAATTTAAAAAGAACATCTATTATGACGTTCGGTGCGTGTAACGTGAGAACGTTTCTTGATCGAGATAGCAATGCCTGCCCTGACCGTAAGACCGCAATAGTAGCTCGGGATATTCATCGCTACAACGTGCATGCAGCTGCTCTCAGCGAAACACACCTCCCCAATGAAGAAGAGCTGGTGGAAATAGGTGCTCCAAACGGCGCTGCCTGCAAAACTCGACGATCAGGTGGGGGATTTGCCATCAGGAATCACTTAGCAAAGCGATTAGTGGAGTACTCTGTACATATCGCAGACCGTGTTATCACACTGGGCCTTTATCTGGACAAAGACAACTACCTTAATGTCATCAGTGTTTATGCTCCAACGCTAGACAAGTTAGATGACATCAAGGACAAATTCTATGAGGTAGTGGCTCATTGCCTCTATAGCATAAACGTCAGAAAGCAGGCTTTATTGCTGGGCGCTTTCAGTGCTGGGATTGATTGGGACTATGAGGCTTGGCCTGGAGTTCCTGATAGTCATGGAGTTGGCAACATGAAAACCAATGGTCAGTTGCTGCTCAGTCTTCATGCTTAATACGGTCTGGCAATTACCAACACTATATTTAGACTTATCGCCAAGTACAATCAAACATTGGCGTTTGACTGATTATGCAATCGTGAGGCAAAAAGATTTCAGTGAAGAACAAATCACCCCCGTGGTGCATGGTACGCACTGTTGGTCTGATCACTGACTTCTTATCACTAAGCTGCGAATCTGCCTCTGTCACCCGCGTCGATCCCTGTAAAAAGCTTACGTCTTTGAACGTGGAGAAACTAAAAGATCTCCTGGTAAAGGAGAACTAGCCCTGTCTGAAAAGCTGTTGCCAGCTAATGAGGTAGGTGATATTGTTACCGCTTTGAGAACTTTGTCATCTCATATCATGGATACCGCTTCATCTGCAATGGGTAAAAAATTTCGTCGCAACGAGGACCGGTTTAAGGGATATGATGAAGTCCACCGAGCAGCATTTGACAAACACCGTGATCTCCTGCGACGGCACAAAAGGCGAAGAGGAAGTGTTGCAGCTGTTGAAGATAGTGGCTTCGAATTGCGCAAGCTGTCTCGACATAATACCTGCCGCGGCCGGCGAGCGCAGTGCATTACATACGTAAGTACCGAAATGTTAATAGCAAATCTTCCAGGTTTAATGATAAGCATAACCGCAATACTAAAATGATATTTATTAGTGTTCCAGTGAAATATAATTTTCATCAGTAAGCAAAACCATAACCGAATGTTCATTAGAATGTTCCTTATTCGCGGGGGATAGGTTCATTATGCCGAGATGGTAGTATAGGAATATATGAAGCGATGATGTTTAGGTGATAGAGTATTGGACACCACACAAATGACGTAAGTTCGAATACTTGCAATTGAGTCGGAGCTATCGATGAAGGAAAGCATCGTGATTATACGAGAGTATTACGGTAGGGCTTTTCCTAGGTCCGCCTGACTAGTTACCACCTTAGTTGAAAATCTTTCGCCAACCACCTGTTGGTGTGTTTCGGCAGCTGCGCTCGTAAGCTACCTCCTTCTAAGTTAATCGTGTTTACCTATTTTAAATCACATGCTTATTTAACAGATGAGATCCTAGTCAAAACGTTAAAACTTATAAAAAAGTCAAATACCTGTTGAACCCTGGCTTTAAAAAGGTGTCATATTAAATACACCGCGGTCGCTGAAGTTTCGCCATATTGTTCTTTTGTCTCGCTTTGGTTACGTTAGGTTAGACTTGTGAAAAAGGATAACGCGTACTTGCCTCGGGCGAGCGCGGTGCATTTATTAGGAAACTTTTTGAAACCAAGTATTTAATACGTATTTAATTTTTTTGGAATAACACGGATAGAGTATAAAAAATAGCGAATACGATCCGAGGTTACAAAAGGTGTATCTTATAAACATTGTTATTTTTATCATTTTAATTTAGATAACAGTGCCCGCGTCTCCGCGTGAAGCCTAATGTTAAAAAACAATGCCTAATAAAACCATCTGAATGTATTATGTCCATTTACTTTTCTCTCGGGCTTAAGTCACGTTGTCATTCAAATAGCTTTTGATAGAGCGAACCGATTTTAATGAAACCAACAATAAATGTTACTCGATAATATGCTTTATGGTTTTCTTTGAGGATTTATCTTGAACGCAGTACTCTTTAAAAGTGATGCGTGTTCATACAAACGAACAGACAGATATATTTAAAACTGATTGAAATGTATTTTATTATTTATTCCAAGACACCTGCGACAATTTTTTTCATAAAAATCTAAAAAGTACAGACACGTTAGTTTTACATTCTTATTATATATATATATAGATAGATTATACGAAGCCTTTTTTTATATATAGTGGCACGGCAATATGACTGCACCTTGCCTGATGGTAAGCACAGTACACTCCAAAAACAATGGCGACCACCGAGTGACACACTATCCATCGCTGGTCGCCGCTGGCATGCCGGCCTGCAAAAAGCTGGATATTCACAGACTGATCCCGAAACGCGACCCGCAGAAGCGAATCACTGTGACGGGCTTTTTCGCCAGTGGTTGCGACGCAGTCAGGCTGTAAAGCCCTACCACCCCGCTTTCGCCATTGCCTCGTTTGTTATTCAGCAGGGTGCACCACGTGTAGGTGAGGTTGGCATGGGTGTCTCAAGTCTTATGATGTTATTCGACACCCCTTACACCCCATATCTCATATAAATACCAGCTATTGAAAAATTGACCTACAGTTTTTTGTTTCTACCGCTAATGGTCCTCGTACCTCAGTGGATTTAATATGGGAGCAATTTCCAGATATACTCAAATACCTATTGTAAGTTCTGTGTGAGTCTCAATAAGCCGTATAGGCAAGTGAAGAAATTTCGAAGGTTATCCCATAGAATTTTGACACGAACGTAGATTTCAACCGAGACGACATTTCGATCGATTCATAAGCCAGCGAGTTTTGGTGAAAACTGGTTTTAACCGACAATACGGTTATTAATATTTAGTAATTTAAATGTATAAATAAATATACCTGAAACTGTTTCTTTAGGCATCGATAATAATAAATAATCATGACAGCTGTAGAATGCAAATCAAGGTTTACTAGTAATTCATAATAAACGTAAATTTGTAGGTACCTAATTAAAGTAAGAATTATAGTTGACGATCAAAGACCACGGTCTGTTATTAGTACGAGCAATTTCATATTATATAACTACGTTTGCTTTGATTAGTGAATATTAATAATATAGACATAATGTTACCTACATAGATATTTAACTTATCACAGTAATAATAGTGAAAAAACTTAACCTAGGATTATGAAATGATTTGGGGATAATTATCACGCCCTTTATTGTATCAAAATGGATGGGCCATTTTGATAGATATGGTTTTATCCATCATCCGTATATCTATACAAATACTAGCTTTTGCTCGCGACTTCGCTCGCGTTAATATAGACTAGACGTATTCCTCGAGAACAGCATTTTTTCTGGATAAGTGGTACTCTATAAGTTTGCATAATTTCATGATGATCGGTCAAGTAGTTAAGACGTGAAAGCGTAACAAAGAAACTGTTTCTATAATACTAGTAAGGATACTCGATATTCGAATTTTATGTAAACATAGAGTTATAGAAACGGCTGTAATAGGTAGTGTTGCCCAAATGCATGACCAAGACGAGACTTCGCTTGGTCTTACGTCAATACACCTGGCCTTGGTCTTGCCATTGCGCTCTCAATCTTGGTTTTGGTCTTGCAGCAAGAGTCTTGCAAATCTTGCAATTACCTATTAGCTTATTGCTATTTCCTAAACATGCTAGGTTAGAACCTTAGAAGAATGTAACAGGTAGCTACATTTCGAGCTTATATTTACATAGACATAGTAAAGTCCAATCAAAAATTAATTACATTCGCGATGAACATGAATTTAAAGGAATATTGACAGCAATATAATTACTTCGCATGGACAGATAGTATGCTTCCTCAAGCCTTGTATTTCTCATTTTTATTTCAGTTGTTTGATGTGTAACAACTTTCCTCTCGGTTGCTGGCTTTGTTTTGTAGAATTTTGGTATGGTATATTATATTCGTATATATCTTCTTACTTATAAGAAAACACAAATGAGAAGAAATTTACGCAAGAACTACTGGACGGATTTTCGCATAAGTTCGTAAGATTCGCCAGCTATATAGATATTGCTACTACTATGTAGGTTAGTCTACGTCAGTTATTTTCATAGCTCAATGTCATATGGTATTTGATTTTGATAGACAGACAGAAAAACGGGCAGTATGCGCAATTTATAACATGAATCATTTACTAAATTTCTGAAAATGGATATCTTAACTTTGCTCTATCGACATAGCAATAATTTAACGTATATCTGCAAAAACTTTAAAAATCTGAATTTAATAAAGAACCGACATAACTTAAATACTACAAAGAAATTGTTGTGACAAATTGGTCATCCTTTTTCAAGTTTTAGGCTAAGACCCCGCTGTATGCCACGAGTGTGGCGTTGAACCGGACACCGCGCAGCACACACTGTCTGAGTGTGCTGTGTGGAAAGAGCAACGTCGCACTCTGGTTGTGGCGGTGGGCCTGGATCTCTCGTTACCGAGCATGGTGAAAGTCATGCTCGGTAGCGAGCATCTATGGAATGTTGTGGCCTCTTTCTGCGAGGAAGTCGACTCGCAGAAGGAGGCGGCGGAGAGGACCCGCGAGGATGACCCTCTAAGCGGCTCCCTCCACCGACGGTGGACCGGCAAGGAGAGGTGGCAGGTTGCCCGCCTCCTCCCGTCACCGTAGCCGGACCTAGGGATGATGGGTCGGGATGGGACCCATCTTCCCATTGCACAGGTCCGGCGTACGGAGGAAACGGCCGGTGTGTACACGGCTATCTCCTGATAAGAGGGGGCCTGGCGGCGACGTTTGCTGGTTTGCTGCCGCTGGGCCACCCTCTGGGGCAGCACGATGAAGTCTCTAGAGATCTCGTGCCGCCCCAATTATAGCGACAAATGTATACCGTGGGATTTTAGTCAGTGCGAGTTGGACATAATCCACTCTCTCCCCCGGGAGAGTAGTGTATCAATAAGGGATTTCCCACGTAAAAAAGGATCAGTAAGACCAGTAGTAAATTTTTTGAAAAATAGTGTTACGTTTTAAAACAAAGCCGCAAGGAATTTTACAATATTATCGATTTGCTGGATAGTAAGTTGCAGCAGCATGTCAAGCTGATTTTGATGTCTATACGCTTATTATAGTGTGGATCAATATGTGAACGATTTTGATGTCTAGAACCTCTCACTGTTCATCGGTCAAAAATGAACGTAGCGTTAATGTTTTTTAAATATATGCGATGCACAACTAGATATTGTCGTGTAATGCTGCGTCTAGAAGAACTAAATTGTTCACAAAGGGTGAAGCCAATTAAATCGTCGATATCGAGTTTTAACACGCAATACAATCCCATGATTGTATTAATCACTGTGTTTATAATTGAAAATTCACGCGGACGTAGTCGCGGGTACAGCTAGTGTATAAATATATGTATATCTTTAGTAGTATTAGTACCTATTTATAATAATGTAATATTACTGTAGTTTTATTTCCGTATTCGTTATTTCAATTCTATGCCTACATACGACATTTTGTATTCCAGGACGTTGCATGAATTATTGTCATTATAATCAAGATGTAATAGAAGATACTAGAATAAGCTGTTAATTTTTATTACTTTTACATGATCACTTGTTACTATTTTTTGTTTTAAGACTTATGGGTATTTTTTTTATATTTAGTTAAGACTTACCTATACAAGCATATCAGAATAGCATTAAAAATAATATTCATTACTTTCATGTTTCGAAGTATAGTCAAAGTAAAAAAACCCGTTATTAATTTATATATAATTGGAGAGATAGTCGTCATTTTGTTATGTAGTATATATAAATCAAAGAATTCCAATAATCAGAGTAATATTTTATTCTGTGTGTGTTATTACTGTCCAGTGTCTTTATACTAAATGCTAATTTAATATAAACATATATCAAGGTTGCTTATATGTTTTATTTGTTAGAGAGAACTTGACGAGGCAACAGGTTATTAGATGAACTGAACAAAATGTTATTTGGTGAAGACCCTGTTGTGTAAGTTTAATTTGTTAAGATAGTTTCTCCTTTGAAAATATTAGCTGTATGTAAATATTAAAATAGTTAAAAAATGACATGATAGAAATATTACTTGCTAGTAAATCTTCATATTGGAAGCAACGCTAATTACACTTCTAAATAATTATGGTACCTAATATGTTTATTTATTTATTTTTCAGAGGTATAAAAGATCCCAGGGATTACAATTACATAAAGCTATTAAGATTCACTCTAGGTTCTATTGGATCATGGCCTAAAAAAGAGTTAGGTGAAAAGTGTGGAAAATATGGCTTAGCCCTAGCCGCGACCCAGATGTTTTTAAAATCATTAGGTTTGGTCCTAACGCTGTGGTATATATGGTCATATTCTCGAATACTTGGTTTCGTTGAAATAGGTCATTCTTACATAACTACGTTGATGAGTTGCGTAACTTTGGTACGTATTTTTTTAATAAAATATAAATTTAATGCTGATAAGGGAATGATTAAGATCCTCGCTCAAGACAAGCTTATCACACGTTACGTCCTTCTTTAAATAAGCAATTAACCGAATTCTTTACTGAATATTATATTTTAATATAATATAGTCTACAAAAATTATAAACCAAATAATATGTGCGATACAATTGGTAATCAAAAATGTGCAAGATGCATAGAGTATGTATGTATCTGTAATAATGTAAATAGTTCAAAAATCCCAACAACAAATGAACTAACCTTGTCTATTATCTATATCTATATTATCTATATTATCTATACTAATATTATAAAGAGGTAAAGTTTGTGAGTTTGTGGCGTTGTAAGGGCTAATCTCAGGAAGTACTGGTCCGAATTGAATAATTATTTCAGTGTTATAAACCTCATTCATCGAGAATGGTTATAGGTTATATCATCACGCTAAGGCCAATAGGAGCGGAGCACAGATGAAAAGTGTTTCAAAATCGTAATGTTTTTTTCTTTTTGAGAGCTTCTGCTGCGTGTCAGCGTTAGCCCAGAGTAGTAACTATTACTACGCGGACGAAGTCGCGGGCAAAGGCTAGTTATAATATAATTTACTACTATACTACTACTATAATTTGTTCAAATAAAGGGTCAATATATTCAAAAGTAGCCAAAAGTAGTAGTAAGAAAGTAGTATTTTGACTACACATAACATTTCGGCAGTCGTTAAATTATAGTAAAAGATTGGTATAGTTTTAATGCCAGAAACGAGCAGAAATTGGCCATCCCGTGTCTTAGTCTGAGTAAAATCAACAAAAGTTTTTTTAGGTAATATTGTTAGGTCCTATAATAAGGTGCGAAAGAAATTAATAAATATAAATTAAACCGTGGAATGTACTGTATTAAATGGAACACTACCAACATAAAACTTGATTGTAGGATATCAAAATACGTCAGATTTTAGCCTGCTCTATCTTTGTTCCTCAGTACTTATATATTTCATTTAATGTGGTATTAAATGCTTATTTTTAAATTCAATAGTGCGATAATACGATACGACTTTTTTCTTTCGAACTGACTACGCTATTGACCATGCAAGGTCTTAACAGCTTCACCGGACTACTAAGGCGAGCGCTTAAGGCACTCGGCCGATTTTATTTTGACAACTAGCTCAAGGGTGCACGGCACACCTCGGCTTTGGCTGTTGCCTGATACATGCAATTCGCGACCTATCTGAGCTAACCTAAGCTAAGCTAACTATTCATACATATATGGGTCGTTGAAACATATATACGATACGACAATAATACGATCGTGCTCATTTCATTTTTTTTTTTTTTTTTTTTTTTTTTTATAGTAGCTCGGCAAAGTGACTGTACTGTGCCTGATGGTAAGCACAGTACAATCCAAAATTATTATTATTAAAATTATTACAATACATTTATTAATTACGCAGTCACGGGGCTTTTCTCTTTCGTTAAATCGGAAGTATCGAAACATCATGCGGAAGTTTATTACAAAAATGCACGTATTTCACTTCAAGGACGATTCAGAATATGCTATGAAGGTATTGTTATTATATTTTATTATTACCTGTATAAATAAAAATCAATTGGTGAATGTATGTAAGCTCATCACCTCAAATGACTGCAGTTATTTGGTTAATTATTTTTTTGTCGTACAGAGAAGCTTGAGTTCATAAATCTCCATGTAAAAATTGGGTGAAATAGTGAGACAAAAAACAGTAGGGAGATCATCAAAAATATTGACAAAATTGACAGTTTTTTTTCTTCTTCGAACTGATTACGCTATTGACCAAGCAAGGTCTTAACAGCTTCACCGGACTATACAAAATTGACAGACTGACTTTCAGTTATTATGGTACACTGTTTTTTTAGTTGCTATTATATTTCATTACATTGTCTTGCTGTAATGAAAACATTTCGTTTTTTGGTCAGTTTTTTTCCCTTACAAAGCCCGTGAGAAGTCGGAGCCAGCAGATAGTTTGTAATGTATTTTATCTCATAACCATAAATATTTCTGATGACGTAACATATATTACAAAAACTGTTTGTTACTGAAGGGTGGGCTGACATGTCTAACTTTAAAAATGGCCCGACACCTACTTTAGAATGTAGTGTAAAGATGAATAAAATAATTGTTCATATTACGATCGGAACTAGTCATTTTTTTAAAACTAGTTTTTATCTATCCATTATGTCTCAAGAATCTATATTTTTTAAAGACATAATATTTCCGCGATCTTTTTTTGGTGATATATAGGTACAGGTTATAATCATAGCGTTGCCCACTTATACATATACACTACTGTTACTGTATATTATAATGTTATGTATCTATATTAAAATATTTTCGTGATTCGAAATTCTATTAAATTTATAAAGGTGACAGTTTGTGAGGATATCTGGATGGTTGTTATTTTACGCTAAAACTACTGAACAGAATTTAATGAAACTATGCAGCAATATAGATTAAATATCAAAATAAAATATGGAGTATCCTTACATATTATAAAACAAATTAGTCTGCCACGTCTGTCTGTCTGTCTGTTCGCGAAAAAGCTCACAAACTACTTAACGAATTTTCATGCGGTTTTCACCAGTAGATAAAGTAATCGATGAGGAAGGTTTAGGTATATACTGTGTCAAGTTTTTTTTTTTATTATGAGAGCGGGACAACGTCCGCCGGGTCCGTTAGTAATTTATAAAGACAGTTTGTAATGACACTGAAAATTGATTATGCAATTTAATAATGATCAAGTAAAAGGAAAACAAACAGGAAAGAAAAAAAAGTAAAAGGACAGTTAGTTGTGGTAGTCGCGCGGTTCACTCGGTGGAATATTCATCTGATTTCCGCAGCATCCAACCCCGGGATGTACCAATGAATCCCTTGGAATTTGCGTACATTTACTAATTTAAATTGGTAACACTATCATCTGACAGTGTAGGAAGATATCCTCAGAAAATTTGAACCTGAGAATGTTTTTGTAGTAACCACAATATAGAAAATGTAGAACTGTGGATTTCTCCGTAGAGAACATCGTGGGCTAGCGTAGTGATCATGACCGTGCCTTTCTTCGGTCAGTGGCCTATAGCTCTGCAGTGAGGTCTCACAGACATAATTATTGCAGACAGAAACACACTTTCAAAAAAATATTGTTTCCACAGACTCATAAACGGGTGCACAAAATCTCTCATATCTTTACTATGGTTCTGAATATTCAAATGTGTGCCGGTCTCCTTCTGTTCAACGTGATCCCTATATATAACAATTACACATCAGGAAAATATGGAAAAGCGCTCCTTTACAACGAAACGTACGAATTTTCTCTATATTACAAATTGCCGTTTGATGTTCTATCAAATCGAAGAGGATACATCGGCGTGTTTGTGTACAATTTGTAAGCATATTTTTAATTAATTGAGCAAAAATATATGGGATTAAGATATGAGATTGCCTTAGAGATATGGGGAATAGACCCGCGTGAAATATTTTAAATGACAAACAAAAATTCACAGTATATATATATATATATATATATATATATATATATATATATATATATATATATATATATATATATATATATATATATATATATATATATATATATATATATATATATATATATATATATATATATGGAGGGTAGAGGTAATGAGAACCGTCCGAAAAATGTTCAACTCTAAGTACTTAACAGTTCCAAAAGTCTCCAAGATGGTGCTACCATAGGCAATGGTTACGGATAGTCTGAAACAATCTTGTAAATATAACCTAAAATAACTGCAATAACGATAAAGAGAGAGAGTGATAGAGTTTCTGTGAACTTTAAATAATGCGTTTAGTGATTTTTGAGTGTTTATGTTTATAAAACTTGTCGAAATAATTTAACAATCTTGAACCCTGTTGCTATTGTAGCTCCACTCTAAATTAACGCAATTTGACGGACACTTTTTCATGCACAGAGATGGTTCACCTCTACACTCCATAACAATATTAAAAATTACGGGTGATAGTGTGACCTGTAATAAAAATAAAAAATATTTAATTTCATATTTCTGTCGCACCTACAATTCGGCGGACCTTTAAATTAAGGACGAAAATTTTTACTTGTTGTTTTAATTCGTGTATCTATTCTTCTTAAATTCGTATTAATGTATTACTAAATCTATCGCTATTAATCAGTTGTCTTTGGATCATATAATTATAAGCGTTTTATTTAACATTCGAACTGTTAAAGATCAATATTTAGCGGTGATTAATTATTTAATAGAAATATGTTCCCACTTTTCATATTTATGTATAAGTCGTGTAGCAGAGTAATTGATCTACCGCGCGTGGGACTAAAACCCATGTTACGCTACTGTCGTATTCTCAGTATTTATTATTCTTATTGTTTCCCGTAAGATAATATAATCAATATTTGTTTATTATATTGAATATGTATAAAGTTTTATAAATTTTTGTATATGTGTACACGTCATTTTTTTTTCTTTTATGTCATTGGTGGCAAACGAACATGTGGGTCACCTGATGTTAAGTGATCACCACCGTCCATGGACACTAACAACACTAGAGGAGTTGCAAGTGCGTTGCCACCCTTTGGGGGGAAGGGATAGGAGACGGAGAGGAGAGGGGAGAGGAGGTGGGCCTCCGGCGCTCTCACTGACCGAACGAAACGCAACAATGCAAACACTGTTACTTCACGTCGGTTTTCTATGAGAGTGTGGTAGTACCCCAGGCGAGCCGACCGATTCATGCTGAAACCAGTAATAGTTTCAGCGTGGCTATACCACCATTAATAAATTAGACCTTAGAATTAGAATTTAGACCTAACACGAAGACCTGCTTTAGTTCGAGGACAACAGGAAATAAATGCTTTTTCATTTTTACTAGATATGCCACGTACATTTGCAGTAACTATATATGCACGTTCGATCTTTTACTTTCCTTGATAATCTTCAACATATGCGGACATTACAAAATATTGGAACATAATCTACTCAGTTTCCCTAAACCGGCAACAGCTTCGTGTTCCATTGAAAATAATGCATGGATAAGTGTTTTCACAAGTGCACAACTTTACTCTCAAACTGAAATGGAAGAAGTGTCTAAAAAGTTAAAGGGATGCATCGATTACCACCGACTCCTAGTAGGGTGAGTATTTCTTCTGTAATCGCTTAAAATCATATGACGAGCTGATTACCTAGAAGTATTTTCAAATTATAATATTTTGTCTGAATTCGGAGTGTAGTGTAGAGTTCGCTGTCCATTTAAAAACGTATCAAATCAAATGAAAGATACTTAATTCAGCTTAGGCCCTAATAAGGCGCTTATGAACGTCAAAAATTACCACCGGTTCGGAAAACACCCAGTCATCGAGAAGAACCGGCAAGAAACTCGATCGATTACTTCTTTTTAACATACATATATATTTCGAATACATTATACGTTACAATACCATTTTTAGTGGATGTACAGAGAGGAGTCAATTCCAGATGTCACCATCGTTCACGTATTGATCCACTCTATAATAGCCTTTCGACACTAAAACCCGCTTGACATGGCGCTTAAACTTACAGTCCGGCAAATCGGTAATATGTTTTGGGACTTTATTGTAAAACCTAACACTATTACCCAAGAAACTATTACTAGTTTTGCTAAGTCTGGAACGTGGGACGACCAGTTTGTCACAGTTTCTAGTATTTAGATCATGCCGGTTCTTTACAAAATGCAGGTTTTGTATTTTCCTGCAAATCCAAAAATCGCATAAGTTTGATACATAAATATTTACAATATACGTAAATGTTGATGCGTTTATCTGACTTTACTGTAGTTAGCCCGAGGCAACTACAAGGGCTAGATCCATTAAATTATAATTACCATTATACTTTTAAATAATTATAATTACATAGTATAAAACAAAGTCCACAACCGCGTCTGTCTGTACGTCTGTTCGCGATAAACTCAAAAACTACTGAACGGATTTTTATGCGGTCTTCACCTGTGGGTAAAGTGATTCATGAGGAACGTTTTGATATATAATTTGTCAAGGATTTTTTTATAATAAGGGTGGGACAACGTCTTCCATAGTTTTTAAAAATTTCTGTCGTTTGTACATGATTCACGCAAAAACTACTGGACATATTTTTACAAAATTTGGTATGGTAATGTAAAAATATGTTTTACTTTAAATATGTATTCGTATATATATGTATATCTTACTTATAAGAAAACACAAAAGATAAGGCTTATTATAGGCTGGTTCAATATGTGAACAAGTTTAATGTCTGGAATTAACACACTCTCACTGTGCATCCGTCAAAAATGAACGTAGTTATAAGGGTTTTCAAGGGTGAGGCCAATCAGATCGCCGATGTCGAGTTTTAATGCACAGTACAATCCTATGATTTGTTTAATCACTGTGTTTATAATTGAAATTTCACGCAGACGTAGTCGCGGGCACAGCTAGTCTATTATAAAACTTACAATCAGAAGCCGTTTGCATCGAAAGAAATTGATTTGTAACACTAAAACAGATTAATTATTACCCATCATTACTCCACAAAATACATATAAGAGTTGTTGAGGTATGTATGCCTGGTACACATATATTTTTTGAATAACGCATAAGTATGAATATGTAGCTAAGCTTAGGTTAGCTCAGACAAGTCGCGAACTGCATGAATCAGACAACAGCCCAAGCCGAGATGTACCGCGCACCCTTGAGCTAGTTGTCAAAATATAATCGGCTGAGTTGCCTTAATCGCTCGCCTTAGTAGTCCGGTGAAGCTGTTAAGACCTTGCTAGGTCAATAGCGTAGTCAGTTCGAAAAAAAAAACCATCATTGTTCGCATTTAGACTTGATAATGCTGTGGCTGTAGTTCGATTGTAGATTTCTTCTTTCTATTTATCTTTGTATGCGCTCCGATGAACAGGACAGATCTGTCCTCGAACTCCCTATGGGAGCTTGTACACCTTACAAAATGAAAGGTAGTCTTTGGAAACATAGTGTCATTATTAGAGGTATTCGACAAGATTCCAGACATGATATTTAGAACTCTATTATTTGTTGATAATAGTCAAAACATTAATGTGTCAATGTTCTAGTTCCTGAACTCCACGCTCGATGGCTCATCTATTGTTTTTTTTTTTGTAAGAATGAATTCTCATATAGGATTTAACAACATACTTTCTTTTTCATCTTGCTATTCTTTGAACGTGAGTTTCCGACTATCAATTATGACGTGGATTATTATAATCAAACAGTGTATCAGAAATATTTATAATGAAATATGTAGGTATATTATAATAGACATTAAGAATCTGGAGCTCCCATACTCTTTTTGCAGATTTACAGAAGAGATTTCAGATGTATTCGGTCCGATGCTCTTCGTCTATTATATATTTCATCAGATTGCCGGATGCCTATTACTCCTGGAATGTTCTCAGTCGGTTTGTATTCAAGGTTTTTGTTTTTGTTCATGTTTATATTTTTATATGTACTGCCGTGTACAGTTTATATATGTAAATCTAGTTTTGTTGTAAATAGTTTTGAGTATAGTGAATCAAGAAGCTATAGATTTATTATTCAGAATATTGTTTAATTTTGGCGAGGCAAAGATTAATAAAAATCCGTTTCTAAAAGATATAAAATTCTATATTCATTTTTTGACATTTTTTACGATCGAATTTCTAAATAACAATGGTATATTCTTTTATTTTAGACATCAACCGCCTATTTTACCATAATTGGTAATGAGGTTGATGCCTTTATACAAACTTCTTTTTACTATCTTACATATTTTAAACAAATATCGTCTACAAACAAAAAAAAATTCTTTGCATCTAAACATTACTGTTTAAAGTCATCTATCTATAAATTCCCTAGGAAACGGCCGCGGTGATGCGTTACGGACTACTTACGGTGATACTTTTTCAACAACTTATTCAGATATCAGTTATTATTGAATTAGTGGGAACTGTGGTAAGTGTAGAATAATATTTAGTTACCATTAAATTTAACGCCGTTGAACCGAAATATACATTCCTATGAACGAAATGCAGTTGAGTGAAAATTCAGTTTCTCTGAGGCTGAATCACGTCAAAATTACTGAACGTATTGGCATAGGACTATAACCGTTAAATGCGGATTTTTTCGTTATTATTTGGATACGATTGACTATTGGTTATTTGTTCAATACCCAATGAAACTGGCGGGAATCAGTCAGTATAACATAAATGAAAGACATTTTAATGTGCCCATAAAGCAGAAAATTATGTTTATATGAATACCTTATGAGTCTAACTACATTATTAGCGTGCACTACAATTATGAATATAATATATTATTATATGAATATATATATATATTTAAATGTACTAGTGGGCGCCCAGAGGTCGACTTTCGACCATAGTTCATTGATTTTTTTAAGTTTGAATTTTATTAAGGTTAATTAATATCATTGTTGAATGTAGAATGAAAAAGGGTAATTGGAACGTAAGAGTAAAATAAGACATACAGTCGAGCATTGCAACCTCTTTCGAAACCTTTTTTGAAGTTCTTTATTGGCGGATGTCAAATTGTGTTTTTTATTTACATGTGTGTATATGTTGTGTAAAATTGAAGCATTAGTGTGAGTAATGAATATTTTAATTAATTTAATGTACTTCTAATGCATTTTATATAAAATAAATAGCTTTCTGCACTTCTCCTCCGTATAAACTTTAACTATGCCAAATTTCACGTTCATCCGTTCGCCTAATTCCGTTAAAAAGGGATACAAAGTTTAGGCTTCACGTATTAATATATATATATGATGATATATATTAAAATGAAAAAAGCAAGTTAATTAGTCACAATTATTTCATCTTAAGAAAATATCGTGGCGTTAAAATGTGTTTCGTTTATAATTAATTTTATAGATCGATTGTAAACAATATTTTGTTATCAGTTTGAGAATGGTGCCGTCATAGACATCAAATTCGGTTTAAATATAATATTACTAGTATGTTGTTCGTCAATCATGTATAATATTATATTTATATTTTCAGACTGGACTCCTGAAAGACGCAGCTTATAACGTACCATGGGAGCACATGGACACGAGTAATAGAAAATTACTAATAATATTCCTGATGAATGTACAAGAACCATTGCACATAAACGCTTTGGGGCTTGCTAAAATAGGAGTGCAACCAATGGCCTCTGTAAGTTTTATTATCTTTTTCAAAATCTACATAAGCGTTCTCCATTTTGCAAGAATTTATGAACATCCTTAATAATTTATATATATAACTAGTGGGCCCGGCAGACGTTGTCCCGCCCTTGTTATAAAAAAATCCTTGACAAATTATATACCAAAACGTTCCTCGTGAACCACTTTATGCACTGGTGAAAACCGCTTGAAAATCCATTCAGTAATTTTTTAGTTTATCGCGAACAGACAGACAGACAGACGCGGTAGGGGACTTTGTTTTATACTATGTAATGATAATAATAAGAATAAAAATCTAAAGTGTCTGTACTTTTTTGTAAAAACATTGTTGCACGTGTCCAAGAAAGTAATAAAATATATTTCAAACATTTTTTAAAATGTCCGTCTGCCTGTCTATCTGTTTGTACACGCATCACTGCTAAAACACTGCGTTCGTGATAAAACCTTTACAAGAAAATCAGAAAGCATATCTTCAAGTAATATTTAGTCTTTGTTTCATTAAAATCGGTTCAGTCTTTCAAAAGTTATTGTAATTTTAATGACGACGCGATTTAAATACGAGAGAAAAATAGATAAATAAATGAACTTAACACATTCAGATGACTTTATTAATCACTGTTTTTTACATAAAGTCCCAGAGGACGAAGTCGCGGGCACAACTAGTATTATATATAAAAGCAAAGTGAGTTTTTTTTGTTTGTTTGTTTGTTACGCTTTCACACCTTAACTGTTTAACCAACTATCATGTAACTTAGCATGCACGTTGCTACGGGGATAGAAAATGAGAAATAGTACCATTTATCCAGTAAAAAAAAATGTTCTCGAGGAATAGATCAAATCTACATTAACACGAGCGAAACTACGAGCTGAAGCTAGTTCATTATATTTTTGATTAACTTAATACTGTATTTAAAGGATCTGGTGAATTCTTCAAGGCAAATTTAGATACCTGTTATACTAGGCATAAAAAAACATAAAGTTCACAGACAAAAGAACAAGACTATACTTCGATAAATGATTTCTAACGATAACTTTTATTTTTTCAATCTGCCTTTAAATTCAAAACCTCTTTTCATACACAGTACTCCGGTGCAGCTGTTAAGACCTTACTAGGTCAATAGCGTAGTCAGTTTGAAAGATAAAAAATCTTTCCATACACAAACAGCCGTACTTAAGAGTCAATATATGTATAAGACTTTAGCATATAAGCACTTTACTTTTTCACTTGATAGATCATGAGTTGTGATTATAAATTCTCTGGAGTCAAATACGGAGTAGGAAGCTTGTACTGTCGCTCTTCATAGAAAAATGAGATTGTATTAAGACTTTTTTTTTTTCGAACTGACTACGCTTTTGACCAAGCGAGGTCTTAATAGCTACACCGGACTACGAAGTATTAAGACACTAACTCTAATATCTACTGTAAGAACTTACTCTTTTATTCCTATATATATAATTAATTTTTTTATTTTACAGATCCTCAAAACATCGTTTTCATACTTCGCCTTTCTTCGTTCAGTATCGGATTGAATAAACTTTTAATTATTATAGTCTTTAAATTAAATATTTTAAGTCTGGTAACACTGTGCACTTAAGTACTTGGATTTGAACATCTAAACCTATGGATTATTACTGGACAGCTTGTACTACTTACAATTTACACTACACTTACACACAAACGCACCAATTTTACTTATTAATTGGCTTTTCTATGTTTAATTTCAAATAAAACTGATTTTCCTAGTAAAGTTTTTTAATCTGCGTGTCTTACTTTGTCCTTCGCTAAATTTTCTTACAGATGCGAATTAGGATAATGGGAAATGATTTCCCTGTAATCCATTACGATGTGTAAGAACATCTGAACTTTATTCTTACGTGTTTTTTTTTTTTTTCGAACTGCCTACGCTATTGACTAAGCTAGGTCTTAACAGCTCCATGTAGGATTTTCCCCCCGAAAAAAAAAAAAAAGGTCTTAACAGCTTCACCGGACTACTAACGCGAAGACACTTAGCCGATTTTATTTTGACAACTAGCTCAAGGGTGCGCAGCACACCTCGGCTTTGGCTGTTGCCTGATACATGCACTTCGCGACCTATGTAAGCTAACCAAGCTAAGCTAACTATTCATACCTATATGAGTTGTTGAAACATATATGTGTACCAAGCATACATAACTCAACAACTCTTATATATATTTCGTATCGGATAATATTCTAAACTATTTCAGTTTGATAAGGGAAAAAAGATAAAACCCTTCCACTTGCATGTGTAAGCGTGTATGCGTGCAC
>MU158733.1:329165-346651 GCA_015888305.1 Antheraea pernyi | reverse complement strand
TAATAACCTCGAGTCCATCAGGCTATACGGAACCGATATACCTTGGACCGACGAGGTCATATATCTCGGTGTTACATTAGATAAACATTTAAATTTCGAGTCACATATAGATAGAGTACGAAACCAAGCCGCTATGGTTTTGGGTCGCCTCCATCCGTTGCTTTGTCATAGGAGTAAGATGTCCCTCAGACACAAGCTCACTTTGTATAAGACGTGTATCCGTCCCGTGATGACATATAGCAGTCCCGTTTTTGCGCATATGTCGAAAGATAATTTTCATAAGTTGCAGGTTCTTCAAAACCGCGTTTTACGTAAAGTGACCGGTGCCCCATGGTACATCCGGAGAGTTGATCTACATAGGGACCTAGAGATGCCTTCTATCTGGGCGTACGTAAAATCACTTACGATTAGTTACTTTGAAAAAGCCGCGAATCATCCCAGTCCGTTAGTGGTACCGCAAGCTGGAAGTGTAAATAACGGTATCGTCAGCATAGCAACCTACCTCGACCCGTTTAGACCGAGGTAGGTCACTGATGAATAGATTGAAGAGTAAGGGAGCGAGTATGGAGCCCTGTGGCACACCTGAGCGTATCGGGTGGGGCAGGGATAGTTCCCCATCCACTCTAAAGCGGAAAGTCATATCAGTGAGATAATTGTGGATAATATGTATTAACTTATCGGGTACGTGAGATTTACATAATTTATGGATGAGCCCTCCATGCCAGACCTTGTCGAAGATGACTGCAATTGTGCGTTTCGGTTTACGTTTCGGGTCGGCATTAAAATTAGAGAAAATGTACTCCATGAGGCGGTGTACTTGATTCGTGCAAGAGTGTTCGGCACGAAATCCGAACTTCTCAGGTAGTATTAATTTTAAATCTGTAATCGAGACCTGGAGATGGTTCAGAAGGAGCCGCTCGTATAATTTACCTAATGTATCTAACAGGCTAATCTGGCGATAACTATCGGGAAGCGTAGCTTTTTTCCGGGCTTGTGTATGCCTATCACTATGGCCTTCTTCCAGGCGGCTGGAAAGTGGCCCTGGGACATGGCTGCATTGAAGATGCAGACCAATAGAGCTATGATGTGAGCGGGAATGAGTCTCAGTACCTCGTTCCTGATCCCATCGGGACCTGGGGACTTCCTAATCTTGAGACGCTGGAAGGCGGTCGAAACTTCATCGAAAGTTATTGAAGTTAGGGTATCCACGGGAGGGGACGCTTTTATTCTTACGTCGTTCAAACGAATTCATATATATAATTAAATTGCAAATTTCGCTATCATATACATTATCTCTCATTATAAATACAAATCATTGTCGAACGTAAGCGCATTACTTGAAAACAGCTGCACCTATTTGGTTACTTCCGTTTTTAATGTGTTTGTAGTAGTCAAGGTAAGGTTTATATGAAAGAAAATGTTTGAGAAATCACAGGTAACAGTGAAAATTTTCAATAAAAAAATCTCCATTCATAAAAGTGAGTGAGTTAGTGAGACAGAAAATACTTTCTTGCCATATATACTGAAACAACGAAAAAAAAAAAGTTCTATTGCAAATAACATTTATTACTTTTACAGTGTGTTAGTTTAATACATAAATTTAAAATATAAAAAGCTTATTCGAAGTGGCCTCCATTGGCTGCAATACAGTCCTTTAAACGTTGAGGTCAGTTATCAATAGAAGCACGCACTCTTTTCATGGAAAACTGCCAATCGTACGGATTGTTTTAGGGACTCCAAATTATCATGGCATTTAGAGCAAGCCGTACTCTCTAAAACTAACTATAAATCCAGTGGATTAAGATCGGGACTAGACGACGGCCAGTCTTCAGTGAAGTCGGATAGTGCCCACGTTGCACTCTGTCGACTAATTGGGAAGCTTTGTTTGTTGTTGTTGTCAATTCGTTTGTTAAAATCTTGGTCAATTGTAAAAAAAGTTCTCATCCGTAAACAAAATTTTTCTGTAACCTCCCTTTGCGTATCGTTTCACCTCATTTGGCACGCTTTTTGTATTTATATATGTACACGTTACATGTTGCTTTTAGTGGCGTGCGCGTCATACTTACAATTGTCTTTAAAGAGCATTTCTGTAATTGTACATAGTCTCACAATTCTATAATTCTTTAATACGATTTAAAAAAACGTGTGCGGAGCTGCGGGTACAGCTAGTATAACAATAAAACATTTTCTGTAGTTGTTGTTACCGTATACGGGTAACGAGTATACATGGCAATTATATCTGACTGGATTATGACCACCGTGCACCTGGTTTAATATTTGAGATAGAAGCGCGCTGAGGTGCGATACGCTGTGTAATTAGTAATGGTGTAATGGTGTATATCTAATAATCGGACAGGATGGCAGGATATCCACACCCAACTAAAACCCTGCCGGCACACACGTACTGATAAACCAGACACAGTGGCTCGCTCTAATACCAAGCGTATGGAGAGTTTTAAATATTGCATTTGGTTCCATACCTACTTTGTGTAATGCAATCACAGCGATTCGGTTCTCTTTATCACCCCACTCCATTTTAATATTGTACAATGTATTGGCGCCAAAATGAGAAAACTCAATGAATAATCATATAAAAATGACTGATTCTAAATTCAAATGGAATATTTCGTTTATTTTTAATTGTAACAGTATTTATGGCCAGACTAAGTAATAGAGATATCTTAAAAAATAACGATAGAATTAACAAAGTGATGTTCAGTTGCCGGTCTATTTCATTACGTTTCATTTCATTTCGTTTCATTTCATTTTTTTTATTTGTGACAAAAGAAAAATTACATACTTTTACATTTTCGGATATTTCGGAGTGCCCCCGTACCTGCGGCTGGTGCTGGAGGCGTACCTCGAGGGTAGGGAGATCGGCTATGTGGATGGCGACGGATGGATGGTCCGGCGGACCACAGGGCGAGGGGTTCCACAGGGGTCGGCCCTGGGGCCGCTCCTGCGGAACATGGGCTACGACTGGGTGCTCCGCGGCGTGCTCCCATATGGAGCACGCCTCATCTGTTACGCGGACGACACCCTAGTCGTAGCCCGGGGGGGAGACTGGAGGGAGGTGGAGCGCCTGGCTACGATGGCCACAACCCTCGTGGTCAGGCGCATAAGGAGGTTGGGCCTCAGGGTGGCCCTCGAGAAGACCGAGGCCCTACTCTTTCATGGGCCTCGGCGAGGGCCACCACCTGGGGCCCACATAGTGGTGGAGGGCACCCCGATCAGGGTGGGGACCCGTATGAAATATCTGGGCCTCACCCTGGACGGGCGCTGGCGGTTCGGGCCCCATTTTGCGGGGCTCGGACCGCGAATTGGTGGGGCGGCTGCGGCACTCGGCCGGTTGCTCCCCAACGTAGGGGGACCGGGTGCCGGGTGCCGCAGATTCTATATGGGAGTCGTGTGAGCGATGGCCGCCTACGGGGCTCCGGTCTGGGCCGACGCCCTCGGTGCCACCAACGTGCGTGCACGTAGTGCACGTGCAACAGTGGCACTGAGGGCGATCCGGGCGTACCGGACGGTGTCCTCGACGGTGGCCTGTATGCTCGCCGGCTCCCTGCCCTGAGAGTTGGAGGCAGGAGTTCTCGCCGCCGTGTACGCGTTCACGGCGTCGAGAAAAAGAAGGGGGGAGCCTCCGGCTCCCAGGGAGGTAGAGGCGGAGAGACGGCGTCTCAGGGAAGACGCCGTCGAAAGGTGGCAACAGGACCTGGCGAACGAGTGGTTCGGACAGTTTACCGTAGACGCCATCCGCCCGGTCCTGCGGGAGTGGATGTCCAGGGAGTAGGGTTCCCTGACGTTCCGACTGGCGCCGATACTCACCGGACACGGTTGTTTCGGGTGGTAACTGTACCGGATCGCACGCAGGGAGCCGACCGCCGCCTGCCACGAGTGCGGCGCTGTCGAAGATACCGCGAAGCACACGCTGTCTGAGTGTGCTGCGCGGGGGGAGGAGCGTCGCATTTTGGCGGTGGTGGTGGGAACGGACTTATCGCTGCCAAGCGTGGTTCCGGCCATGAGAGGAGGCGGAGAGGACCCGCGAGGCAGACCCTCAAAGACCGTAGCCGGACGTGAGGGGATGGACCGGGGAGCCATCTCCTCACTGCATAGGTCCAGCGGACGAGGGGGGGCAGCTGGTGTGTACCCGGTCTGTACCTCTATAGGTAGGAGCCCGGTGGCCACCTTCCGGCTCTACAAGGTTGATTAGCTTGAACGATCCCTTGCCGCCCCCACAAAACGGTCTGTCGGTACACCGTGGGGTTTTAGTCCGTGCGACTCGGAGATAACCCACCCTCTCCCCGGGAGGGTGGATTATCCATAAGGGATTTCCCCACGTTAAAAAAAAGAAAAAGGTAGCAAGTTTTAAACGAGTCTAACAGACATGGATATATGAATAGGCACAATTATAGGAATGTCGGTGACAATAGCAATATTCATTTTATAATAGTAACATTATAAATGTGTTTAAATTTTGTACGACCTGGAAATAATATGTTTACATATACACTTCGCTAAAAACGTTTGAAAATTGTGTCCAATTGTTTAAATACAGTAGAACATCGATAAGTTAAAATGCAAGGGAAGCACAAAATATTTTAAGTTATAGAGTTGTAACTTATCAAGGGTTTATGTTACACTCGTAATTTCGACTCTTATTGCTTTTAATTTATCAGCGTATGTTATTGTTCATTTTCGTTTTAAACTCATTTTACTTAGGCAACTTTTATCACACATCACAGTTTCCTGGACAGTAATCAACAACTAATCATCCAACCACCGCAATTACAGTTTATAGGGATTTCAAAGAAGTAACAAGTGTTTTGAAGTTATACTTCTTTTGGTGCGTCAGGGAAAAATGATGAGAGTAAATTTTTACGGTGCGCGCGCACACCTTCACGAAAAACCGACACCCTGAAGTTAGCTATAGTCAACATTTTGTTTCTTTGCATTTGTTGTTTGTATTTCTTTGTATTAAAACTTTCAATGTATTAAATACCTTTTTTCTACTGTTAGTAGGGAAGAGAATTTACCGGTAAAATACATATTTTACTTATTTTACCAACGTGCAGTCGGTAATTTACCGGATAATTAACCAAAGTACTTTTTTTGCCTCATGGTGGGGTCGATACGTGATTGAGAATATATATAGTACAGGCTAATAAGAATTTACCTTATATACACTATAAATATGTTAATTAACAAATAAAAAGTTATAAATTATATATAATTATTAAAAATTTATTATTATGTTAATTAATATGGGTAATAATTAATTATGAAGCTGTTCAAATACCCAGCTTATGTGTATAATTGTCAATATGCCTAATACTTACTTTAGCAACATCAATAAATCATGAGTTTCGTAACTCCAATTTCCGAGATCGAAATTTTTGTGCCGCTTGGGTAGTTCATTATCCTTTCAAAATGTTGTTACCGGTTAAATCGTCATATATTTAACTAGCCAGTAATTGGATATTTGTCCGCTCGAAACACTAATTGTTAGCATCGTTTTTTCTACAAACGTAGAATAAGGCGAAAGATAAAATTTTTGAAAAGATTTTTATTTGTTACGCCAAAGAAGTATAACTTCTAACGCGTGTACATAAGTACATACACACGTTTGTTTAACTTATACTTATTGGATGTGTTAACAATTTAACTTGTAAACACATGCAAGCGATAAATTTCGAGAAACTTTTTGTTTTGTACATTCATTCGAAATGACTAATTGGCAGACAGTTTATGTTATAGACCTCATCGAATCATTTCTTTAAGTAGCTGAGGGCTAATAATGAAATCATTAGTTTAAGTTATAGAGGGTGCGTAATTTAACTAATAGAGGTTTTAGGATCTGAGGGGAAGGGAGCAGATTATTTTTTGAACTTATAGAGGTTTTGGATCTGGTAAAAGACCAGCATAATTTAAATACTAGAAACAGCAACAAATTGGTCATTCCACGCTTCAGACTCACTAAGTCCAAAAACAGTTTTTTAGGTAATAGTGTTAGGTTTTATAACAAAGTCCTAAAACACATTACCGATTTGTCGGATAGTGAGTTCAAGAACCATGTCAAGCGGGTTTTAATATCTAAAGGCTTATTATAGGGTGGATCAATATGTGAACGATTGTGACGTCTGGAAATGACGGCCCTCTCTGTGCATCCACTTATAACGAATGTAAATGTTAATGTTATTGTAAAAATATATAATAAATCGAGTTTCTACCCGGTTCTTCTCGATGACTGGGTTGTTTTCCGACCCAGTGGTAGCTTTGACGTTTATAAACCCCTTCTCAGGGCCTAAATTGAAATTGAATAAAGTATTTTGATTTTGATTTACCTTATCGAAGTTTGTCTTATCGAGGTTCTACTATGAAACCCATGGAAAACACTACATTACGGAACCATGAATCAAAACCACACGCGCACATACATTTATTTAATAATAATAATAATAAAAACTCTTTATTGCACACACGTTGAAAATATACAAAATTAGTCATCAGTTTACAATATGTGTACAGTTAGGCGGCCTTATCGCTTAGAGCGATCTCTTCCAGGCAAACCTGAGGAGACATTTTATTTTCATAACTACCGGGTGGCAATATAAAAAGACAAAAAAAAATTAAAAAAATACAAAAACTATAGATAAAAGTAAAAGAAAAAAGAAATAACGCATTTTATTTATACTGATAATTAAGTTACAAACACTTTTCAATCATCTTATTTTGTTTACAGTGAGTTTTTTTGTACCAGTATGTTCCGTTTCCAAACATACTCGATCCTATATGGTAGCGCTATAGTTGGATCAGTGAATTATTGATAACCTACAATTTAATGAATTAAATAAATAATCGAGCATTTAGTAAAAAGGTATAGTGCAAAGTTATAGATTTATCAAAGAGCAATTATATAATTAGGTTCTGTCTACAAAAAATGCGAAATAAGTGGAACACGCGCTCTGTTCACAATTATTCATTTATTATTTAGATTCAGATAATTAAAATGTTAAAGTGATGAAATCAGAAATAAAAATATATTTCTGCAACGAAAAGTTACTTTAGGTTTACTATTTACTAGTAATACCCGCGAATTTGTCCATGTGCAGTTACTTTATTTCAATTTGTGACATTTTTTAAAACATACTCCTGGAGATTATCTCTGGAGAATATTTTACTTCGCTATTATTACCAGCATGTACTGTGTGTTGCAATGTTCAAGCATGTTCAAGGTTTTTATATATCTTATAAACAAATAAATAAACAACTAAACAAATAAACTGGGTTTAAACAAATTCGCTAATTTAGTGACTTTCAATTACATAATAGAAGTATATCACAATAATCATCTCGTAACGTCTCAGTTAAAAATCAGACACGATCATATCAGCATTACGTCTGTATGCAACGAGACTGAATCTCATGAGAAATGCACACTTTATGAAATAGAGGATCAACAAAACCATAAATTACAGACAATGTATTTTTTTTTTGCCTGTACTGTGCCTGATGGTAAGCACAGTACAATCCAAAAACAATGGCGACCACCGAGAGACATACTATCCATCGCCGGTCGCCGCTGTCATGTCGGCCTGCGTAAGTATCTCGTCACGTTGCGCTTGAAGGACCCCATATCATAGGAAGGAGGAAACACACTGGCCGGGAGATTGTCCACAGCTTCATGGTACGGCAAAGATAAGATGTTGCGAACTTTTTAGTTCATGCCCAGATTGGATTTACCGTAAAACTGTGAATCCGAAGACCAGCACGCGTGGTGCGGTTATGAAAAGGAGAGGAAAGGATCAAGTCGAATAACTCTTCAGAACACTCGCCATGATACTGACGGTACAACAGACTCAGTGAGGCAATGTCTGCATCATTAACAATGCGGACAGTCCATCTCTGCAACCTGTCCAGTGTATCCAAGATGCAAAATTCAAAATCTAGCACCAACTCTGCGACAGTGATCGTGCCGATTCTGCTAATTCATAAGAGCTCCTTATTTGTCGTGTTGTAATTATTACACCCCCGATATCCGAAACGGTATTACTTGGATACGCAGGTTTCTTCATTACGTCATTACACATGCCTTGTCCAACATATTCGCCGATGTACATAACATATAGAGAAATTCATATGACACGAATCAGTCAAACAGTTGTACAGATTGAGAAGCATCAAAGACAACGAATTCGACTACAATAACATTACATCTAGTAACGTGTTGTGTGGAGTTTTTGACGGGATCTTGGAATGTCCTGTAGTGGATTTTATTCATAATCTTGTCTTATTTGGCTCTGTATTTTGTAATATTGATGGTATTTTACGTAATAGGACGGGAAATAGTACTATGGAGCATGGATTCTGACTTGCCACAGAACTTCATCGAAAGTTCTAACAAGACGGTCACCATCTTGTTAGTCCATTGAAACTTGTATATTGTTGTTTATTCGACAATGGCAATTATAATCTTCATAAAATATAGGTTGCCAAAAAAAACACTACTACTCATTTATTTAAATAAAATTAGGAAGACTATTCGCGTTTTAATATACTCCAGTTAAATTATATTGGAAGTTCCCGTTGCAAAAATCATAGGACAAAACGCCCTACAGCTTAAAGCAGAGGTCCTCAACTTATTTACTCAGAGACGCACTAACTCTTTACATTTTTTTTTATGTCATAGGTGGCAAACGAACAGGTGGGTCACCTGATGTTAAGTGATCACCACCGTCCATGGACACTAACAACACCAGAGGAGTCGCAAGTATGTTACCACCCTTTGAGGGAAGGGATTAGGGGAGGGAGAGAAGAGGGGAGGGGAGGTGGGCCTCCGGCGCTCTCACTGACCGAACGCACTAACTCTTTACATTTTTTTTTTATGTCATAGGTGGCAAACGAACAGGTGGGTCACCTGATGTTAAGTGATCACCACCGTCCATGGACACTAACAACACCAGAGGAGTCGCAAGTATGTTACCACCCTTTGAGGGAAGGGATTAGGGGAGGGAGAGAAGAGGGGAGGGGAGGTGGGCCTCCGGCGCTCTCACTGACCGAACGAAACGCAATAATGCAAGCACTGTTACTTCACGTCGGTTTTCTATGAGACGGTGGTACTACCCCGGGCGAGCCGACCGATTCATGCTGAAACCAGTAATCGTTTCAGCGTGGCTCTACCACCATAAAACTTACATACTTGCGACACCATGCCGCGAAGAATAGGTAGCAGTAATTGTACAATTTCGATTAGTTTTTAAATATTTAGCAATCAATAATTAAAATGTTAAAGACTGAATTTATAGAAAACCCGCACATTAAATAAATAGATAAATTATTGCTTCAATAATAATTTAAGGTAAAAAATGTACATTAATTAAGAAATATCAAGGTTTATGGTTGAGCAATTATGCAAGATAATTAACAAATTAAATATTCAATGCCTCGAATCGGTTCTATGGTATCGTATAAAACCTAACTCTATGCCTGAATATTCATAGTAAATGAGACGCTAGAACGATTGAAAACACCTTCGATCATTCAAATTATTCGACATGTATTTCGCTGGTGAGGATTTGAAGTAAGTTTTTCTTTCGTAAGATTTATTAATATGCTTATGCAATGAGATTATTGTGGACTCGACGATCGGCTGAGTGCCTTAAGCGCTCGCCTTTGTAGTCCGGTGAAGCTGTTAATGAAGCGGGGTCAATAGCGTTATCCATTTGAAAAACAAAAGTGTTCTCGTGCATGATTATAATAATTTAAGTTTTGATCAAAATCTATCAAAATACTCTTTATTCAATTTAGGCCCTGAGAAGGCACTTATGAACGACAAAACTACCGCCGGTTCGGAAAACATCCCAGTCATCGAGAAGAAGCGGCAAGAAACTCGATCTGGTTTATCTTTTCATAATAACTAACATTTTTTTTATTATTACAACATAATAGACACATAAAGCTACATTCGTTTTTAGTGGTTGCACAGAGAGAGGCGTCACTTCCAGACGTCGCTATCGTTCACATACTGATCCACCCTGTAAAATAACCTTTATGTATTAAGACCCGCTTAATATAACACTTGAACCTACTATCCGGCAAATCGGTAATGGTATAGGAATATTGATAGTAAAGGAATCATACAGATTCAACTGATTTTTAAAATTCGGCAAAAGGCATTAGCTATTTCTTATAACCTCTCACTATTGCTGTTAACACGATATAATATAATTTTCTCATTTACTAAGAGTATTTAATCTATCTGACGATATTTTATAATATTAATTATTATGATCTTGCAGAGAAGTGAATGACCCCACAGAGTTTCGTTACATAAGAATATTACGGTTTACATTAAAATTTATGGGCGCATGGCCTGGTAAAGATCTAGGAGAGAAGAATTGTACCAAATATGAGGTAGCCCCTGCCTGTTGTTTGATATTTATCAAATTGATTACCGTTTACTTAAGCATGTTGTTTTTAAAAATACATTCTTCTTCGTTGTCATTTTTCGCGGTTGGACACAACTATATAACATTATTTATGACATGCGTTTCTCTGGTAAGTGCAACTTATTGTATAATGTTATGAACTTATAAAAAATACTATTATAATTCACTTTCATTAAAAAAATACACAAAAATATAATAGGTTACATTATTTTATCTGTCAAAACTTTATGCTAATTAATATCTATATTATAATAAAACTGTAGCAAGGTCAAATCTGTACATTAAATATTTTTTGAAAATTTTGATCGGGGTAGGCTTTGTTATCGATATAGAAGCCAAAACTAACCCTTTTAAAATTTTTGTCTGTCTGTCTGTCTGTCTGTCCCTGTGAACGCGCATCACTCGGAAAGTACTGAACCGATTTTGACGAAACTTGGCACAGTGATAACTAATGTTACGAGATTACATTTAGGATATTTTTTTTCTCATAAAACGCAAGGGATTCTCCAGGATCTGCCTGTTTGTCTGTCCCTTTAAACACGTATTACTCTGAAAGTACTGAACCAATTTAGACGAAATTTGGCACAGTAATAACCAATATTACAAGGTTACATCTAGGATACTTTTTATCTCATAAAACGCAAGGGATTCTCCAGGATAACGGACGAAAGTAAAAAAAATGTAGTTCATGATATTCTTGACGAATTTTGGTAAATTTTCTTTGTGCTATATATAGCAGACAGATTAGCTAAAAAATTAAGCTATATTTCCATATGCTACTTAAAAAAAAATACCAAAAAAAAACGACCACCGTGATTCGAACCGTCGGCTCCGTCGAAACATATAAAGCCCCGTACGTTACAACTGAGCTACGCCTACATGACATTTCTGTACGTAATTATCGACCACGTATGAAACATTTATGTAGACGAAACTGTCACTTATGTTGTTACATTTATTTCATTGTATAAAAAAATGTTTGCTAAACAAAGGTGACAAGATTTATTTATTTATCTATACTATAATAAAACTGTAACAAAGCCAAATCTGTACATTACAAGGTTACATTTAGGATACTTTTTGACCCATAAAACGCAAGGGGTTCTCCAGGATAACGAAAGAAAAGAAATTAGTTAATGTAACTAGACTTTTTTGCGACACCTTAGTATAAGAGCCAGCAACGTTGGAAGAACGAGAATTTGAGAAAAGTTGGTTCTTTAATATGAAGATATATTATGCCCTTCCAAACACGATTCAGGATACCTGGTAGCCGGTTAACGTTGTATTTTTTAATGCGAATTACACCTTTACAGATCAACATTTTGATTTATAAATAATTTAAGGAACATTTTTTGTCAGTAACTTTTATAAGTTTAACGTTTATACGTTATTAAAAACATGAATTTTTCACTGCCAGACAATTTTGTTATTGACAATAATGTGCCTGGTGATATTCTTTATAAACAAAATAATTCATTTCAAACCATTTTATTTTTTCCCTTGCAAAGAACATATTTCATTTTGTTAACCAGGCTCTTCCACAATTATGGCTATCTTTATTATACAGCCAGTGTTGCGCTAAGCTAGAGTTATAACTAAGTTATTCTATACATAGGTTTTGGTAGGGGGTAGAGCCACGCTGAAGCTATTACTGGTTTCAGGATGAATGGGTCGGCTCGCCCGGGGTAGTACCACCCTCTAACAAAAAGCCGACGGGAAGTAACAATGCTTGCATTAGTGCGTTTCGTTCGATTAGTGAGAGCACCGGAGAGGCCCACCTCTCTTCCCCTTCCTCCTCTCCCCTTCCGCTTCCTCCCCCTCCAACACAGGTTGGCAAGGCACTTACGACTCTCCTGGTGTTGCAAGTGTCTATGGACGGTAGTTATTACTTAACACCAGGTGACCCACCTGTCCGTTTGCCTCCTATGACATAAAAAAATACATTATATTTTTAATTTACCCTTTTTTATGTTGAAATAAAATAATATTAAAAAAAAGTGTGTGTGTGTACTTATGTACACGCATTAGAAGTTATACTTCTTTGGCGTAACAAGTAAAAATCTTTTCAAAAATTTTATCTTGCGCCTTATTCTACGTTTGTAGAAAAAACGACACTAACAATAAAAAAAAGGTATTTAATACAATGAAAGTTTTAATATAAAGAAATACAAACAACAAATACAAAGAAACAAAATGTTGACTATAGCTAACTTCAGGGTGTCGGTTTTTCGTGACGGTGTGTGCGCGCAACGTAAAAATTTACTCTCATCATTTTTTTGTTACGGTGTGCGCGTTCATCGTAAAAATTTACTCTCATCATTTTTCCCTAACGCGCCAAAAGAAATATAACTTCAATAAAATTACAGATATCTTAACATGGTTTGAACATACTTCTTTATTTACAAAAAATTGCATCGGGCACATTATTGTTAATATCAAAAATGTCTGGCAATAATAAATTCACGTTTTAGTAGCGTTTAAAAGTTAGTGAAAAACAAAACATTCTAAAATTATATAAAGTTCAATATTTTTGCCTGTAAAGGTTTACCGGCAGCCAATTCGCTGTCGAAACCGTTGCCTAGCTCTTAGACAAATAGTCACAGGCAAGTGACAGATGACACATGTTGCTCATATCTTTTTAATATTTATGTTTTTCTTTAATACAATGTAGTGTGAAAAAGTTTTAATACAAGTTGAAAATAGTTATGATGTCATTCAGTGTTTAATTTATCATTATCTGTTTTATGAATATATTTTAACGTTTAAATTACAATTTAACTTTATCAACTTGATATTTTATAATGTAAACTATACTGAGCGTATAGTAAACGCCTACAAAAAAGGGAAAGGAACTACGTTCCAACTGGAGGTCCATGGACCTCTCAAGCTTTTTTTACATTACTGCCAATATACGTAGGTTAGTTTTTATTTTAATTGGACCCGGTAGATGATGTTACGAACGGGTTGTAGGCTTATTGGGACAGAAGTTACTGGGACAACGTACTGGGAAGACATTTATCGGCAATATATGTAGGTTATTTGTTATCTTAATTGGACCTGGTAGGTGATGCTGCGAACGGGTTCAAAGCATATTTTAAAATATTTCTCACATACCAACTGGGTATATGTTTGAGTGAGTCCCTGGATATTTGGGATTCACAATTTGAAACAGTAGGTATCGCTGCAATCGGGTTTTGAGATGTATTTAGATTTTTCGCGTTTAAAAGTACAATCGAAACCGGTAATAACCGATTTGGTGCAGACGAAGTGGCACGGGTCAGCTAGTATTAAATAAATATTAAGTAACAAATGTTCCTCTTCCACTGTCACCAGGTCACTGTCCGATAGGTGAATCTACTTAAATTTAACTGATGTAAGTTATACAGTGTAAAATAACAAATCTAGAAGGATGGGGATTAGCATAGAAAATGGTCGACGATTTCTGGAACTGATGGTATAAAGAATATCTTGGAAATCTTAATCAAAGATACAAATGGAATACAAACCTTACTGAACCAGAAATCGATAGCATAGTAATTATAAAAAAATGTCAATATATTATCATACATTCCACCTAGTAAGTGGATATTAGGTGAAATAATATAAAAACATGTTGGAATTGAGAATATTACTCGTGTTGTATCAAGGTAAAAGTAAGAAAGGTAAGAACGGTGATAAACTTATAAGTAAAATAGCTGTGTATTTAAAAAAAACTAAACTTACTTTGATTGGACTCCTACCAGTTGTAATATACACTGTATATAGTAAGAAAGGAATTATTATCGTTTGTTGTGTATACTTACTCTTTGATTATACATATTTATGTACCTACCAGGATGAAAAAAATAAAATTTAAAAAATGTTACTAAATAGATTTACTTTTTCAATTATACTGTTTTGAATTACTTTCTAAAAGTAGAATATAGGTTTAAATAGAATGTCTACTCTCTATAATATTCATAATATTTCTGAGAATTGTGTGCAGAACAATTCAAAATTAATTTTTAATGCTCATATTAAAGGATTACGTCATTTAGCGGACAAGATGTCTATGTACGTGTTTCATACATTTATATATTTACTGTATGTACTACGTGTTAAGATGCTTACGTGTTACACGTTACAATTCAAGTTTCAAGGTAACAGCACGTCTATTTTAATAAGAAAAACCCGTATCACATAAATAATTACCTTAAAATTCTAAACACTATACTATTACAATAAAAAGAAAAGATTTGATAATCTGTTTGTAATAAATTCAACCAAATAATTAATTGAGTTTTGAAATTATTTCATCCATACATTACATTGCATTACATACACTACATTGTCAACAAGTAACATGGGTTTTAAAAAAAATGTACATCCATACAAGCATAAGCTAGTATAGAATTAAAAGCCACGGTTAAAAAAATATAATTACAGTGAGCACACATAATCATTCATTTATTCAGAGGCATGTTATATTTTAACGTTATGGTAGTCATGAGAACAAAGATGAAACGTATCGCTCCAAGTCTAGGAGACCTTACGTGACCCAAATATAACCAGTGAAATACGTCTATTATGACGTAGTAACTGTAGACAGTGTTAGATAAGTTAATATAATATTCATTTAATTTATGAAATTGCTTCATTATATTTCAGTCAAGATTATCGACTCTCTCTTTGACGAAAAAGTATAGAGCTGTCGTTAAAAAATTTATTACTGAGATACACCTATGTCACTCCAGGAACGATTCTGATTATGCTATGGAGGTAAAACATAATAATAGAATTACTATAATGTAAAGTTTTATATATATTTAAGAATTTAATTAATTTCTCTGTCTGTATAATATGCATCATCATCACCACCTTCTTGCCTTCCTTCCTACCTACCTTCCTCGTCCACTCTATTCTGTGAGATATCATCTCAGTATTCACAACTTTTATAAAAATATCATTTATCATACACTCCACCCATACCCTTTTCGGTCTTCCTCTGTTCCCACATGCTACATCTTTATTACTCAAAACTGCTCTTGTTAGATGTATGTAAATTAATATGCAACATGCAAATATTGATTACCTACTTTTTTAAATATTTTAAATCTATTTACTTGTACCTTTATGGTTTTAAAGTAGCCAAAGAATCTTCGAAAGGACATACAATGCGAATAAGCGGGACACGAAAATCTAAAAAATGCTTTACAAGTACGATTTGATATTTCTTTTATATAGGTTTTAGCGTTCGGCCATTATCTCACCTGATGTTAAATGGCCATATGGTCTAAGGTGGTAAATTCTCTAACCCTAGTGAAGGCTGGTTCTCTAGTGTAGCAGCTGCTTGGTGATAAATGTAATGTTAATGTTGAGATCTAAGCCAGACGAGCTTAAACATAGCCTTAGAACTTCGTCTTATGAATAACTTCGTGCAAATGGTAGACTAATGGGACACTCGACTCATACTTGAAAGTAAAAATAGCTTGGTAACTTGGTAAAAAGTTGAAAATTTGTTCCAAGCGCCTATAGGAGTTTCGGTAGCTGCATTTGAGTGCCAAACCTCCTCTGGATTTAGCATGTTTACCAACTTGGACCACTTCGTCATTTAACATCAAGTAAGGTTGTGGTCAAAGTATAGTTCTATACCTTTTGCCCGCGACTTCGTTCATTATAATGTAGTAGTATTTTGAAGTGAATCTTCGTATGATCCCATACGTCTTTAAAGGTCTGATCAGCAACCTTTTTACGTGACGAAAAGTGGAGGGCCTAAACACTGTGTCGGGTAGAGTGTTGAAAACAAAACGTTTGTAGGTGGTTGAGCCACGCTGAAACTATTACTGGTGTTTGCATGAATGGGTCGGCTCGCCCGCGGTAGTACCACCCTCTCACAGAAAATCGACGTGAAGTAACAGTGCTTGTGCATTGTTGAGTTTCGTTTGGTCAGTGAGAGCGGCGGAAGCACACCTCCCAATCCCCTAACCCTCCGCCCAAACACAGGCTGGCAACGCACTTGCGACTCCCCTGGTGTTGCTAGTGCCTATGGACGGTGATGATCACTTAGCATCAGTGACCATCCTGTTCGTTTGCCTCCTGTGATATAAAAAAAAAACACCGATTCTCGTCCGATCACCGAAGATATATTTGGATTAAAGTTACACCATATCCTTTTCGGTACCTCTGACAACGTGTATGTAAATTATAATATAATTAAGGATACCTATAACTGTGTTATATTTATTTTCCAGACGCACGTGAATGTACATAAGAAGTCATATTTCATCACAATTTATCTGAATTGTTTAGTATTTATTGGATTACTATTATTTAATTCATCGCCGCTTTATAATAATTATAAAAATGGGAAATTAAGCTTTACCAACAAAAATAATATATCGTTTGAATTTGCAGTATATTATGCTTTACCCTTTAACACTGTAACGAATTTGAAAGGATATATCGTAGTTGCGATATTTAATTGGTAAGTGGAAGTTAGAACGACCATTAATTATTATCTATACTAATATTAGGTCTTTACCTATGAAATTGCCATTTTGTATGAAAAAATTTATACGATTATTTTCATGTATTTTTTATTTGTATTAATCGAAGTAATCACCCATGCAATCAATGCATCTTTGCTAACGCAGTGGCAGTTTATTGATACCCTTTTTAAAGAAATCAGTTGGACAGGAGGCAACAAATTCTTCAAAGGCATTTTGTACTGCCTCTCGGGTATTGAATTTTTTTCCCACCAAGGAGTTATCCAAATTTTGGAAAATGTAGTAGTCTGTAGGCGCAAGGTCTGGTGAGTAGGGCGAATGACGGAGAACTTCCAACCCGGTCAGGTTCCGCCGGGCGTTCCTTTCGAGATCTCTTGGCTCGGTAGGGCATGACAATTTTATCCGACTGGATTTGGACTCCCTAAACCCGCCTGGTTTACTTAAAGCCCAGGTTAGTGATACGTTTAATCGTGCTGCGTTCTAGGATCAGCTGGTTTATATCCAGTAGCCAAGCAAGATGGTACAGATCAGTACATAGGAACGCGCAAAAAAAAAG
>MU158733.1:288082-325276 GCA_015888305.1 Antheraea pernyi | reverse complement strand
GGGGGCCCATCTTCCCATTGCACAGGTTCGGCAGACGGAAGAGACAGCCGGTGTGTACCCGGCTGTCTCCTAACAGGACGGGGCCCGGCGGCGGCGCTTTCGCTGCTGGGCCAACCGCTGGGGCGGCACGCTGAAATCTTTAGAGATCGCGTGTCGCCCCGACTATAGCGGCAGAGGTACGCCGAGGGGTTTTTAGTCAGTAGGAGTCTGACATACCCTCACGCTGCCCCCGACGGCGTGAGGGTATCCATGTAGGATTTTCCCCTCGTAAAAAAAAAAAAAGATAGGTCGCGAATTGCATGTATCAGGCAACAGCCAAAGCCGAGGTGTGCCGTGCACCCTCTAGCTAGTTGTCAAAATAAAATCGGCTGAGTGCCTTAAGCGCTCGCCTTAGTAGCCCGGTGAAGCTGTTAAGACCTTACTGGGTCAAGAGCGTAGTCAGTTCGAAAAAAAAAAATTAACAACGTATTCATGATGACAAAAAAGATTGAATTGCGATGAAAATGTAACACTAATTAATAAACAAATGACTACTTATGAATAAAGAATTCCATGTTTTTAAAATAAAATAAATTTGAAACTAGTTTTCTTACCCAAACGAAATTTATTTTGATTTGAAATGGCCAGTACTGCAGAACGGCAATTTCATAGGTAAATATATAAAGCTGAAGAGTTTGTTTGTTTATTTGGTAGAACGCGATGATCTCAGGAACTACAGGTTCGATTTGAAAAATTCTTTCGGCGTTAGATAGCTCATTTATCGAAGAAGGCTATAGGCTATATATCATCACGCTAACACCAATAAAAGCGGAGCACTAATGAAGAATGTTTCAGAATCGGCGGCCCAGACCGGAGCCCCGTAGGCGGCCATCGCTCGCACGACTCCCATATAGAGTCTGCGGCACCCGGCACCCGGTCCCTCTACGTTGGGGAGCAACCGGCCGAGTGCCGCAGCCGCCCCAGCAATTCGCGGCGACCCCTCTGAGGTTGTGAGTGTCCATGGACGGTGGTGATCACTTAACATCAGGTGACCCACCTGTTCGTTTGTATTGTGTATGTGTGTAACGTGTGCCTATATAAGGCAAACCTGTCATTAAAGTGTCAGTGTGCTTATAACTGTCTTTCACTTCATACGTCCCGACATAACAGTGGCGACGAGGCTAATACGTTAATACCCGCGCAAAAAGAAAAAAAAATGTCTCAAACTCAGTTTGGTATTTTGTCAAGTTTTGACCATGTTACACATTCATGGGAGACATATAAACAACGGTTGTCGCAGTGGTTCATCGCGAATGACATTGGGAGCAATGAAATCAAGAAGAGAGCCATATTATTGAGTGCACTCAGTGACGGTACATATAAGTTGGCATCGAATTTAGCGTTACCAAAAGAAACTGTAAACCAACGCATGAGACGTGCACTGTACTGGACTCCAAGAATAAATATACCTAATTGAAAGTCATATGTAATTTGAATTATATTATCTTTTTGGTCAATTTGGCGACCATTTTGTTTTATTTACTGCGTTTGCGTTTACATAACTCAGTGATTATAGCAACGTATAAGAATAACACAAATATATCGACAATATGGGCATAATATATCTATATAACAAAAGATTTAACACATATTGTTCGATAATGTATAGCTTAACATTTTCATTACTTTCTTATATAGTGTTAGTGAGCACTGAGGGTGGTATATAGTAGGTTAAAGTTCCAGGTATGTTGCTGATGATAAATCCCATCCCATTCGATATACTATTAGTATTCACATATCTAATCTACGCGTTACATGTTACAGTATATGGCGTGCATGTCGTAGTTACAAATATTTTTGAAAAAGTATTTCTGTAGTGCACACACCTACTTACAATTTTACATTTCTTTAATACATTTTTAAAAAACGCGTGCTGAGCCGCGGGCTACAGCTAGTTATATATGAATTTCTTGTGGTAAGGGTGTATATACTCTTCCTAAACGGCTGGACCGATTTTGATGAAATTTTGTGTGCGTGTTCGAATGGATCCGAGAATGGTTTAGATTCACAATTGGACTCAGTAGGTGGCGCTGCGGTTGAATATATATTTTTTTTTATTATCAAAGCAGGACAACGTCCGCCGGGACCGCTAGTGTTATATAATATTGTAAATTATACTAATCAACGTAAGTTAATAAGATATATTAATTGTACAATTTTTTTTATATAATGTTACAGGTGTTCAGTCTACATATGCGCTAACGTGTTCTGTATGTTTGACCTACTTGTGTATTTAATGGTATTTCATGTTTGCGGACATTTTAAGATTTTACTTCACAATTTAAAAAGCTTTCCGAAACCAGCGCTAATTTCAAATAACGGGATGAAAAATAATGTATTCAATGACGCACAACTTTACTCACATCAAGAAATGATCGAAATTGACAATAAATTAAAACAATGTATAAATTATCATCGTATATTAATCAAGTACGTGATTTTTTTAACCAATAATTGTGATTTTTTTTTAAATATCATATGAGGCAAACGTACTGGTGGGTCACCTGATGCTAAGTGATCACCGACGTCCATACCATACCAGAAACACCAGAGCAGTTTGCGTTGCCGGCCTGTGTTGGTACGGGAGGGGGGTGGGTGTGTAAAAGGGAAGAAAGAGAAGGGAGAGAGGGTGGAGGTGGGTCTCCGGCGTTCTTACTAACCGAACGAAACGCAACAATGCAAGCACTGTTATTTCACGTCGGTGTTTTGTAAGAGGGTGGTACTACCTCGGGCGGGCCGACCCATTCATGCTGAAACCAGTAGTAGCTTCAGCACAGCTCTATCACCTATAAAAATGATTTATTAAGGATAGATACTCTAAGCATCTTGTAAGCATAGCCACTGATTGTAACCAATGGTATATATCCTTAAATAGGAACTACAAAAATATTATAATACAAGGAGATAGTATTAAAAATATTCAGAAAAGTATCTGATTCATGTCAGAGGGAGTTTAATTTTAATAAAAAAAAGTCGAGACAGTCATAAGAAATGTCGACAGAAGTGAAAAATCAAAACAGTGAAACAAATGTGTTCTCTTTTAAATTTTTAAATTAATTATAGTGTAAATGACAATATCTAAACTGCAAAATTTGTTTATTGAAATTATCAACGTTAATGTTGTTTTCATATCTATTGGCACTCGGAGCAACAATTGCATACATTTTTTTAAAGTCTATTAACCAATCAAATGGATGATGAGATGCAAAATATCCATATATTATTGATATTAGACTATACTATGTATCGCTAGTCTAACTCATGCCGCGCAAGCGTAATACGGCCGGTCATGCTTACATAGCATGTCATGACGCAAAATTATAAATTTATCTCCTACCAAAAATACTGCTCAACGACCTATAAGTTCAAGTTAAGTAGTAAGTTAAGGTATAAGCTATAAGTTTTCACCTTAAAAAATACCAGTGGTATAAACGGTTATCGCATATTATGATTGTAACCTGTTGAAATTAATACCAACAGATACCGTATTGTATTCCATACAAAATGTTATGGAACATATTTTCAAGCTATCAATTTTCTGGCGCCAGGCTATATTTTGAATAATTAAGTGTTGTATCGCAGTTTAAAGCGAACGAAGTCGCAGGAGATTGATAGTTATGTATAAATTATACTATTGGTATACCCGTTTTATCAGGTGTATACTGGATTACAATCGATGAATTCTATAAAGCCCTAAACCAAAACGTGGTTTAAAACTAAGCCTAGAGGGATGAAATAGTGATGGAGGCGAATGTACAATCTATTACATACGTTGTACCAACATTAAAATCGTTGATTGGTTTTTATTTTTAACTACGGAAGAGTACGTCTAGTTCTGTGGTATAATAATATGAAATGATATCTTTTTTTGGTAGATTTACAGATGAGATTTCAAACGCCTTTGGACCAATGCTATTCGTTTACTACGTTTTTCATCAAGTCAGCGGATGTGTCCTGCTGTTGGAGATATCACAGATGGTCTATAATTTTACATATTTTTTTAATTTCTTAATATAAGACATCACAGGTCAAATGAAACAAACACAGTTAAAGGAGATACATATTTTTATAGGAAATTAAATCTGAATGTAATTTAATGTTAGGCCAGTTTTCACGGGCAGCAGTCGAAAAAACAAACGTGTACTTAGCATTATTTTTTAACGATTGGTATATCAGTGGGACAGTCAAAAATGAACGGTAAGACAAATCTTCTATACATGTGATAAGAACATATCTGCATTTTTTTTATTTTTGTGATAAAAGTTATTGGTGTGTAGGATTAAATAATAGAATACATATTAATCATTTTTAGAACTTTCTGTCTGTCTGTTTGGACAAGCAGCGCTGCTAAAGTACTGCGTTCACGAAAAAACATTACCAAGAAAGCATACCCTCGAGTAATGTTTAGTCTATGTTTCATTAAAATCGGTCCACTCTATCAAAAGTTTTTGTAATTTGAATGGCGGCTCCAGTTAAGTACGAGAAAAGAGTAGATAAGTAAATGCAATTCAACCTCTTACAAAAACAGGATATTATCATTACATAGTATAAAACAAAGTCCCCTACCGCGTCTGTCTGTCTGTTCGCGATAAACTCGGAAACTACTGAACGGATCTTTATGCCGTTTTCACCATTCGATAAAGTGATTCATGAGGAACGTTTTGGTATATAATTTGTCCAGGATTTTTTTTATAGTCAGGGCGGGACAACGTCTGCCGTGCCCGCGAGTACTGTATAAATAATATCTAAAACACAGTAGACGAAAGACTGTTTTTATGCATTAAGTTCCATGCCGACGAAGTCCTTGGTACAGCCACTTAATTATATAAATCTTACTGGTCCGGGTTAAAGGATATTCAAGCATTGTAGTCAATAAAAGTCTAGTAAAATAGGTTGTTAGGTACAGTCATTGTCAATCTATTTGGTCACACTGAATACATCATTACATAGTATAAAACAAAGTCCCCTATCGCGTCTGTCTGTCTGTCTGTTCGCGGTAAACTCAAAAACTACAGAACAGATCTTTATGCGGTTTTGACCAGTGAATAAAATGATTCACGAGGAACGTTTTCGTATATAATTTGTCCAGGATTTTCTTATTATCAGGGCGGGACAACGTCTGCCGGGCCTAACTAACTAAAGAATTATATATGTAAAGATAATCGAGTATTTACAATATCATGTATTTTTAATAAATTAATACATATAAACATAATTAATTCAATTTTAATATTTGTCACACCTCGTTTTATATAGAATAGATTTTGTATTTAAAATACAGTAGAAGTTCTTTAATGTTTAAACCATTCCTATATTTTAATTATTATCTAGAGAGAGTCGATTTAAAGTTGATTGCTTTTTTTTTGTTTTAGAACCCGGCTGCACTTATCAAATATGGACCATTAACTTTAGCTTTATTTCAACAACTCATACAACTATCGTTTATTATTGAATCGATAGGAACTGTAGTAAGTATTTTTATTTATTAGATATACATTCTTGTAGTATGTTCATTGTATATTTTCAGTTCAAGCTGTGTAGAAGAAATTAAGCCTATAATATCCTATTGTTCATTTCTAAAATGAATAATACCTAGGTATTTTCAACGACTTGGTTACCAAGGGTCGTTGCTACCATCGAGTGTGTACCAATAACACAGCACCCCCGATCTTACAATGCCCGACGTGTGTAAGCAAAAATTAGTTAAATACAAATCACAACCTTAAATTCTTTTTAATAAAGGCTCCTAAAGAATTAGTAATGAACATAACGATAGTGTTGCTAGGTATTAGTGACTATTAGGACCAGACTAGGCCCCCCTCGGCAGCAGCTCAAGCCTAGGTCCGTTCCCTCTGCGTGGAGCCCTTGAGTACGTGCTCGCGCGATACAGTGACACAAAATCTTACATCACTGCGACAAAATTACACATATCACCTCCACACACGTGCACGCATACACGCTTACACATGCAGGTGGAAGGGTTTTATTTTTTCCCCTTATCAAACTGAAATAGTTTAGAATATTATCCGATACGAAATATATATAAGGGTTGTTAAGGTATGTATGCTTGGTACACATATATGTTTCAACAACTCATATATGTATGAATAGTTAGCTTAGCTTAGATTAGCTCAGATAGGTCGCGAATTGCATGTATCAGGCAACAGCCAAAGCCGAGGTGTACCGCGCACCCTTGAGCTAGTTGTCAAAGTAAAATCGGCTGAGTGCCTTAAGCGCTCGCCTTAGTAGTCCGGTGAAGCTGTTAAGAAGCGTAGTCAGTTCGAAAAAAAAAGTGACTATTAGGATCGCACGTTGTGAAAATATAATGTAATTCAATAGTAAGAAGCTAACTCTATCCATAGAGTACATTATATACTACCTCACCTCAAGAAATATTGATATCGGACTACTTGTAATTATAATTAAAAGAATTGGTAATATAGTTGATTATGTGGGGTTAATAATAATAATCATCCTTAAATACTATATTGCAATATATGAAAACCATTGAATCGAATTGATTCGTGAATTCATTTAATATTCACTGGCATTGTTGATAAAAAATACTAAAACCACAAGCTCGCTTGATCTGGATAAAATCTGTCTTGCTAGAATTGTTTAAAGTACCCGCCATTTGATTTGGCACTTCGGCCTTAAGAGCGAGATTATTCGGCTTTGTATAGCGTTATCTTTGTCTACCGTAGTCGTTGCGCTGTGCGATAGAGAGAACGCTTTACAAACCTGAATCAAGCCTGTTTTAGCCGGACATCCGATACACCTTCCCGACGTGCCTAATCAAATTCCAGGTACCTCTGTACCTCAACTTACGTTTCTATAATAAAATAACCACTTTATTGCGTTTGCAGACTGGTCAATTGAAGGACGCGGTATATGGCGTACCTTGGGAACATATGGATACAAAGAACAGGAAAACTGTAATGATATTTTTAATGAACGTACAAGAACCGCTGCACGTCGATGCGCTGGGCCTTGCAAAAGTCGGTGTCACTTCGATGGCCGCTGTACGGGTTTTCTTTTATGTCAATCTATTGAGTTAAATGATTTTATTAATTACCGACCATTTATAAGGCCGGGTGTTAGGATAAGGTAATTATGTTCGGCTGGATAAGACCATCACACAACAGGTGTACCTAAAATCCACAATAATGGCAACGTTCGGCGTGTCGTTATTCAGAACCAGCCGTTACATAGTATACTGGTTGATAACAATACGTTTTTTCATCAACACCCACTAAAGTATTTCCTTTTGATGCAAAAACGCAAAAAGGAAAGACCCTTTTTCTATTAAAAACAGGTGCTGCAAGACGTTCCGAGTACGATTTCCAGTAAACCATATGTTTTTGAAAATTCTTCATGACATATATTAACTTTATTATATTTGTATAATATTGTATAACACAAATTAATAATTTCGATAATTTTTTTGTGGTTTTACAATGTATCTTATTAATCCTACTAACCCTAATCTAAAATATTTAACGATAGTTTCATTTAATATGAAAATATTAGGGTTAAGAAACTATGATTTTTCTAAGAACTACGCGTGCAGTGATGTGCATTTTTTTGTCGTGGAAAAATGGGGCAAGCGATGTGGTGCTTATGTCTTTAACTTCTGTACATAAAATGTATCCTTAAGATGAAAAACGACGTAAAGTCACGGGTATTAACTAGTTTCTAAAATCATATAGTATTTGTTTTTTTTTTAATTTGGCAATATATATTTTTTACTAAATTGTATTTGTTTCGTATTATTATTATTTTACGTCTTTCATTATTTCAGATAATTAAGACATCCTTATCATATTTTGCATTTCTTCGCTCAGCTGCAGAATAATAACGGATAGATAAGCAAGAAAAGATGGCACGTGACACTTTCAACGTTATTTAGAAGCAATCTTTTTTTTTAATTGGCAAAGAATTTCTAAAACTCTTCCGCAATAAACTGGCCACTTTCAAAATATTTATCTCTAGTAGAATAGGTACTACCGTTCTTAATTATTTATCATACGAGAAAAAGAATGACCCGACTACATTATTCTAACTTACATGAATCCGGAGTTACAATTTTTTTTTTATCTTTTCGAATAATAATGATTGTAAATTCGATAATATGTATTGTGACGAATAATATAGCTAATTGGTAAATTATTCTTCTCCCATCAGATGAATTTCCATTTTTAGTAAGGCTTCTACGTAATCAGTAATTACACATCACAGACTAAAAAGAATATTATTTAATTATATAGTTTTGTTCACAATGGTTGTTTTCTTTAAACTCTAGTTCCAAATATAACTTTCTTTTATACCTTATAGATTTAGCGTTTAACTGCGATCTAACCTGATATTAAATGTAGTACAAGATAGTAGGGGAAGTGGGGGCATGACGGGGACCTTAACGTTTGAAGGATGTTAAAACACTCAAATTAAATTATTTTGAATGATTATTTATTTAGAATAACTCTTATATTATTAATCTTTGAGAGTTAGAAACCTACAGCACTTAACTTATCTAGGAAAAAAATAATATAAATGTTTTGTCAAAGACATCCAACTCCCGATTTTGACATAAGGTAGGGTAAGACGGGCACCCTATGGGGCAAGATGGGGTATGAGGAGATATATTTTAATTTTGAATACAATACTCGCAAATAAATACTACCTCGTCGTCCTCGTCCTCAACCCCAGCACAGCTACAATGTGCCCAATTCCCACAGCGGCAACACGCGACCCATCCTTCATTTGATTCCATGTATCTTCCGTTGCAGTAAAAACAAGAGATATTATTTTCGTCTTCATCCTATTCTTGTGAAGCTTTTTTCTTTTTATTAACCGACGTTAACACGGTGAGCCTGGGAGGACTGGCGCTCAAGTCTAGCTTCCAGAGCACACCTATAAGTACTTAGTGACACAATTTCAGTCTAATGATGGTAGCTAGCGAGCGAACTTAGTAAATACCCTACCGCCACGGTATGGTTTTATCTAGGTTATCTTTCACCGAAAGGTCCTGCTCATTCGTAAAGATTCGAAACTATGTCAAGACGCGGTGTTCTAATGGTGTCATGGACAGACTTCATTGATTTCTTTGGCCGTTCTGAGTGTAGCCGTTTTATCCTCAAATTGTCTCGATGTTATACAGCTTTACATAGTATAAACATGAAGTCGCTTCCGAGGTCTGTTCCCTTAGATCTTTTAAACTATGTAACGGATTTTAATAGCGTTTTTAATGGTAGATAGGGTGATTCAAGGGGAAGGTTTATGTGTATAATGCATGTAACATATTATAGTATAAAAAGGCCGAAAAATTCAAAGATTTGTAATGTGACATCGTAACAAACATATTTTTGTGCGCTTAAATCGCAAACGCTGACTAAACCTTACGAGGCAGATGAAATTAATGTACTACGGAATTGTATATATAAATGGTGGTATATATTTATCTATAAAGGGTAATATACAGTAACCATTTTTATCTTTTTACAAAAATAATGATGTGTTATTTCCCAAGCTATTTTATACAATACAGTACTATCCAATTAAATACATTACACGCGTTGTGCATATCATGTAGATCAAAACTGCCCTTAACAATATTTCATCAAAATGGATATCTACATTGCACCCGTGCGAAACTGGGGCGGGTCGCTAGTCTTTATATATAAAAATCAATGTTTGTATGTTTGTCCTCTATGCATGCCGAAACTACTGTACAGATCGTGATAATAATTTAGTAGCTTGTTCTGTGGACGTCCGAGAGACCAAAAAATATATATATTATCTATCTATACTAATATATAAAGCTGAAGAGTTTGTTTGTTTGTTTGTTTGTTTGTTTGTTTGTTTGGTTGAACGCTATGATCTCTGGAACTACCAGTCTGATTTGAGAAAGTCTTTCGGTTTTAGATAGTTTATTTATCGAGGAAGGCTATAGGCTATATATCATCACGCTAAGATCAATAGAAGCAGAGCACCAATGAAGAATGTTTCAAAATCGGGCACTTTTTTTGCTTTTGAGCGATTACGTTATTATTATATACGTTGCCATGGTAACGTAGTAAGTAGTAGTAATAATATTCGTCCAATAGGACAGGCGAAGGAATTAATCCATACTGCCAATTCTGAAGTTATGTAGTAAGTATCAAAGCTAACATTTTCAAAGTTTTTTTTTCCTATTCAAATAGTTCATAGGCGAAGGAATTAATCCATACTGCCAATTCTGAAGTTATGTGGTAAGTATCAAAGCTAACATTTTCAAAGTTTATTTTGTTTTCCTATTCAAATAGTTCATAGGCGAAGGAATTAATCCATACTGCCAATTCTGAAGTTATGTGGTAAGTATCAAAGCTAACATTTTCAAAGTTTATTTTGTTTTCCTATTCAAATAGTTCATACTACTTTTATTTCCAATTTTTTATTTGTTCTCTATTACGTATTATAAAAATAAAGTTTGTGTATGTACAATTAAAATAACAACTTTTTGATGAATGGATATGGCTACAAATGACCAAAAAAAACTTTTTTTATACTTTGTCTATATTTTTATATTATTATATTTTGTCTGTTTGTTTGTTTGTTCTGGGTAATCTCCAAAACGACTGGACCTATTTTAACGGGAATTTTACTTTTTACTGCCAGATAACCGAAATTATAGCGGTTGACATATTGTATTTTATTTGTCCGCGGCTTCGTCCGCATTACTTTGGGCCGATTTTCACGGGGTATTCACTGATAGATAACAGACCTCATAAAAAATAATTTAGGTTTTTTATTCGCCTTCGGACGCAGTGGAATATCCGTAATGCTTGAACTGATTTTCACGGGACTTTCACTGGAAGATAACTCACCTTATAAGAAGTAACTTAGACTATTTTATTTTGTTTCTCAAGACTTCGTCCGCAATATCCTACTATCTCCTAATTGATTGGACCGACTTTCACGGGGCTTTTACGGGCAGATAACTAGCGGGCTCGGAAGACGTTATACGGACGGAGACGGATAATAAAATGAAAACCTTGACAAATTATACCTAAACCTTCCCCATAAATTATCATTCTATCTACTGGTGAAAATATGGTAAAAAACTGGTGAAAATGGTAGTTTTTGACTTTATCGCGAACAGATAAGCTGACAGAGGACTTTTTTTTAACCGACTTCGAAAAAGGAGGAGGTTACTATGTTCGGTTGTATGTATTTTTTTATGTATTTTAATCGATATTTTAGTCAATTGTGAACCGATTTTAATGATTCTTTTTTTATTTGAATTGGTACACTATGTAGTGATTAACTGCTACCTGGGCATTCGTTCGTGTGAAATTGATCAAACATATGTTACAACCGCGATAGATGTGTACCTTACTGGACTCCAATAATAATAAATATACCTAATTGAAAGTCATATATTTGTATGTAATATGAATTATATCATCTTTTTGGTCAATTTGGCGGCCATATTGTTTTATTTACCGCGTTTGCTTCTACATAACTCAGCGTTTATAGCAACGTATAAGAATAACTTAAGTATATAGACAATACGGGCATATTATATCTATATAATAAAAGATTTAAGATATATTATTCGATAATGTATAGCTTATAATTTTCATTACTTTCTTATATAGTGTTAGTGAGCACTGAGTTTGGTATATAGTAGGTTGAAAATCCAGGTATGTTGCTGATGATAAATCCCATCACATTCGATATATTATTAGTATTCATATATCTAATGTACACGTTACATGTTACAGTAGATGGCGTTCGTATCGAAGTTACAAATGTTTTTGAAAAAGCGTTTCTGTAATGTACACACCCACCCACAATTTTACATTTCTTTAATACATTTTAAAAAAGAGCGTGCGGAGCCGCGGGTAACAGCTAGTGTATATATAAATGTTTTTTAAATCAATAAAATTGTTTGCCTTGAAGAAAGAAAGGGCTTTTTCTTCTTATTCAAACTTTTTAAACTACATTTGATATTGTTTTGACATATTGTTTGACATATTTCAATGAGACATCAGTTATCACAATTAATTAATTCCATTGGTATCAATGTCATTGTTTAGGAATTTATGTAGTTCTGGCATGGATACGTGAACATAGTGGTAACCAGGGTAATGAAGCCGTTGATCTTATCGCTAAAAAAGTTATATCCAGACTGGATATTTACTATAAAACCTATGTTCAGGATTTATCCTCCCCAAACATGACTGATTTGTTTCCATTATGTAACTCAAACTGGAATGTATCCAATCCAATTACAGGCAAATCATATGCTTCCATTCGAACAATCTTCCTGGTAAAGCCATGGCTTTATAAGTTTCGTGAGCGTTGCAAGTTTTCTGCGTCTATTATCTGTAGACTGAGAATCTATCTGTAGACGTGTGCTCTCCAGTCCACCCTGCAAAGCTCAGAATCAGGGACAACTCAATATGTGAATGTGGGTTGGATGAAGGCACTCTGGAACACATTTTTTTCTATTTCCCCACTTTAGTATTTTATTGTATGATGTTTTACCTAACAATATACTACGTCCGTCTGATTTTAAAAATACGTAAAGGTGTTTACTTTACGTATATTAACAAAATTAAACTTTGATATAACACAATGACTATTATGTAAATATATATTTATTTAAGACATGATGTCTGTAAGTGTTGTGTCTGACTTTGTGTTTCAGTGGCTTAATTTGGATGAACTAAATTATATAATAAAAATTTAATACTACCTATTAAGTGACTCTCCCATTACTGACTTGACGCTGGTAGAATTTGTATCTATGAAACTCCAATATTAAAAAGTTGAAATTACTAATTACAAATTACTAAAGTCATTAGATACGGGTTTTATGTATACTTTACAAATTCATATTAAAATAAATAGCTAACTCAAAATGAAAATTTCATTATGATAAAGTTTACTTTTTACAGCAGGTTATTTGATGGAGTTGGTTAGAAGATAACATAAAAACCATAAACCGGTAAAATAATTGCGTTGTTGCGAGGGTAGTGAATGGGTCGCGGAGGTGAAGGGGATACCGTGAAGACATTTCTTGCCAATATATATAACATAGTTTGGATTCACAATTGAACCAGGTAAGTGTCGCTACAATCGGGTTCTGGGTTTCTTAAGATTTTTCGCGTTTGTAAATAAAATTGCAACAGGTAATAACAGATTTGGCGCAGACGAAGTTACGCGGGTCAGCTATTATAATATAATAGGTACGTATATTTATACCAAAATGTGTTCTGTGCAGCTATGTTCAGAGTGGTCAAAAAGTTTGGCGCGGACTGTACAGTTACAAATGAATCTATTTATACTCATATAAAATTGTAGTCAGAGTAACGCGAATTCAAATAACACCGTTCTTTCGAAACAACGTGTCCTGTAATTTCTCCCATTCTAAATTGTCTAAATTACTGTATTTTAAGAAATATTACCGTGTATAGAAATTTGTAAGGACGTCAAATTTGTAAACAAGCGTAAATACCTATTTATAATTTTATATATTTTTATTCTCATTCGTTACTTACACATAAGTAAATATGCATACCTTGTACAACTATAAATAATAATGATGAAGGTAATTCTTATAGAAATAAATACAAAAAATGTATATAGAACAAACTTTATTCATGAACAATTAAATCCAAAAAGCAATTTGAATACCTTCAAATTGAAAAAAAAGAAGACAAAATCAACAAGAACCTAGTGCTTCATGATGTGGTCAATAAAATATCATAGTTTCTGAAGACAAAAACGTAAAATTATGTTATGTATATGTTATTCTTAATACATATTATACAGAATCTAGCTTACAAATAAACTATGACTAATGGTATTTAAAATCTAAACCAAAATCAGAATACAATGCGCATATTATTTCGTATAAATACTATAAACCGCAATAGGAATGTGTATAGGATGACCCATTTGCAACGTGGCATCAAAGCAGTTTTTAATATTATTTTACAATTATTACAATAATACGTCTGCCCTTGTGCAGGTATCAGATTACGATCAACCTTCAGATAAAGTTTTAGACATAGACCTCTATTAAAAAAACGCTTATTTTATCAAAATTAAATACCAAGTGTTCGAAAAGGGCCACGCGGTGTGATACGCATGTATAGGAGAGGCGCACTCAACAGATAGTATTATTTACGAAAACATTCATATTTGTTAACATTTTTTTTATGTTTTCTATGCAATGTAAATAAAGTCGCGGGTATCAGCTAGTAAAGTATAAAATATGACCATTCTCAGGCAGTTGGAGACAACCTTAGATTATAACACTCACAATAGTGCATAACTGTAACTGTTTCGGGATTGCAAGTCGGCATGACAGCGGCTAAAGACGACTGATTCTAGATCTCTTTATGGTCGCCGTTATTTTTGATTTCATTCTGCTCACATCAGGTACAGTGAAGTTATTTAATTGTTTGATAAAAAAAAAAAAACATCTTGACAATTGAAGTAGGTACCTCCCAAAAACAAAATTCACAAAACGGGGTAAAAATTGGAAAGTGAAACATTAACTAAGTATAAAATTTTATTATAAATACGCCGGTTTTCAATTACAAATTCAGGGTAGACAAATGTAAATATAGTAGTTTGTCGAAGGCCAAAGAGAGATACAATAATAAACATGTATAATTTGTGAAACTTGAAGTTACAATCAAATACAATTTACTTCAATAAATGAATATTTAAGTACTTAAAGGTAAATGTAGGATCGATGACGAAAGTGAACCAGAACAAGTTAAATCATATCCCTTAATTTTAAAAGTTACATATAAATTTATGAGGTTGAATATGGAATCATGTGTGACAACCACAAACAAATTAATTGAATCATATTTCTTGCAAATAGCCGGTAGTATTTCTTTTATTTGCTATCGTTATTATGAATTTGACACAAACTTTTGCATTAGTAGTCTTTATCTTCTTACATGATCATAACCCTCAAAACTGACATTACTTCAGCCACTTGAAGTAATATTATTTTACCAATAATACTGTTCAAGGCCTTCTTTACTAGTGACCTATGATTCTAAAAAAACCTAAACTCAGGATAACTAGAAAAAAAATTCTCTCCTATTCTTACTTTGGTCAATCATTTTACTGATTCTACTATTCAATCTCTTTTCACTTAATTACCTCTCATTAATTTGTTCATAGAATCAATTTTTAAGTGAGATGATAAGTTAAAAAAATTATCATCTTTGGAAATACTTTTTAATCTGTTTCATACAGAAGTACAATATCAAAACAACCTAAAATATATTTATTTCAGAAAAATGACGCTTTTATCACGAAATATCTGCTTAAGTACATTAATTTAGTCTTTTACCTAAATAATTTGAAGTGAAAACAAAACCAACAAATTGTTTAGTTTTGTTGAGTTTAGATTTCAAATTGAAACAAAAACTATAGACCAAACAAATCATTATTCATAATATTGTTTAGTTTTAAATGTTTTTTTGTTAATATCAATAGAATTGAAGCATAATTATGTACTGGTTCACTGTGCGCATCTGTGTATAGGGCTCATTTACAAGAATAAAAACTATTCGCTAGTTATAAGTAAAGAATGAGGTAATATCAGTTATAATTGATTATTTAAGTAACAAATAATGTTATACAATTACAAGCATGTACTTTTACTTCAGGTGATTCTTTAAGGCCGACATTAACATGAGCATGATATACAAAATTACTTTTTTCTAAATATAAATATTAAATTAGAATATAAATTTGAAATATTCGTTTCACTCGAAATTAATATTGTATAAAGCTTTTAGCTATTTCAAATAAATTACAATAAATCTACATTCTACACCTGCGATGTACCTAATTTTAAATTGATCTTATTATGGTGACTGTAAATCGAGGGTTTTTTTCACGAGAATTTCTGCGATTTTATTAAATTGCTCACGGTCCTCTCTCCACATCTTAGCAGCATCAACATTTGCTCCGCTTTCATCATTAGGCTCTGAAATAATTTTATAATGCACCTGAATACTACACATATATGCAAGGTAAATTTGTATAAATACAAATCCATTGCCAAATGTATATTTCTCCAGAATGGCAGCACCTATTGGGTAATTCTTTTTTGTTGTCTTTGTAATCGTCAGGATATGAAACATATGTATGAAAAAAAAATGTTTGGAAAATTGTATGAAAAAACTTAAAAAATCTGGTTTAAAAATCTACAAGTTAAAAGTGACTGATTGAGTAAAACAGACCACAAAAAATATTAACAGATTGACGTGCAGTTGCCATTTCATTTTATTATATAGTCATACGGGAATTTTTTTATCAAACTGATTACGCTATTGGCCAAGCAAGGTCTTACCAGCTTCACCGGACTAACTGGAATGGGAAGATTTCTTTGTTAATGCATCCATGTGCCGTCACGGTGGACAGTTAATATAATATATCAATAATACTTTCTCATAATCCTTAGTCATTATTATTACATTGTTATTATAATAGTTTTTACATACATAATTTCAAATTACAATAGAAGAAGAAAAATTCTACTTTAAAATAAATATATTACTAGGTAAAATACAACTTAATTAAATTATAAAACCTAATAATTTTTATGATATCATAAATTAACTATATCTGTACCCATTTGGTATCAAACAAAAAGTAATTGCTCTTTATGAAACTTAGACAAAATGTAAATTGAATTTTTGGTAATATTGATAATTACCTTCTTAGAAAATGTAACAGTAAAACTCATCAGCATCATCATGGTTAGTGATGTAATTGTGATAGTAATTGATGACTCATATTGATTAGCAGTTTTCATTGATAGTTATTAGATCAGTAATACTAACAAATATTTGTAATACTAATAATATACTACTGTAAAACGTACAATAGTGTATTTATATATAAGAAACCTTGGAATATTATTGTGATCTATGGTATGTAAACAACCTCTGGCCTATATCATTTGATTTAAGACTAGAAATAATTCTTATCTTGTCAAATATATGAGAAACTTTGCATACTGTACAAAATCAATGCAAAAATTAAAAAAAAAAAATAATAAGGGCATTCTTGAATCTTAAGAAGAATTTGACTTTTCAAAAACTTAATAATAAATAGTCTCTAAAAACTTGGTTAATATTCTATTGTAAGGACTATAATAAAGTGTCTAATGAATTTGTTTGTGGGTTTTTTGTACGGACTAATCAATTACTTTATATTTCGATATATGAATAAAGATTGGTATTATTGATATTGTATTAATTCTTTGTTTATTGACTTCTACATACCAGCTAACATGCTAACGACGGAGAGTAGAATCTTCTCTACACTCTGAACAGGTGACCATCTTTCGGAGCTGCTTTCATATCCCATTGGATCATCTCCAGGAGCATGAAGTATAGATATACATACTCTACCATCTGTGTAGACTGCAATATAAATATAAGATGTGTTAGTGTTTTTCTTGACAAAAGATTACAATGAAATTAACAGATACAATGTTATGGGAGATTACTATTGCTAAATACATTAATACCGCATTTAATCTTTAGTACCTTTTATATTGAAAGATATAAAGTGCATTCATATATTTTATTACATACTCTGGGCTAATGGTAACATGTATGGGAAGCTCTCAAGAGAGACAAAAAATCCGATTTTGAAACATTCTTCATTGTTGCTCCGGTCCTAGTGGTTTTAGCGTGCTGATATATAACCTAAAACCTTCCTTGATAAATGAGCTATATAACAATCAAGGAATTTTTCAAATCGAACCAGTAGTTCCCGAGATTACCCCCTACAACGTCACAACGTCACAAACTGTACCTCTTTATAATATTAGTATATTAGCTGTATATAGTATAGAAGTATAGATAAAATGTGAACACAATTATAAGAATGATATATCGTTTCTTTTATGTTATTTATTGACTATATGGTTCCTTTACAATCTAAAAGTTCATATCTTTGTCAATTCAATAAAATATACATATTCATATATATACTCACTATTTGGATGAAACATTTCACACATGAACTGCATTTTAGGTGGACTTAGTGGATAATCAGGTGGAAAGATTAGTTTAGCAGGAAATACGCCACCTTCAAAGCAAGTCCCTTCAGGTCCTCTGTATAGGGAGAAACAACAGCATATAATCAAACAACAATAAGCAAATATAATTATCACATAAATTAATATAATAAAACATCCTTAAGTTAGAAACCAAGAGAAATACAAAATATTTTAAGTTATGGTCTTTGTAATTTATCAAGGGTTTATGTTAGAGAGTGATTGAGGAGTTAATAAACAGTTCCAATTTTTATACGAATATGCCAGAAGTGATTAAAAAAATTCATACACATGTTACACAAAAATAAAACATTATTTAAAGTTTAGTCTACTGAAAAAAGCCTGTGACTTTTTTTTGTTTTAAATAGATAGCGGTTTCTAAATTAATTTGATTTTCTATGATAAATAGAGAGGAAAACACAGTCCATGTTATTACAAAAAAGTTAAGTATGTATTGAATACTTGCTTTAAAAAGGTTTCATATTACATGCGCCGCCCTTGCCCGAGGCATGTTCGCGTTATCCTTTCTTGCGTCTAACCTAATGTAACCAAAGTGAGACAAAATAACAAGATTGCTAACATTCAGTGAATTCAGCAGTGCATTTAATACAATACCTTTTTAAAGCAAGTATTCAATGTGTATTTAACTTTATTGTAATAACACTGATCATCTTTTATGTTGCTACATTGCTTTATAAATGATTGTAATCACTATAGCTCTTCTTTCAATTTATCAGCGTATGTTAGTGTTGTTAACTTTTGTTATGAACTCATTTTACTTAGGTGACTTTTATCATACAGCAGTTTTCTGGACAGTGATCAACAACTAATGATCCAAGTAAGCCGCTGTCCTAACCACTGCAAATACAGAGTTTTAGGGATTTCATAGAAACAATAGGTGATTAAATACTTATAACAATTTAACATGCAAACAATAAATTTTGAAAAAGTTTTTGTTTTGTACATTTATTCGTAGTGACTCATTAGCAGACAGTTCATGTTATAGAGCTTGTCAAAACATTTCTTTAAGTAACTGAGGGTTATTACTGAAATTATTTTAAAAAGTTACAGAGGGTGTGTATTTTAAGTAACAGAGATTTTAGGCTGTGAGGGAAAGGGAGCAGATTATTTTTTGAAATTATAACAAATCATAAATTATAACACAATGTTAAACTTAACAAATCTGAAGAGATCAAATTTTTATTTCCAATGTTTCAATGTTTCCAATTTATATATGGTAAGTTACTTTGTATCTGACTGTAATCATGGTCATATACATACCTTTGACCTGAATAACTCAACATTAATATCTCAGAAATAAAACTATTTACTATAGAAAAATTTGTGATACATATTTTTCGATATTATTTATTCAAACTTTAGCTTCTCTCATGATATACACATATTGTTGAAATCAACAATAATATAAACTATAATGTATATGATATCAAATAAATACCTAATACTTACGTTATAAGTGCTTCCCATTCAAAGAAATTTTCTTCATTGACGGGACCTGCTATGATACCCTCCGGAGGATTTAAGGTTAGTTCTAAGTAAAGAAAAGTTATTTAATTAAAACATTGTGAAAACGATTATAGGTTGTTCTTAATTATATACTTTTTATCTTACGTTTGTACTCGGCCATTAACCGCCTAAGCGCTGATCCAGCCATAGCACTAATATTCATTGAGAGGCAGGTGAAATTTATCTTATAAAAAATGTATGTATAAATCAGTACAGGAAGACCAGTGATCTGTAAGTTATTTAAAAATTAAAACGATGGAAATTAATTATATCAGAATTATAAAGTAATTCAAATATACTAGTATATGCGTATAGTTGTATAAGCTGTTATACGTAATTGTTTTTTATAAATTTCATCAAGTACCTACTAATGCACCAACTATTTTACTTCAGTTTACTACACAGACTTCAACGGGATCTACGTATATATGTTTACTTGTACGACGAATAGTCTGTGCTAGGACTGTTGCTAAAATATCGATATATTGAAATATCGGTATTCTCGTATTTAAATATCGATATTATTTAATTAAAAATTTTGGTTGTTATATCACAGTTCGATAATAAATTAGGATATCGGCCGTCAATTTTTTTAAATATATACGTCATCATCTTCTTACGCTTATCCCAACTAGGTTGAGTCGATACAACATGATTTCCTTTTCCTCTCCCCTCTATCAGATATCATCACAGAATTCACACCTTTTATATGCATGTCATTTTTTACACACTGTATCCATACTTTTTTCCGTATCCTCTGCTCTTATATTTGTCTATGTATGTCTATATATCTATCTAGTTATGTGTTTTTCAACTCTCTTTATGACATACCCGTATTATGCTAACCTACTACTTCTCAACTTCTCTGGCACTGGTGATATTTTCAAACTTCATCTGATATATTCATTTTCATTCTATCTATTCTAGTTATACCACACATTTTAACAATCACATCCTTACCGCATGCAGTTTTCTCTCATCCATTTCTTTCGTAACCCAGCATTCAGATACATCCAGTATGGCTGGTCTTATAATAGTTTTATACACTTTCCCCTTCACTTTCAAGGGTATTCGTGTATCGCAAGATACCCCAAACATCTTTCGCCATTTCCTGCATTTATCCTATTCCTCACGTCATTGTCTACGCTGCCGTCATTTTGGATCAATGAACCGAAATACCGGAATTTGGGGCAGGCTACTAATAGTAATCTAATAGTAATAAAGTAATCTTAGTAGTGAAACGGCTGAACATATTAATGTAACGAGTATTTTTTTAATACTCTTAATGAGAACTATTCATCATCATCAGCCTGTAAGGGACCCACTGCGCGATCATAGGCCTCTTCTCGAAAGAATGTACGGGTATAATCACCACACCAGCCAACGACGTTTTGGCAATTTCAAAATCTGAGAAATCCACAGTTGTATGTTCTCCTACATATAATAGTGCTACAAGAACAATTCTCAAGTTCCGGTTTCTTCACGATGTTTTCCTTCACCGTCAGCCGATAGTGTAATTAATTTAAATTAAATATACGCGAATTTTGAAATTCGTTGGTACACGCCCGGTTTTGTACCTGCAGACATCGAATTGGTATTCCACCGGTCAAACCATTAGACCACCATGAATTAAAAAAATTGGTAACTGGTAGACTGAAAAATATTGGTACACATAATTATCTTATTTAGATAAGACAATAACGATCAATATGATTGAATAACATTTGTCACGTGGCCCTTAGAACTGCCATGTAACATTTTAAAACATTTATGTTATAAACTATCTTGTAGGTGGTAGAGCTACGCTGAAGCTATTACTGGTTTCAGCATGAATGGGTCAGCTCGCCCGGAGTAGTACCATCTGTCTCACCTCTCACAAAAAACCAACGTGAAGTAACAGTGCTTGCATTTTTGCGTTTCGTTCGGTCAGTGAGAGCACCGGAAGACCACTTCCCCTACCCTCCTCCTCTCTCCCCCCTTTCCTCCAAACACAGGCTGGCAACGCACTCACGACTCCCCTGGTGTTGCTAGTGTCTATGGACGGCGGTTATCACTTAACATCAGGTGACTCGCCTGTTCGTTTGCATCCTATGATATATAAAAAAAGAAACAAATATACTGGATTAAAAACGGTAAGTAATTGTTAAGTTGAATTACATTTTTTTTTAATAAAGCCAATATATATCGATAATTTTTTTCAATATATCGAACGCTGATATTGATATTATTTAAAATAATGATATAATTTAAAATCAACAGCCCTAGTCTGTGTTTCAGTTGACCATAGATCAATAGTTTTCTTTTCATTCTTGTTTTTCCGTTCTAATTAAAAGGCAACGGTATCTATACCATGCAGCCAAAGATTAATGGATAATAGTATGCTTCAATTATTTTTTGTGGTAAATTTAACATTCTGCATCTTTATTGCAATGTTTTCTTACCTTTTCTTTGATTACCGGTTTTAGCAAAGTTATTTAATCGATCAAACTATGGTCTCTGATCTCTGAAAATCTATGGATTTATGGCTCAAATGTTTTCAACGTAATAACTTTTTAATTATAGTAGGGAAGTAACCATTAAGGACGCGCTCTCAATTTTATGCTCATTTTTACATCGAGTCTTACTACTACAAGTAGTAAGTACTACACAGCTCACCCCCACACACCCAAGACTGATAATTAGAAAAAAGATACTCGCGTCAAACGACTTTGATAATTTTATATAAAATATTTTCCTATTATTAATATTCTACTTTTTGTTATATTGGATCCTATAGTGCCAAATCAAATTATAATTTCTCAAGATCATACAAGGTCAAGGACAGGTTTTGTAAGTGGTAGAGCCTCGCTGAAGTTATTACTGGTTTCGGCATGAATGGGTCGGCTCGCCCGGGGTAGTACCACCCTCTCACAGAAACACCGACGTGAAGTAACAGTGCTTGCATTGTTGCGTTTCGTTCAGTCAGTGAGAGCGCCGGATACCCACCTACTCTCCGCCAACCACAGGCTGGTAACGCACTTGCGACTCCTCTGGTGTTACAAGTGTCCATGGACGGTGATGATCACTTAACATCAGGTGACCCGCCTGTTCGTTTGCCTCTTATGATATAAGAAAGGACAGTGTAACTAAATCTAAATATAGACAGAAACATTGAATTTGTGCTCAATTGTTCAACCCCTTAGTGCCGATCAAGGTATCATTTCTCATGATGAGTAGTATTGTGGTGACTGGATCATAGTTTAGGTAATAGCTAGAGACATCAAGTTTGTGCTTAGATGTTTGGTCTTCCAGTGTAGAAGCAGGGTCTCATTTTTTTTAAGTTCGGTGAGGACAGTATTTATGATATCTGAATCTTTAGAAACATCGAGTTTGCGCTCAAAGGCAGTGTCAGATCAAGGTTGCATACCTTAAGGTCCAGGTGCGCGGCTGTATCGTGATAACAGAATTTTAATATTGATAGTCGCTAGAAACAAGATCGCGATCAGAGGTTTAGTCTCATAGGCCCATATCAACGTTTCATTTTATGGCCCAGATGAGTAGCTGTATCGTGATAACTGAACTTTAGTATTCATAGTAGTTAGAAACATTAAGTTTGGATTCAGAGCTTTAGTCTCATAGTATAGAATGAAGGTTTCATTTCTCATGGGCTAGATGCGTAGGTATCTTTGTCGTGATAACAAAAGTTTAGTATAGTATACAGTTACTAGAAACAGAGTTAAGGCTGAAAAGTTTAGTGTCTGATTAATGTTTAATTCCTCAGGGGCCAGGTGAGTTCCTGTATCGTCATAACTGAATTTTAGTGCATATAAATATTAGCTAGAAACATTGAGCTTGTGGTCAGAGCCTAAAACGATACGAGAATTTTTAATCTATTTTAGCGTTTGCTTCTGAATCAAATATAATTCTGTGAACGACATACTGCAAAAAACCAGAAATGTAAGTTATAACAGCTGCAACACAACGGCCAGCATATGATGGTTTTTGTGTAAAACGGACCCTATTTCCACCGACAAACTTTGCAATTCTAGCTTTGTTATTATCCACTAAATAATTCTTTTACACTATAAAGTAGACTTCAGAGATCATGTTTTGATAAACAATAAGCCTTATCCTAGATTCTTTTGAAAGATTACATTTGTTTGTTAAAGCTGCAGCGTGTTTTCACTGCATGCTTTAATATCGTCAGTGCAGAAATAATATGCACGCTTAGAGTGCTATCTTAAAATGACTAACATGTGACTAGGAACATGATATTATTGTTTATATTCTGAAAAGATGTTAAATATAATAACAAGAATAAGACATATATATTTCTACCCGTCAAGGAGTTCCATAGCATTTTCTGAGGTCCATCATCAGATAATTTTGTTCAGTCCTGTGGTGAGCTCTCTTTACTGGCAATAAAACGAAACGACATATCTCCTTCTTGCCGTCATGGAGTTCCGTAACATTTTCTTAGGTTCATCATCAAGTCATTTTGTTAAATCCTGTGGCGAGCTCTCGTTACTAGCAATAAATCGAGTACAAACATATGACATATCTGTTTCTAGCCGTCAAGGAGTTCCATAGCATTTTCTGAGGTCCATCATCAGGTAATTTTGTTCAGTCCTGTGGTGATCTCAATTTACTAGCAATAAAACGAGTACAAACATGACATATCTGTTTCTAGCCAACAAAGAGTTCCATAGCATTTTCTGAGGGCCATCATCAGGTCATTTTGTTAAGTCCTGTGGTGAGCTCTCGTTACTAGCAATAAAACGAGTACAAACATATGAAATATCTTTTTCTAGCCGTCAAGGAGTTCCATAGCATTTTCTGAGGTCCATCATCAGGTAATTTTGTTCAGTCCAGTGATGAGATCTCTTTACTAGCAATAAAACGAGTACAAACATGACATATCTGTTTCTAGCCGTCAAGGAGTTCCATAGCATTTTCTGAGGTCCATCATCAGGGCATTTTGTTCAGTCCTGTGGTGAGCTCTCTTTTTACGTTTTAAAACATTTGCTGCAATTAAAAAAAATACCCATATCTTGATTGAATACAATGAGTTCGAAATGGGGCACGCGGTGTGTTACACATGCGTAGAAGAGGCGCAGTCAACAGATAAAATTGTTTACAAAAACATTAATTATTGTTTAATCTTCTTTGTTTTCTATACAATGTAAGCAAAGTCACGTATATCAGCTAGTACAGTATGAAAAATGGCGTTTCTCAGGCAGTCGGAGACAACCACTTTATACCTTAGACTATAACACTCACATTAGTGGATAACTATACCTTCAAACAGAAGGGGTTGATAGTTATATTAATCAAACTGGAATGCTATCACAATGTACGTTTCGGGATTGCAAGACATGACAGCGGCTAAGGGCGACTGATTCTAGATCTCTCTATGGTCGCCGTTATTTTTGATTGCATTCTGCTCACATCAGGTACAGTGAAGTTATCTAATCGTTCGATAAAAAAAACGTCTTGGCGATTGCTTCGGTACCTTCCAAAAGCTAAATTCACATTACAGGGTAAAATTGAAAAGTGAAACATTAACTAAATATAAAATTTTATTCGAAATACGCCGGTTTTCAATTACAATTTAGGGTGGACTTAGACAATAACTTGCAGTTGGAACTTGAAGTTACAATCAAATACAATTTACTTCAATAAATGAATATTTAAGTACTTAAAGGTAAATATAGGATCGATGACGAAAGTGAACCAGAACAAGTTAAATCATATCCCTTAATTTTAAAAGTTACATATAAATTTATGAGGTTGAATATGGAATCATGTGTGACAACCACAAACAAATTAATTGAATCATATTTCTTGCAAATAGCTCGGTAGGATTTCTTTTATTTGCTATCGTTATAATAAATTTGACACAAACTTTTGCATACTAATGCTCTTATTTTCTTTATGTTCTTACACGTTAATAACCATAAAACTGACATTACTTCAGCCACTTAAAGTAATATTATTTTATCAATAATACTGTTCAAGGCATTCTAAAAAAACCTAATCTCACTATAACTTTAAAAAAAAATTTCTCTCCTATTGTTATTCATTCTGGTCAAACATTTTACTGATTCTACTATTCAATCTCTTTTCACTTAATTGTCTCTCATTAAGTAGTTTAATATTTCAATGAGATAATAAGTTGAAGAAATTAACATCTTTGGAAATATTTTTTAATCTGTTTCATACAGAAGTAGAATATGAAAACAACCTATATATTCATTTCGGAAAAATGACTCTTTTTATCACTCAATATTTGCTTAAGTACATTTATTTTAGTCTTTTACCTAAATAATTTGATGTGAAAACAAAACCTACAAATAATGTAGTACTATTGAGTTTGGATTTGAAATTGAAATAAAAATTAAAGACCAAATAACATAATATTGTTTAGTCTTTAATTGTTTTTTGTTAATGTCAATAGAATTGAAGCTGATTGGTATTGGTTCACTGTGAGCATCTGTGTATCTTGTCTCACTGACAACAATAAAACTATTCCCTAGTTATAAGTAAATAATGAGGTAATATCAGTTATAATTGATTATTTAAGTAATAAATAATGTTATAAATACAAGCACATACTTTTCCTTCACATGAGTCTTTAAGGCCGACAGTAATACGAGTATGAGCACAGTATATAAAATATACTAACTTGTATGTGAAAAAAAAACCTTACTTTTTTCTAAATATAAATATTACATTAGAAGACAAACTTCCGATATTCCTTATACTCAAAATTGTATAAAGCTATTAGCTATTCGAAATAAATTACAATAAATCTACGTTCTACACCCGCAGTGTACCTAATTTTAAATTGATCTTATGGTGACTGTAAACCGAGGGTATTTTCCACAAGAATTTCTGTGATTTTATTATATTGGCCACGGTCCTCTCTCCACATCTTAGCAGCCTCAATATTTGCTGCGCTTTCAACATTAGGTTCTGAAATAATTTTATAATTCATCTGAATACTACACATATATTAAAGGTAAATCTATATTAATATGTGAAGCGAAAAAGTTGTGCCTCTTTTTAAGTGAATTGCGCGAATGGATGAACATGCAATTTGGCATAGTTAAAGTTTATAGGGATGAGAAGTTAATGAAGCTATTTTTAAAATATAAAATGCGTTAGAAATACGTTAAATTATACAGATAAACATTACACAGACTACTGCTTGAATGACACACAACAGTGTATATGTTGTAAGTTGTAAGTGTGTTCATATGTAAATGAAAATGATGTTACAATAGAAATATATAGCCGAGTATTATTTCAGAATGGCTGCATCTGTTGGCTAATTTTATTATTGTTATCATTGTAATATTCAGGACAAGGTATTGTAAGGTATGAAAAAACTTCAAAATAGTCCTTTAAATTTCTACATGTAAAAGGTGACAAGGGGGTGGGGTTAAACAGAACAAAAAAAATTGACATATTGATGTGCATTATTTTATTATATAGATATACTGTAAAGGGCAGGTTTAGTGTTTTTTTTATTAATGCACCCATGTGAATTCAGGGTGGATAGTTCATGTAGTATATAACAGTATATAGTATATAATAACAGTACTTTCTCATAATCTTCAGTCATTATTATTACATTGTTATTCTATTTCTGTATTCTGTTAGTCTTTGAAACATAATTTCAAACTACAATAGAAGAAAAAAATCTACTTTTCAGAAAAATATATAATTGTAGGTAAGACAAAGATAGTGGAGAACAGGTAAAATATAATTAAATTATAAAAACCTATACATTTTTAAGATCATCAATAAACAATTTGTGGGCCTATTTGGTATCAAAAAGTAATTGCTCCTTAGGGCATGTAAACAAAATATATGGTGTATTTTTAGCAGTATTGATAATTATCTTAGAAAATATAACAAGAAAACTCTTCAGCATCATCATTCAATTGTTAGTGATTAATTCATTCAATTTTTACCCAGGAAACAAATCCCAGGAAACTATAATTAGCATAATTTCAAAACCTGGATTAATTACTGATAGATAATTGATGAGCCATACTGATTAGCAGTTTTCATCCATAGTTATTAGACAAATGATACTAACAATATTTGTAGTACTATTACTTAGTCTGGCCATAAATACTGTTACAATTAAAAATAAATGAAATATTACATTTGAATTTGGAATCTGTAATCTTTATATGATTATTCATTGAGTTTTCTCACTTTGGCGCCAATACATTGTATAATATTTTGCGATATTAAAATGGAGTGGGGGGATAAAGAGAACCGAATCGCATCACAAAGTAAGTATGGAGCCAAGTGCAATATTTAAAACTCTCCATACGCTTGGTATTAGTAAAGTGTTTGTGTACCGGGCTATTAATAGGTACAACGAGACCTCCTCTGTTTATGACAGAAAAAGATCTGGCCGTTCACGTATTGAAAGAGAAAGATTTCGATAAAATCCTGTCCAAAAGCAAAAGGTTTTATCTCGGGAGATGAAGATAGCACCTAGAACCATGTCGCGTATTTTAAAAGATGACTTAGGCCTTGCAGGCTAATACAATATAAAATAATAAAAAATAATTTAATTTTACCACCCTAAAATCGAAATAACTACTCAAGGGGTACACAAAGGGAGATTACAGAAAAATTTGGTTTACGAATGACAATTTTTTTACAATTGAGCAACATTTTAACAAACAAAATGACCATATTTATGCTTAAAGCTCTAAGGAAGCTTCCAAATAAGTCGACAGAGTGGAACGTGGGCACTATCAGACTTCAGTGATGGTTTGGTGGGGTTTTTTTTTTCTTTTTCGAACTGACTACGCTATTGACCAAGCAAGGTCTTAACAGCTTCACCGGACTACTAAGGCGAGCGCTTAAGGCACTCAGCCGATTTTATTTTGACAACTAGCTCAAGGGTGCGCGGCACATCTCGGCTTTGGCTGTTGCCTGATACATGCAATTCGCGACCTATGTGAGCTAACCTAAGCTAAGCTAACTATTCATACATATATGAGTTGTTGAAACATATATGTGTACCAAGCATACATACCTCAACAACTCTTATATATATTTCGTATCGGATAATATTCTAAACTATTTCAGTTTGATAAGGGAAAAAAAAAAAACCCTTCCACTTGCATGTGTAAGCGTGTATGCGTGCACGTGTGTGGAGGTGATATGTGTAATGTTGTCGCAGTGATGTAAGATTTTGTGTCACTGTATCGCGCGAGCAGCGTACTCAAGGGCTCCACGCCGAGGGAACGGACCTAGGCTTGAGCTGCTGCCGAGGGGGGCCTAGTCTGGTGTGCGGGAGCGAAATTTACCCCCAGACCACGGCGGCGTGATCTGTGGTTACGCGGGCGTGGGCGTGAGCACGCTCTGTTTGGAGAGACAGGCTGGTACTGATCGATCACTGCCGTTATTTCATCGGGAGGGTCGGTAAAAATATGTCGCGGAAGTTTTTTATAACGCGCAGCGTTTGGTACGGGTTCGTATTTTGCAGCGGATACCACTAACGGACTGGGGGTTTGGTGGGGTATTAGCTATGAAGGAGTGACTAAGCCATACTTTTGTGAGAAAAATATTAAAACATCGGCATAAGTGTATCAAGATACCATTCTTGAGAAGGTAGTCAAGCCCCTTAATAACAGCATGTCCAATAACCAAGAATGGTCCTTCCAGCAAGACTCGGCGTTATAAAACTCGGTCTACGCAGTCTTGTTTGGAAACGAACGTTTCAACTTCATCAGAGCTGAAGACTGATATTATTATGATCTATGGTATATAGACAACCTAAACTATCTTGTCAAATATATAAGAAACTTTACATATTGTACAAAATCAATGCAAAAATTTTTAAATGAAGAGTAAGCATATTCTTGAAATGTAGGAAGAATTTAATTAATTACATTATATTTCGATATATGAATAAATATTCGTATTATTGATATTGTATTATTTTCTTTTGTATTATATTCTTTGTTTATTGACTTCTACATACCAGCTAACATGCTAACAACGGAGAGTAGAATCTTCTCTACAGTCTGAACAGGTGACCATCTTTCGGATATGCTTTCGTATCCCATTGGATCATCTCCAGGAGCATGAAGTATAGATATACATACTCTACCATCTGTGTAGACTGTAATATAAATATAAGATGTGTTCATTTTTTTCTTGCGTAAATATTACACTGAAATTAACAGATACAATGTTATGGGCGATTACTATTGCTAAATACATTAATACCACATTTAATCTTTAAAGATATAAAGTATATTCATATATTTTATTACATATCAAATGTGAACACAATTATAAGAATTATATTGTTTCTTTTATGTTATATATTTATTATATGGTCCCTTTACAATCTAAAAGTTTACATTTTGGCGTTTTATTAATCTCGAGGGTCCGTGTTGATTGTGGAGTGAAATAAAATACAGAAGGTTCTACCGACTCTCCTTTATACTAATATGGTTGTAGCACACTGTTGTACCAATGTAATATTTAACATAGTATGTCGTCTTACACTACGTTCCTACGCGTCCCAGGTGATAATGACAGATCCCTAGGTTTTTTACATTTTTGGGCACCCTTCTACAGGTTTTTTGGGTGCCTTATCGCCCGCAACGTTGTCGGTCTTATATGCTAAGATTTATTAACTAAAGATATTACAATAAAGCATTAAGTGTGATATTAATAAAGGGCGGAATGCCACAACATCTTAGTCAATTCAATTAAATATACATATTTACATATATACTCACTATTTGGATGAAACATTTGACACATGAACTGCATTTTAGGTGGATTTAGTGGATAATCAGGTGGAAAGATTAGTTTAACAGGAAATACGCCACCTTCAAAGCAAGTCCCTTCAGGTCCTCTGTATAGGGAGAAACAACAGTATATAATCAAACAACAATAAGCAAATATAATTATCACATAAATTAATATAATAAAATATCCTTAAGTTAAAAACCAAGAGATTAATTAATTAATTTATCAAGGGTTTATGTTAGAGAGTGATTGAGGAGTTAATATACAGTTCCAATTTTTAACCGAATGTGCAAGAAGTGATTTTAAAAAATCATACACATGTTACATAAAAGTAAAACATTATTTAAAGTTTAGTCTACTGAAAGGAGCCTGTGATTTTTTTTGTTTTAAATAGATAGCGGTTTCTCAATTAATTTGATTTTCTATGATAAATAGAGAGGAAAACACAGTCCATGTTATTACAAAAAAGTTAAGTATGTATTGAATACTTGCTTTAAAAAGGTTTCATATTACATGCGCCGCCCTTGCCCGAGGCATGTTCGCGTTATCCTTTCTTGCGTCTAACCTAATGTAACCAAAGTGAGACAAAATAACAAGATTGCTAACATTCAGTGAATTCAGCAGTGCATTTAATACAATACCTTTTTAAAGCAAGTATTCAATATGAAAGAGGTAGCGGTTTCTAAATCAATTTGATGTTCTATGAATAAATAGAGAGGAGAACACATTATCTATTATGTTGTTACATTGCTCTAAAAATGATTGTAGTCACTGTAGCTCTTCTTTCAATTTATCAGAGTATGTTAGTGTTGTTAACTTTTGTTATGAACTCATTTTACTTAGGTGACTTTTATCATACAGCAGTTTTCTGGACAGTGATCAACAACTAATGATCCAAGTAAGCCGCTGTCCTAACCACTGCAAATACAGCTTTTAGGGAATTCATAGAAACAATAGGTTATTAAATACTTATAACAATTTAACATGCAAACAATAAATTTTGAAAAAGTTTTTGTTTTGTACATTTATTCGTAGTGACTCATTAGCAGACAGTTCATGTTATAGAGCTTGTCAAAACATTTCTTTAAGTAACTGAGGGATATTACTGAAATTATTTGTTTAAGTTATAGAGGGTTCGTATTTTAAGTAACAGACATTTTGATCTTTGAGAGGAAGGGAGCAGGTTATTTTTTGAAATTATAGAAGTTTTTACTTTATAGAGGTTTGTGTTATAGAGGTTGTACTGTATAAGAATTAATCTACAAACATTACAAAAGCAATTATAAAATAAAAACTGATCAAGTGATTGATACCTGGTCCTATGAATGCATCCATTTGCAAAGTGTCATCTACTCTTTCAGTTAAATGCTTATTCAACAAAAATTTGTATTCTGTTTTTAAACCTTTTTTCAATGTCCTCTGTCTATTTTTGAAGTGATGAGCGTTTATTATTGAAAATGACAAGTTAATAAGAAATTTAAAACACAATGTTAAACTTAACAAAATCTGAAGAGATCTCATTTTTCATTCCAATGTTTATATTTTTATATGGTAAGTTAATTTGTATCTGTCTGTAATCATTTAAACAAAATGTCTTAAACATACTTTTGATCTTAACATCTAAACGTTAATTTCTCAGAAATAAAATTATTTACTATAGAAAATTCAGTAATTTTTGATAGTATTTATTCAAACTTTAACTTCTCTCATGATATACACACATTGTTGAATATAAACTATAATGTATATGCCATCAAATAAATAGCTAATACTTACGTTATAAGTGCTTCCCATTCGAAGAAATTTCCTTCATTGACGGGATTTGCTATGATACCCTCTGGAGGATTTAGGGTTAGTTCTAAGTAAAGGAAAATTATTTAAAACATTGTTAAAACGATTATAGGTTGTTCTTAATTATATACTTTTTATCTTACGTTTGTACTCATCCATTAGCCGCCTAAGCGCTGATCCAGCCATAGCACTAATATTTATTAAGAGGCAGGCGAAATTTATCTTACAAAAATGTATGTATAAATAAATGCAGGAAGACCAGTAATCTGTAAATTATTAAAAAATTCCAAGGTTGGTAATATACGTTATACCAGAACTATAAAGTAACTCAAATTTACTAGTATAAGCGTATAGTGGTACAAAGTGTTAACTTAATTATTTTTTATAAATTTCTGCAAGTACCTACTAATACACCAACTACTATTTCGCTTCAGTTTAGAGTCCGCGCCACGAAAGAAGTAGGGATGCTTGATATACATCGATGCATCGAATACATCGATATTTACCATTCGATGTATCAAATCATATCAATGCATCGTTTATAGCCGATGTTTTACGATGTATCGATGTATTTAATTCAATATATCGAATAAATAACTCCATAAAATATTTGTAGCTCAGTTCACAGTTTATTATTAAAAAATTCAATAATAATATATGTTCGGCTGGAAACACAACAAATTTGATTGGACACATTAAAAACGTCCACAAAGCAGTTAATTTGGAATTAAATAAGAAGATTGGTTCAGGTTTAGTTCAGATTAGCCTCGCGAATCATTAAAGACTAAGTTTCAGGAATTCGGTATCTTAACTCTGCCCTCCCAATATATTTTTGATAATTTAATGTATGTCCGCAAAAACTTAGATATGCTGGTACTACTAAAAGACCAGCATAATTTAAATACTAGAAACAGCAACAAATTGGTAATTCCATGCTTCAGGCTCACTAAGTCCAAACATAGTTTTTTAGGTAATAGTGTTAGGTTTTATAACAAAGTCCCAAAACACATTACCGATTTGCCTGATAGTGAGTTTAAGAACCATGTCCAGCTGGTTTTAATATCTAAAGGCTATTATAGGGTGGATCAATATGTGAACGATTGTGATGTCTGGAAATGACGCCCCTCTCTGTGCATCTACACTATAGCATCTATATTATAGAAATTCTGTTTCCATAGATGCTACAATAATAATAAGGAAATTTGATCTTGTGCTTTATTTTGAGCTATTAGAATAGAACCTATTTCAGCCTTTACTTGTTATTAACATTATTTCATGTTTTTTTTATCGATGTATCGAAAACATAGATGCAACTTCTCCAATTGATGAATCACAAAAAACATCGATGTATATTTTAAATGAACATCCCTAGAAAGAAGTCCCGCAGACGCAGCGCTGCAGTCGCGAGACATAAAGTTACCAGCTTCGTCTTTTAAAATAGAATAAAGAAATTCAAAAATAGGGAATGGATCTAGGGAGTTTGTTCCAGACATTGACTTTTTAATATGCTAAACGAATTTATCGCACTGTATATATTATGATGATTTAATATCAAAAACAGCAAAAAAACACTAAAAACATTGTTTACATTCTTAATACAAAAAATTAAATGTTTCAAGTGTGAAATTTTGTGTGAATGGTTCTGTAACTATGTGTTACTACTCAGCAATTAGCGCCTTTTGATGAAATTTTTTGTGTTGATATGATTAGACATAAAGGCAAGTTAATAAAATATAAATGGTAGCAATCTATTAGGTAATTTTCATTAATAAAACATAAAACTACAGGCAGTGATCGCTCTTCATGTATTATTAAATAATGATTAACAATAAATTAACTAATTAAATTTTCACAAAATAATAATCATCATCTAAGGGGCTAATTTCACTCGTAGAGCAATCGCTATCAGTGTCTTCAATTTCACTGCAGTGATCATAATCGGTATCACTATCACTCTCCGTTGATATAATGAACCTTTCATTTCTACATCCATCAACCCATCATTTTAAAAATATTCGCCTTCAAGATGTTCTACGTGTTCTACATTGAACTTTCCATTCTTCAGACCGAGTCAGAAAGTAGAACACGCCGTTCTGCTTCACTTTGCCAACACTTTTGAGTGTGATATGTAGGATGAATATATGTTTCATCCAAGAACACAACTAGCTTTTTATCTACTAACTTATTTTTTGTCATTCTCTCCAAATACTTTGCACGTCAAGCAGTTATGTCATATCACTCTATTAATACTTTTCTTCTAGATTGACACCGTTTAAATTGAAATCCAATTGACTTTAGCATTCTTTGCAATGTGGTATTACTTCCATTAAAGTGTATATCTTGCTTTAATTCAAGTCTCAGTTTATTAACAGCAGGCAATTCTTTTTCACCAAATAGAAATTATGTATTTATTGACGTACAGCAGAAAGATCAAAATCATATAAGTCTAATTTTTTTAGATGTGCTAGCTGCGCATTTCCTTTTTTTGTAATTCTTGTAATTGTTTAAAATATTCACCAAGTGATGGCGCTATACGGTACAGTAATGTTTCTGTATTGCGGTATCAATACTAACATGACATTAAAAACATGACCTCGGTGCAATGTGTAACGTTTGTGAGTAATAAAAAATATATAATTAATTGTTTAATTTTATTCTACCTACCTCTAGGTAAGTTAATAATTTATTCATGGTCCTTCGAGCCGGATTCGACAACAACGAAAAATGATTCAGATGGAAGATATACCTTCGGAAGATGTCCGACTTCCGTTTCGTGAACCATATTCTAATTATCAATTAGGTGGTTTTGAAGAAATAACTGAAAAAAGATTAAATTCTTTACACACAAACCTGGAAAAAGGTTGGTCCTGAAAGAAAATTATAAAAGAGTTATTAATGAATACTTACAACTTGGTCATATGGTAAAGATACCACAAAAAGAAAGAGAGAAACGGGAAACGATATACTTAACTCACCATGCAGTTATCAGGAATGATAAAGAGACAAAGGTACGGGTGGTGTTCGATGCATCCTGCACAGGGAAAAAATTGTTACTCATTAAATGTTAAGTTAATGCTTGAACTAAGATTGCAACTAGAACGTCAACATTTACTAATGTACTGGAGAAAACATCCCGTATGTCTAGCAGCTGATATTATTAAAATGTACCGGCAAGTAAAGGTAGCAAATGATGATATTGAGATATCAGATAATTCTATGGAAGGACGAGGCAGAAGTCGAAGTGGAAGCTTACCGCTTATTAAGGGTAACATTTGGCACTACATCTGCCCCAAATTTTGCCGTGAAAGCTCTCCAACAAGTTGCTTATGACGACAGAGGAGATTATCCAGCAGTTGCAGACAGAGTGATTTTTACATGGATGATCCTTTATCTGGATGTAGTACTATCGAAGATGGAATGAAAATTTATAACGAGATGAATTCATTACTATAAGCCAGGATTTGAATTGCAAAAATGGATGTGTAATAATAACAACTTACTAAATAAAATGAAACAAATAAAGAACGATAAAAGAGATATATAAGAAGGTTTAAAAAGGAGTATGGATGGTTCAGTGTTAGCCCAGTGCTCTAAATTTGGATGGGTGTTGTCTGGAGTAGTTACCACAATGGAACTAACTTACTCTAACATAACCGTAATGCATCTTAATATTGACAATAGACTAAAGAAGTTTTGAGAGCAAGAATCTGAGCCCACTAACCAGAAAATCTTATTGTCAGAAGAAGAAAAACTCTGATACAGGTGCAATCGACTTCCTAACGCCCAGTCATTTCCTCATTGGGGAACCTTTACTCAGTGTTCCCGACTATAATTTTGAAACGTCTACTGTGAGACCAACGACGCCAGAAATTCTGCAACATCTTTTGCGTTAATTGTCATCTCCTTAAACTAGACACAGTAGACGTTTCAAAATTATAGTCGGGAACACTGAGTAAAGGTTTTTGCAACGTTATGAATGATCTGGTACAAATGCTGAACCTAACATTGGACATGTAGTTGTGGTAAAGGAGGATGATTTACCTCCTAGTAAATGGCTTCTCGCGAGAATTGTAGAAAAACACCCTGGGGAAGACAAAATTACAAGAATTGTTTAGGTTACGCGCTCGAAACTCTTTGTTCAAAAGACCTACTTCAAAGTTATGCATTTTACCAGTTACTCAATAATTTTAAGTTAAATTGTTATTATAGAATTAAGTTTAGTACAAGCCTTTGTTTTATGGAAAAACGTTATGTTATATTTGTGTACGTACTTATGCTTAGTTTTTTTTTTTCTCGAACTGATTACGCTATTGACCCTGCAGGGACTTCACAGCTTCACCGGACTACTAAGGCGAGCGCTTAAAGCACTCAGCCGATTTGGTTTTTTTAGGTAACATACACAAGGGCGCACGCGCACCTTGGCTTGGGCTGTTACCTGGAAAAAGTCGCGTCTGACCTAGCTAACTATTCTAAGCTATTCATACATATATACATTTGTGAACCATACAATCGAAATTGCATGATTCACAAATGAATACGTGTATATCGGAATGAAACGAACTAAAACTATTCGATTCAGTTCGTTGAGGGAAAAAAATAAAACCTTCCCACCATGTGTATGTATGCGTACGTGTGTGAGAGAGATGATCTCATATTTGTGTTCAAGTGATGTAGGTGAGTCACTGTATCGCGAAAATAATATCAAGAGGGCTCCGCGCGGGGACGACCTAGGCTCGAGATATTACTGAGAACCGCGATGTGTGCGGGAACTAAAGGGGATCGATTACAAAAGCGTGGGCGCAACACGCATTTAATAAGATCGAATTTAAATTTACTAACGGTGACGGCACCGAAATCTAAAAATAGACATAACAAAAAATATTATTATTGTTTGACGGTTATTTTTAGGGGAAGATAGACGTAAATACGCGATTTACTCTATCTTATATGAGTTATTTATTTTGAAC
>MU158733.1:0-279962 GCA_015888305.1 Antheraea pernyi | reverse complement strand
GGGCACAATTTAAACCCCTATCTGTTTTCGTACCCATGGACCGTGTAACCTCCGATCTCCTGCCGTGCGTTTAGCATCGCAGCGGAACGACCGAACACCTGGCCTGAAACAAAAGGGCTGTAGGAACAATGGTGAATTAATATTTTGTGGGTTAAGTTAACACGAGGAGCGATTTTTGGTATATGAATAAAATTAATTTAATTGTCTATTAAATCTTTGTGACGTGATAACGTCTTATAAATCGATGAACGTCGGCTGCACGCACGAAATAGCACGGCTCATTGTCACGTTCCGCCTTAGCCGAGCGTGCAAGCGAGAGCGCGGAACAACCGATAGAGAGGCGCGATAAAGATTTGCATATAAACATGGTTTTACTTGCTTGATAATATCCGATTGCATAAAAGCTTGACGAGATTAACAACTGAATTAAAGATGAAATGAGTAGACTTCTTTTACTGTTTTCAATTCTGCTGTTGATACAAGCGGCAACAATATATTCAAGATAGTTTCATTCCGAAGACGATAGCTTCTTTAGAATCCTTCGTAGTCGTAAATTCAATAGGATTTTGTGTATCTCATAAAAACCTCCGTTCAGGATAATGGCATGGACTATCATAAACATAATTCAAATATAATTAAAAACTTACCCGTAAAAACTATCATAATCAACTTTTATTTCCAATCGTGGACGTATGAATACAGTAAACAATGGCGTAAAACTTCCACGAGTGGGATACTTAAGGTAGGTCCCGACGTACCTTGAGTTTGAGTTTTGTAAAAACGAATGTGTATATTTGGTACTCTATATTTGTGCATCTGTTTATTGTTCATGCGAATATAATTCACATTTCGTGTTCAATTGTATTTTTATTTTTGTATTTGGTACTACCTTTTATGCCATTGCATTGGATCCATTCTTCGAGAACTATAGATGTTTTCTGGATGATATTCTCTTCTGTACGCCTAACAACGTTCATGGAAAACTTCATCATGATCTGTTGAGTAGTTAAGGTGTGAAAGCGTAAGAGACAAAGAAATACATTCATCATCAGCCTGTAAGAGACCCACTGCAGGGCCATAAGCCTCTCCAAAGGAAGCTATGGACGGTGGTGAGATCTCTTTATTAGCAATAAAACGAGTACAAACATGACATCTGTTTCTAGCCAACAAAGAGTTCCATAGCATTTTCTGCGGTCCATCACCAGGGCATTTTGTTCAGTCATGAGGTAATCTCTCGTTTTACGTTTTAAAAACATTTGCTCCATTTAAAAAAAAGCCCATATCTTGATTGAATACAATGAGTTCGAAATGGGGCACGCGGTGTGTTACACATGCGTAGAAGAGGCGCAGTCAACAGATAAAATTGTTTACAAAAACATTAATTATTGTTTAATCTTCTTTGTTTTCTATACAATGTAAGCAAAGTCACGTATATCAGCTAGTACAGTATGAAAAATGGCGTTTCTCAGGCAGTCGGAGACAACCACTTTATACCTTAGACTATAACACTCACATTAGTGGATAACTATACCTTCAAACAGAAGGGGTTGATAGTTATATTAATCAAACTGGAATGCTATCACAATGTACGTTTCGGGATTGCAAGACATGACAGCGGCTAAGGGCGACTGATTCTAGATCTCTCTATGGTCGCCGTTATTTTTGATTGCATTCTGCTCACATCAGGTACAGTGAAGTTATTTAATCGTTCGATAAAAAAAACATCTTGGCGATTGCTTCGGTACCTTCCAAAAGCTAAATTCACATTACAGGGTAAAATTGAAAAGTGAAACATTAACTAAATATAAAATTTTATTCGAAATACGCCGGTTTTCAATTACAATTTAGGGTGGACTTAGACAATAACTTGCAGTTGGAACTTGAAGTTACAATCAAATACAATTTACTTCAATAAATGAATATTTAAGTACTTAAAGGTAAATGTAGGATCAATGACGAAAGCGAACCAGAACAAGTTAAATCATATCCCTTAATTTTAAAAGTTACATATAAATTTATGAGGTTGAATATGGAATCATGTGTGACAACCACAAACAAATTAATTGAATCATATTTCTTGCAAATAGCTCGGTAGGATTTCTTTTATTTGCTATCGTTATAATAAATTTGACACAAATTTTTGCATTAGTAGCCTTTATGTTCTTACACGTTAATAACCCTAAAACTGACATTACTTCAGCCACTTAAAGTAATATTATTTTATCAATAATACTGTTCAAGGCATTCTAAAAAAACCTAATCTCACTATAACTTTAAAAAAAAATTTCTCTCCTATTGTTATTCTGGTCAAACATTTTACTGATTCTACTATTCAATCTCTTTTCACTTAATTGTCTCTCATTAAGTAGTTTAATATTTCAATGAGATAATAAGTTGAAGAAATTAACATCTTTGGAAATATTTTTTAATCTGTTTCATACAGAAGTAGAATATGAAAACAACCTATATATTCATTTCGGAAAAATGACTCTTTTTATCACTCAATATTTGCTTAAGTACATTTATTTTAGTCTTTTCCCTAAATAATTTGATGTGAAAACAAAACCTACAAATAATGTAGTACTATTGAGTTTGGATTTGAAATTGAAATAAAAATTAAAGACCAAATAACATAATATTGTTTAGTCTTTAATTGTTTTTTGTTAATGTCAATAGAATTGAAGCTGATTGGTATTGGTTCACTGTGAGCATCTGTGTATCTCGTCTCACTGACAACAATAAAACTATTCCCTAGTTATAAGTAAATAATGAGGTAATATCAGTTATAATTGATTATTTAAGTAATAAATAATGTTATAAATACAAGCACATACTTTTCCTTCACATGAGTCTTTAAGGCCGACAGTAATACGAGTATGAGCACAGTATATAAAATATACTAACTTGTATGTGAAAAAAAAACCTTACTTTTTTCTAAATATAAATATTACATTAGAAGACAAACTTCCGATATTCCTTATACTCAAAATTGTATAAAGCTATTAGCTATTCGAAATAAATTACAATAAATCTACGTTCTACACCCGCAGTGTACCTAATTTTAAATTGATCTTATGGTGACTGTAAACCGAGGGTACTTTTCACAAGAATTTCTGTGATTTTATTAAATTGCTCACGGTCCTCTCTCCACATCTTAGCAGCATCAACATTTGCTCCGCTTTCGGCATTAGGCTCTGAAATAATTTTATAATTCATCTGAATACTACACATATATTAAAGGTAAATCTATATATTAATATGTGAAGCGAAAACGTTGTGCCCCTTTTTAAGTGAATTGCGCGAACGGATGAACATGAAATTTGGCATAGTTAAAGTTTATAGGGAAGAGAAGTTCATGAAGCTATTTTTAAAATATAAAATGCATTAGAAATACGTTAAATTATACACATAAACATTACACAGACTACTCATAGAGTAACAAACCCGCGCCTTGTAAGTGTAAGCGGTTTCATAATTCTATGCAGACTATTGCTTGAATGACACACAACATATACACATATGTAAATGAGAATGACGTTACAATAAAAATATATTGCCGAGTATTATTTCAGAATGGCTGCATCTGTTGGCTGATTTTATTATTGTTGTCTTTGTAATTTTCAGGACAAGGTATTATAAAGTATAAAAAAAAATGGTCGGAAAAATGTATGAAAAAAACTAAAAAATAGTTGTTTAAATATTTACATGTAAATGGTGACAGAGGGGGTGAAACAGAACAAAAACAGATTGACGTGCATTTGCCATTTTATTATATAGATATACTGTAAAGGGCAGGTTTAGTGTTTTCTTTGTTAATGCACCCATATGAATTCGGGGTGGATAGTTAATAAGTATATAACAATATATAGTAGTATATAATACCAGTACTTTCTCATAATCTTCAGTCATTATTATTACATTGTTATTATAATAGTCTTTGAAACATAATTTCAAACTACAATAAGAGAAAAAAAATTTCAATAAGATATCATTAATTAACTATTTCTGGGCCTATATGGTATCAAAAAGTAATTGCTCCTTAGGGCTTGTAGACAAAATATACGGTGTATTTTTAGCAGTATTGATAATTATCTTAGAAAATATAACAAGAAAACTCTTCAGCATCATCATTCAATTGTTAGTGATTATTTGGTATCAAAAAGTAATTGCTCCTTAGGGCATGTAAACAAAATATATGGTGTATTTTTAGCAGTATTGATAATTATCTTAGAAAATATAACAAGAAAACTCTTCAGCATCATCATTCAATTGTTAGTGATTAATTCATTCAATTTTTACCCAGGAAACAAATCCCAGGAACTCAGGAAACAAATTAGCATAATTTCAAAACCTGGATTAATTACTGATAGATAATTGATGAGCCATACTGATTAGCAGTTTTCATCCATAGTTATTAGACAAATGATACTAACAATATTTGTAGTACTAATACTTAGTCTGGACATAAATACTGTTACAATTAAAAATAAACGAAATATTACATTTGAATTTGGAATCTGTAATCTTTCTATGATTATTCATTGACCATTCTCACTTTGGCGCCAATACATTGTATAATATTTTACGATATTAAAATGGAGTGGGGTGATAAAGAGAACCGAATCGCATTATACAAAGTAAGTATGGAGCCAAATGCAATACTTAAAACTCTCTATATGCTTGGTATTAGTAAAGTGTTTTTGTACCAGTACAACGAGACCTCCTCTATTTATGACAGAAAAAGATCTGGCCGTTCACGTAGTGTTCGTACGAAAAAGGCGGTCAAAGCAGAAAGAGAAAGATTTCGAAAAAATCCTGTCCGAAAGCAAAAGGTTTTATCTCGGGAGTAGAAAATAGCACCTAGAACCATGTCGCGTATTTTATAAGATGACTTAGGACTTACATACCTATAAGAGACGTACTGGTCATTTCGTAACTTATAAAATAAAAAATAATTTAAATAATTTTATTTTACCACCCTAAAATCGAAACAACTACTCAATTACAAAGGGAGATCACAGAAAAATTTTGTTTACAGATGAGAATTTTTTTACAATTGAGCAACATTTTAACGAATTCTAAGGAAGCTTCCCAATTAGTCGACAGAGTGCAACATGGGCACTATCCGACTTCAGTGTTGGTTTGGTGGGGTATTAGCTATGAAGGAGTGACTAAGCCATACTTTTGTGAGAAAGATATCAAAACATCGGCATAAGTAAAATATCAAGATACCATTCTTGAGAAGGTATTCAAGCCCCTTAAGAATGGTCCTTCCAGCAAGACTCGGCGTTATAAAACTCGGTCAACACAGTGTTGTTTGGAAACGAACGTTTCAACTTCATCAGAGCTGAAGACTGATATTATTATGATCTATGGTATATAGACAACCTCAACTATCTTGTCAAATATATAAGAAACTTTACATATTGTACAAAATCAATGCAAAAAATATAAAAATTAAGAGTAAGCATATTCTTGAAATGTAGGAAGAATTTAATTAATTACATTATATTTCGATATATGAATAAATATTCGTATTATTGATATTGTATTATTTTCTTTTGTATTATATTCTTTGTTTATTGACTTCTACATACCAGCTAACATGCTAACAACGGAGAGTAGAATCTTCTCTACAGTCTGAACAGGTGACCATCTTTCGGATATGCTTTCGTATCCCATTGGATCATCTCCAGGAGCATGAAGTATAGATATACATACTCTACCATCTGTGTAGACTGTAATATAAATATAAGATGTGTTCATTTTTTTCTTGCGTAAATATTACACTGAAATTAACAGATACAATGTTATGGGCGATTACTATTGCTAAATACATTAATACCACATTTAATCTTTAAAGATATAAAGTATATTCATATATTTTATTACATATCAAATGTGAACACAATTATAAGAATTATATTGTTTCTTTTATGTTATATATTTATTATATGGTCCCTTTACAATCTAAAAGTTCACATCTTTGTCAATTCAATTAAATATACATATTTACATATATACTCACTATTTGGATGAAACATTTGACACATGAACTGCATTTTAGGTGGATTTAGTGGATAATCAGGTGGAAAGATTAGTTTAACAGGAAATACGCCACCTTCAAAGCAAGTCCCTTCAGGTCCTCTGTATAGGGAGAAACAACAGTATATAATCAAACAACAATAAGTAAATATAATTATCACATAAATTAACATAATAAAATATCCTTAAGTTAAAAACCAAGAGATTAATTAATTAATTAATCAAGGGTTTATGTTAGAGAGTGATTGAGATACAGTTCCAATTTTTAGCCGAATGTGCAAGAAGTGATTTAAAAAAATCATACACATGTTACATAAAAGTAAAACATTATTTGAAGTTTAGTCTACTGAAAGAAGCCTATGATTTTTTTGTTTTAAAGAGGTAGCGGTTTCTAAATCAATTTGATGTTCTATGAATAAATAGAGAGGAGAACACATTATCTATTATGTTGTTACATTGCTCTATAAATGATTGTAGTCACTATAGCTCTTCTTTCAATTTATCAGCGTATGTTAGTGTTGTTAACTTTTGTTATGAACTCATTTTACTTAGGTGACTTTTATCATACAGCAGTTTCCTGGACAGTGGTCAACAACTAATGATCCAAGTAAGCCGCTGTCCTAACCACCGCAAATACAACTTTTAGGGATTTCATAGAAACAATAGGTAATTAAACATAAGTGTTTGTGTTAACAATTTAACTTGATAACAATATATACAACTTGATAAGCAAGCAATAACTTTTGAGAAACTTTTTGTTTTGTACATTTATTTGAAGTGACTCATTAGCAGACAGTTCATGTTATAGATCTTGTCAAAACATTTCTTTAAGTAACTGAGGGCTATTACTGAAGTTATTTGTTTAAGTTATAGAGGGTTTGTGTTTTAAGTAACAGACGTTTTGGGCATAGAGAGGAAGGGAGCAGATTCTTTTTTGAAATTATAGTTTTTACTTTATAGAGGTTTGTGTTATAGAGGTTGTACTGTATAAGAATTAATCTACAAACATTACAAAAGCAATTATAAAATAAAAACTGATCAAGTGATTGATACCTGGTCCTATGAATGCATCCATTTGCAAAGTGTCATCTACTCTTTCAGTTAAATGCTTATTCAACAAAAATTTGTATTCTGTTATTAAACATTTTTTTGAAGTGATGAGCGTTTATTAATGAAAATGACAAGTTAACAGAAATTTAAAACAGATTGTTAACCTTAATAAATATGAAAAAATCTCATTTCTCATTCCAATGTTTATATTGTTTTATGGTAAGTTAATTTGTATCTGTCTGTAATCATTTAAACAAAATGTCATATACATACTTTTGATCTGAACGACTAAACATTAATTTCTCAGAAATAAAACTTTTTACTATAGAAAATTCAGTAATTTTTGACATTATTTATTCAAACTTTAACTTCTGTCATGATATACACACGTTGCTGAATATAAACTATAATGTATATGCCATCAAATAAATAGCTAATACTTACGTTATAAGTGCTTCCCATTCGAAGAAATTTTCTTCATTGACGGGATTTGCTATGATACCCTCTGGAGGATTTAGGGTTAGTTCTAAGTAAAGAAAAATTATTTAAAACATTGTGAAAACGATCATAGGTTGTTTTTAATCTTAATTATATACTTTTTATCTTACGTTTGTACTCAGCCATTAGCCGCCTAAGCGCTGATCCAGCCATAGCACTAATATTAATTAAGAGGCAGGCGAAATTTATCTTACAAAAATGTATGTATAAATCAATGCAGGAAGACCAATGATCTGTAAATTATTAAAAAAATCAAAGGTTGGTAATATACGTTATACCAGAATTATAAAGTAACTCAAATTTACTAGTATAAGCGTATAGTGGTATAAGGTGTTATATGTAATTATTTTTTATAAATTTCTGCAAGTACCTACTAATGCACCAACTATTATTTCGCTTCAGTTTAGAGTCCGCGCCACGAAAGAGGTCCTGCGGACGCAGCGCTGCAGTCGCGAGACATAAAGTTACCAGCTTCGTCTTTTAAAATAGATTAAAGAAATTCAAAAATAGGGAATGGATCTAGGGAGTTTTCTCCAGACATTGACTTATTAATATGCTAGACGGATTTATCGCACTGTATATATTATGATGATTTAATATCAAAAACAGCAAAAAAAACATAAAAACATTGTTTATATTCTTAATACAAAAAATTTAATGTTTCAAGTGTGAAATTTTCTGTGAATGGTTCTGTAACTTTGTGTTACTACTCAGCAATCCGCGGCTTTTGATGAATTTTTCTGTGTTGATATGATTAGACCAAAAGGCAAGTTAATAAAATACAAATGGTTCAATGGAGCAATCTATTAAGTCATTTTCATTAATAAAACATAAAACTACAGGCAGTGATCGCTCTTCGTGTATTATTAAACTAGCCGACCTGTGCCCACGTCGTTGGGTGGTAATAGGCATTGTCAAGCTACAACTTTTCTCTCGAACATCTCATAATTAAGGCAGCGTTCGTAAGAAATGTTTTTGTTCGACCATTTTTCTCCGACTCCCCAGATATTACACCCTACAACCTCACAAACTTTACCTCATTATAATAATAGTATAGATTATAGATAATATAATTAGTTAATAGCTTCTGCCCGCGACTTCCCACGCGTGGAATAGTTATTTTGGGCTATGACGCAGCGGAAGCTCTCAAAAGGAAAAAATACCCCGATTTTAAAATATTTTTCATTGTTGCTCCGCTTGTATTAGTCTTAACGTGATGATATTTAGCCTATGACACTCACAAATAACGTGGCTTTATATTGATAAATGATAATTTTCAAAATCGGTTTAGTAGTTCCTGAGATTACCCCCTACAACGTCACAAACTCACAAACTATACCTCTTTATAATATTAGTATATAGATTATAGCCGCTACCCGCGACTTCGTCCGCGCAGTAATAATTACTACTCTGGGCTAATGCTGAAACACAACAGAAGCACTGAAAAAGAAAAAACATCTGGATTTTGAAACATTATTCATCTGTGCTCCGCTCCTATTGGTCTTAGCGTGATAATATATAGCCTATAACCACTCTCGATGAATGAGCTATATAACACTGAAAGAATTCTTCAAATCGGACCAATAGTTCCTGAGATTACCCCTTACAACGCCACAACGTCACAAACTCACAACGTCACAAACCTTACCTCTTTATATCTCTTAATTATAATATAGTATAGATAATGATTAACGATAAATTAACTATAATAATTAAATTATATTATATAAAATATATAAAAATAATTATGATCATCTAAGGGGCTAATTTCACTCGTAGAGCAATCGCTATCACTGTCTTCAATTTCACTGAAGTGATCATAATCGGTATCTCTATCACTCTCCGTTGATATAATGAACCTTTCATTTCTACATCCATCAACCCATCATTTTAAAAATATTCGCCTTCAAGATGTTCTACGTGTTCTACATTGAACTTTCCATTCTTCAGACCGAGTCAGAAAGTAGAACACGCCGTTCTGCTTCACTTTGCCAACACTTTTGAGTGTGATATGTAGGATGAATATATGTTTCATCTAAGAACACAACTAGCTTTCTATCTACTAACCTATTCTTTGTCATTCTCTCAAAATGTTTTGCACGTCAAGCAGTTATGTCATATCGCTCTATTAATACTTTTCTTCTAGTTTCACACCGTTTAAATTGAAATCCAATTGTCTTTAGTATTCTTAACAATGTGGTATAACTTCCATTAAAGTTTAGATCTTGCTTTAATTCAAGTCTCAGTTTATTAACAGTAGGCAATTTTTTTTCACCAAATACAAATGATGTATTTTTTGACGTACAGCAGGAAGATCAAAATCATATAAGTCTAATTTTTAGGATGTGGTCGGCTTTTTTTTATTGTGACAATGTTTTTAGATGTGCTGGCTGCGCATTTCCCTTCTTTTGTAATTCTTGTAATTGTTTAAAATATTTACCAAGAGATAGCGCTATACGGTACAGTAATGTTTCTGTATTGCGGTATCAAGACTCCCATTAAAAACATGACCTCGGTGTAATGTGTAACTTTTGTGAGGTAATAAAAAATATATAATTAATTGTTTAATTTTATTCTACCTACCTCTAGGTAAGTTAATAATTTATTCATAGTCCTTCGAGCCGGATTCGACAACAACGAAAAAGGATTCAGATGTAAGGTATATTGTCCGACTTCCATTTCGTAAACCATATTCTAATTATCAATCAGGTGGTTTTGAAGAAATAACTGAAAAAAGATTAAATTCTTTATACGCAACCCTGGAAAAAGGTTGGTCCTGAAAGAAAATTATAAAAGAGTTATTAATGAATACTTACAACTTGGTCATATGGTAAAGATACCACAAAAAGAAAGAGAGAAACGAGAAACGATATACTTAACTCACCATGCAGTTGTCAGGAATTATAAAGAAACAACAAAGGTACGGATGGTGTTCGATACATCCTGCACAGGAAAAAAATGGTTACTCATTAAATGATAAGTTAATGATTGAACTAAGATTGCGTCCAGAACGTCGACATTTACTAATGTGCTGGAGAAAACATCCCATATGTCTAGCAGCTGATATTATTAAAATGTACCGGCAAGTAAAGGTAGCAAATGATGATATTGAGATATCAGATAATTCTATGGAAGGACGAGGCAGAAGTCGAAGTGGAAGCTTACCGCTTATTAAGGGTAACATTTGGCACTACATCTGCCCCAAATTTTGCCGTGAAAGCTCTCCAACAAGTTGCTTATGACGACAGAGGAGATTATCCAGCAGTTGCAGACAGAGTGATTTTTACATGGATGATCCTTTATCTGGATGTAGTACTATCGAAGATGGAATGAAAATTTATAACGAGATGAATTCATTACTATAAGCCAGGATTTGAATTGCAAAAATGGATGTGTAATAATAACAACTTACTAAATAAAATAAAACAAATAAACAACAATCAAAGAGATACAGAAGTAGGTTTAAAAAGGAGTATGGATGGTACAGTGGTAGGTAGCCTAGTGCTCTAAATTTGGATGGGTGTTGTCTGGAGTAGTTACCTCAATGGAACTAACTTCCTCTAACATAACCGTAATGCATCTTAATATTGACAACAACGTGTAACGTTTTTTAACTAAAGAAGTTTTGGGATCTAGAATCTGAGCCGACTAATCAGAAAATCTTATTGTCAGAAGAAGAAAAACTCCGATACAGATGCAATCTATGTCCTAACGCCCGAGCATTTCCTTATTAGGGAACCTTTACTCAATGTTCCCGACTATAATTTTGAAACGTATACTATGTCTAGTTTAAGGAGATGACAATTAACGCAAAAGATGTTGCAGAATTTCTGGCGTCGTTGGTCTCACGAGTATCTAACAAAGTTTTTGCAACGTTATGAATGATCTGGTACAAATGCTGAACCTAACATTGGACATGTAGTTGTGGTAAAGGAGGATGATTTACCTCCTAGTAAATGGCTTCTCGCGAGAATTGTAGAAAAACACCCTGGAGAAGACAAAATTACAAGAGTTGTTAGGTTACGCGCTCGAAACTCTTTGTTCAAAAGGCCTACTTCAAAGTTGTGCCTTTTACCAGTTACTATAATTTTAAGTTACATTGTTATTATAGAATTAAGTTTAGTGCAAGCCTTTATTATATGGGAAATCGTTTTGTTATATTTGTATACGTACTTATGTTTAGAAATTTCGTTTATTTTATGGACTATGTAAAATAGCTCCATGGTGGACGGAATGTTTAAAATATTCACCAAGAGATGGGGCTACGTTTATTTTCTGTATTGCAGTATCAATACTCGCATTAAAAACATGACCTCCGTGCGATGTGTAACTTTTCTGAGGTAATAAAAAATACATAATTAATTCTGTTTAATTTTTTTCTACCCACCCCTTTTTTTTTTTACACACCGGCCGTCTCCTCCGTCCGCCGAACCTGTGCAATGGGAAGATGGGCCACCCGACCCACCCTCCCTAGGTCCGACTACGTTGGCGGGAGGAGGCGGTCGAACTGCCGCCTCCTCCTTCCTGTCCTCCGTTGGCGGAGAGGGCCACTTAGAGGATCGTCCTCGCGGGCCCTCTCCGCCGCCTCCTTCTGCGAGACGACTTCCTCGCAGAAGGAGGCCACAATATTCCATACATTCTCACTGCCGAGCATGGCCGCAACCACGCTCGGCAGTGACAGATCTTGCCCTACCGCCGCAGCCAGAGGGCGACGTTGCTCCTCCCACGCTGCACACTCAGAAAGAGTGGGCTGCGCGGTGTCCGGATCAACGCCGCACTGGTGGCATACGGCGGTCGGCTCCCTGCGAGCTATCCGGTACAGGTACCAACCGAAGCACCCGTGCCCGGTCAGCACCTGCACCAGACGGAACGTCAGGGTTCTACCCACCCCTAGGCAAGTTAATAATTTATTCAGTAACGGTTTTTCTAGAAACACCTGAAATTGAAATAAATTCATTATTGTTAGCAGTGGAACTATTAAAGATTGATTACAGAATCAACTGTTCTAAACTGAACAGTTATACTACATTACAATGACATTTGATATATAGACACGTCATACGCCAACATCATTGCATTAAAAACAGCGTAAATAAACTATACATACAAACTATAAGCAATTCTTTTCAGTTATATAGTACGCAAAAAGGGAAATAATATGAAAGACATTGTATGTTATTATAGAACCAAATGAATATATATTTTGATTTGTAATCACGTGCAACTGCAAACCTGTGTACAAATGTATTCTGTGACGGCGACTCTGGATAATACGTGACTAAGATAATGTTAGGCTATTACCTGACTTTAATATTGCCAAAATAGAGCGCGGCCTATGCATTTACAAAAAAAAATCTAATCTAAAATAATTTTATCTAATCGATACAATCATGATGAAATGATGAAGAGATGATGGAACAGTGGCAATTAATATAAACTGAGGATCAATAAAAAAATATTTTTGTATTGTTATCATGACGTAAAATTTGTATGAAAATATTGCATACATTTAGGGAATTTAATATTATATGGCAGCCCCAAAATATATCTGTATGTATATATATTTATCTGTCATGTCAGTTCATTTCTGCATCGTAAAGCTCCTTCACCTTTGGGCATCGTAAAAACAATTTATTAATGTTTATCGAATTAGAATAAACAACTACGCAACCGTAACAACATGGCGGATATGTCAATTTTAGTTCTACGTTTTGCCGCGAGACCTTTTTCGTGGCGTTGACTCTACACTTTACTTACTATTAGTCTGTGCTTCAGTTGACCATAGATCAATCGTTTTTTTTAATCCTGTTTTTCCTTACTAAGGAAAAGATAATGGTATCTAGACCCTGCAGCCAAAGTTTAATCGATAATAGTTGACTTCAAATTATTATTTTTTTGGAAAATTTAACTCAGTAGCTTTATTGCAAAGTATTATTTCTTTCTCTTTCATTACTGGTTTTGGTAAAGTAAGTTAGTCGATCAAACTATAGTCTCTAGTCATTGATAGTCTATGAATTTATGGCTCAAATACGGAAATAACCATTAAAGAACATTTTAATGAAACTTTTGAACAATCTCTTGTATGTATAAATATATACCGTGTTATTACAAAAAAGTTCAATACTTGCTTTAAAATGTTTCGTAATAAATGAACCGCGCTCGTCCGAGGCAAGTTCACGTTATCCTTTTTCACAAGTCTAACCTAACCAAGATGGCGAACATTCAGCGACCGCGGTGTATTTAATACGAAACATTTTTAAAGCCAGGATCCAATACGTATTTAACTTTTTTGTAATAACACCGTTCGTGTCCTCTCGGGTCGTCCGGCATCTTGAGGAAGTGGGGCCGAACCTATCGAACGCGCAGTTCGGCTTCCGGACGGGGCGTTCCACGCTGGACGCCCTGTCCCTCTTGAAGTTGCTGTCCATGGAGGCGATCTCCCAGGGAGAGAGGGTTTTGGCGGTGTCCTTGGACATCGCCAACGCCTTCAATAGTCTGCCGCACGGAGTCATACGGGAGGCGCTCCTGTATTTCGGAGTGCCCCCGTACCTGCGGCGGCTGTTGAGGGCTTACCTGGAGGATCGGGAGGTCGCCTATGTGGACGGCGACGGACGGATGACCCGGCGTGTAACTAGGAGGGGGGTTCCACAGGGGTCGGCCTTGGGTCCGCTCCTGTGGAATATGGGCTACGATTGGGTGCTCCGCGGCGCGCTCCCTTTTTGGGAGAGGGATTTGAGAGGGATTATTTTTGGGAAATAAATGATTTGGTGCGCCTGGCCACAGAGGCCGTTACCCTCGTGGTCGGGCGCATACGAAGGCTGGGCCTCGAGGTGGCCCTCAATAAGACCGAGGCCCTAATGTTTCATGGGCCTCGACGGGGGCCACCTCCGGGGGCCCACATTTATGTGGAGGGTGTCCGAATCAGGGTGGGGACCCAGATGAAGTATCTGGGCCTCACCCTGGACGGACGCTGGCGGTTCGAGCCCCACTTCAAGGGGCTCGGACCGCGCATTGTCGGGGCGGCGGCGGCGCTCGGACGACTCCTTCCCAACACGGGGGGGCCGGGTGCCGCCTGCCGGCGCCTCTACATGGGGGTTGTGCAGTCCATGGCCGCCTATGGAGCACCGTTGTGGGCGGACGCCCTCAGCGCCTCCAATGTACGTGCGCTGCGAGCTGCGCAGCGCACCGTGACGCTGAGGGTGATACGAGGTTACCGGACGGTGTCCTCGGCGGCGGCCATGGTGCTCGCCGGCTCCCTTCCTTGGGAGCTAGAGGCTGAGGTGCTTTCCGCCGTATATCAATATACGGCGGTCAAGAAACAGATGGGGGAGCCTGTAGCTCCCGAGGAAATAGAGGACAGGAGAAAGATGGAGAGAGAGGGGCAGATGGAGAGGTGGAGGCAGGACTTGGTGGACGCGCGGTACGGTAGAACGACTATCGGCGCCGTCCGCCCAGTTCTGCCGGATTGGTGTCGTCGGAAGTGGGGCTCCCTGACGTTCCGTCTGGTGCAGGTGCTAACCGGGCACGGGTGTTTCGGCTGGTACTTGCACCGGATAGCTCGCAGGGAGCCAACCGCCGTATGCCATCAGTGCGGCGCTGATCCGGACACCGCGCAGCACACTCTTTCTGAGTGTGCAGCGTGGGAGGAGCAACGTCGCACTCTGGCTGCGGCGGTAGGACGGGATCTGTCGCTGCCGAGCGTGGTTGCGGCCATGCTCGGCAGTGAGAATGTATGGAATATTGTGGCCTCCTTCTGCGAGGAAGTCGTCTCGCAGAAGGAGGCGGCGGAGAGGGTCCGCGAGGAGGACCCTCTGAGCGGTCGTCTCCGCCAACGGAGGACCGGCAGGAGGAGGCGGCAGTTCGATGGCCTCCTCCTGCTATCGTAGTCGGGCCTAGGGAAGATGGACCGGTCGGGAGGACCCATCTTCCCCTTGCACAGGCTCCGGCGGATGGAGGAGACGGCCGGTAATCACATAGCCGTCTCCTTCCATGAAGGAGGCCTGGCGGCGCTTGTTAGACACTGGGCCATCCGCTTGGGGCAACACGATGAAGTCAAATGAGATCTCGTGTCGCTCCAACCAAAGCGGAAGGTAAAAGGGGAAAAAAAAAAAGATAGGTCGCGAATTGCATGTATCAGGCAACAGCCAAAGCCGAGGTGTGCCGTGCACCCTTAAACTAGTTGTCAAATAAAATCGGCTGAGTGCCTTAAGCGCTCGCCTTAGTAGTCCGGTGAAGCTGTTAAGCTTACTAGGTCAATAGCATAGACAGTTAGAAAAAAAAAAATTAAACTTGAACTTTTGTGTATTTTGATTTTCTTGTTGTACTCTTCATATTTCGATTTCCTTCACTTGTGTAATACTATACTACCAAAAAGACACCAGATTAATAGATTATGAGGGGAAAAAATCTAGTATTTGAATAATTGAATTTGCTGCAAATCGTTAATATCTCGAATCAAACGAAGAGACATTGCAGGACGCGACGGATTCATCACGTCTCTACTTTTTAGAAGGTTGATCGAACGGAAATAAAATACTCTGTTTATGTATTTCCTCCTTTTCTTTTATTAACACAGGTAGCATTTGGTCACCATCTCGTGCGTTTACTTTGTGTGATCGAACACTTCAATTGTTTTCATTCAATTACTAATTTGTTTGAACCGTAAATTACTATAGTATACAGAATATAGTATATAGTATCAGAATTGATGTACGTATATGTGTCGTTAAATTGCTCCCTCTTAAGCAATTTACACTACTCGTGATGAGAGTTATCTTTTCATACTCCTCATAAAAGCAACGGTAAAAGCGTAAATCCAACTTCATGGGCATTCCTTACACGGCAACGGCATTGGATGAAATTACTTTGCACCCCTCTTGCTTCCGTGCAGTGCTCTCCCACGGCGCATGCATGCATGAACTGCATGGTATTAGGGCTGTTTCTTAGTTTGCCTGGCTAGCTACCACCCGAAAGTTAAGAATCTGTCGCCAAGTCTGTAAATGGGTAAACATAAAGAGTATAAAAAAACGATGGGAGTTTCAGGCTCTTTCTCCCTCATGGTCTCGCAGCCTCTTCTGTCTGCTGAAAGACGTTCTCATAATGTCATTCATTACCACGGTTTCAATCAAACCTCGCAGGGATAGATCAATGTAGTCAAAGAGATCTCAGGCATGCATGACATTTAGCATATATTAAGATAATTATTATTAATGTAACATTAAAATATGCACTGAATAAAGAATATAGAAAATATGATTCCATACACATATACATAATACACACATACACAATTTGAAAAATATATTTAACTACATACGTGTGTCTATGTTAACAATGTTAATATTAATATCGATAGCTCTATATATCGATATTTTACGAACAGTTTTGCTAGAAAAAGTGCATATGTATTAGTATATTATCTGTACTGACCATAGACAAATAATACTTTGGCCGTGTTAACTAGAAAGAGTACATATGAATTATATTGTGAATGTGAATTTGGCGATATTGTCATTAGCTCTAAATAAAATTTAATTGGTATTGAAGCTATGGAGGTAACCAATGGTTAAGTATGTATATAAAAGTAGTAGGAGATGATGGGGTTGCCAGGATTGAAAAAAAGAATGTATAAATATAAAGAGTGTATAACATCTCATAAGGAGTTTTTAGCGGGATCTTGGAATGCCATGTAGTGGTCTTTATTATCTATCATTAATCTTGTGTTGTTTGGCTCTATATTGTATAATGTTGGTGGTGCTTTACGTAATATAGTTTGGTTATTGTGCGCAAGTGAAGTGGATCGGAAATAATACCACGGAGCATGGATTCTGACTTGCCACAAAAACTCCCTGGAAAGTTCTAACAAGATGGCCGCCATCTTGTTAGTTCATTGAAATTATATCAAGAAACTTGTAATATCGTCACTCACTTGACAATGGCAGTAATAGTCTACTAGAATGTCTCATAATGTTTTTCATCTGAAATATTGTCCATAAAATGACGGTTTCAAAAATTATGATGAATATTATGAGATATAGTGAGTGGATGTAGTTAATAAAAGTATGATAAATAAGTGATAAACTAATAATGTATAATATAGTTCTCGCTAAACATTTTGACCGCTCTGTACACAGCTGCGAATAACACGTACTGTTATATAATATCCATACAACTTATGTATAAATAAAAGTCAATTTTAGATTTCCATGACAATATTTTAACTTTAATTTGTATTAAACTCTTCACGATATTATGAGTAAATCCGAATTTCCCATTATATTTAGAGCGGTTAAAAAGATTGACGAGGATTGTAATTACAACGAACTTTAATCATGTACTCTGTATAACCTAAAAATTTGTGACTGCACTGTGGATGGGACTTTTTCAAATATCTTGAGAGTTTTTGGCGAGATCTTAGTTTATTTGTTTATTTAGATTTATTTGTGGCATTATACGGCGTGGTGAGTTACTCCAATCAGCGAAGCCAGTGTGTAGTACAAACTGTCGGCCTAGTCGGTGGTAAGTAGTTTTGTGTTGTTGCGGAGATAAGAGCAAAATCACTAAGTTGGATCCAAGGTATGGGTGTTCATTTTGGAGAGATCGAGGTTTTAAATTCTAATCGTACCAACAAATAGTCACGCGGTGGACTCATGGTCGTAGCTAGAGGAGGGAGGGGGCGGCTTTGTGGGGCAATTCGTGCCGCGGCTGGTCGTGCTTCGCGTTGCGGCTAGCGGAGCTTCGCGCTGCGGCTGGATGAACTTCACGCTGCGGCTAGCTTTGGACCGCGCTGCTGCTGGCTGAGCTTCGTGCTGCGGCTGGCTGAGCTTCGCGCTGCGGCTGGCTGAGCATCGCGCTGTGGCTGAGCTGATGTTTGAGGACGACCACAGTCAGGAGAGGCCGTGTTAGCAGAGATTATATGACAATATGATATTGACCGGACACGCCATTGGTCGAAGTTCTCGGCTGATCGTACATTGCCTGAATGCTATAAAAAGCGAACCGGTCGAGGTATTGGGCAGTAGTCCGGTGAAGCTGTGAAGACCCTGCCAGGTCAATAGCGTAGTCAGTTCGAGAAAAAGTTCGAGAAAAATGTTCGAAAAAAAAAGGTATTGGGGACATTATCGCTTGGTCGTCTCTCTGGAAGGTTGTCGGGATTGGTGTTGTATTGTCTGTGTCTTTTCTAATTTACATTGTTATTTCTATATGCCTGAGTTTTTATGATTTATTGTGTCAGTTAAACTATTTTATGTAACTAAAATCACAAGTGGGATAGGACTTCGCCCCTAATAGCCTTGTTTAAATATAAAACCACTTCTGATAGCTAAAAACAAAAGACTACTATTATATTTAAAGACTTTTTGTTGATAATATTACGTATAATCTTTACTTATGTTAATACTGGTTATTGCTTTTAATTAGATTAATCCTTATTTATAGATAGATGCTTATGTCCTTTTAGATGAAAATATTTTGTAAAAAAATGTATAAATACTCCTTAAATTTTATACATACTCTTTAATTGTAATAAATTACATAATCTGTTAACTATGAAATACATGTCAAGTTAGGTACCTACTTGTATACATTTCAAACAATAATAAACCAATAGTTATTCCAGCTAGATAATTATGTCTTTGTCTATCCAGGTTCTATACACATAACTTGAGGGGTTTAGTATCGGAAATACATTAACGAGATTGAAAACAAAAATGCAGTTGTCTGTGCAGTGGGAGGAACCAATTGCTAAATTTATGTGCCGTATTTGCAAGAAATCTTTTTACAATGCAACTGCACTGCAGAACCATAAAAACACCCAACACGATATCGAGGACTCATGCAGCGATATCGAACGTAATGCGATTACTCGATATAATGAACAGGTATGATTGATGTATATTCCAATTCAGCAGATTTGTAATTGAGTAATGACTTCTTGTAATTTACTATATTTATAAACAAGGAAGATATTGGCTGAAATACGGGGACGCAGTGATTATTGCAATCGTTGATGGGCCATCACAGCTTCACCGGACTACTAAGGCGAGCACTTAAAGTACTTCGCTGTTTGGTAACAAGATCAAGGTTGTCAATGTGGCCGAACCTTTATTTGGGTTGTCGTCTTGGATGCAGCACCGCGAATTTGTCAAAGTTGGTTTGCTTAGACACTAATCTAGCTATTCATACATATAAGAATTCCAGAGAAACACATGTGTACCAGCATGTATGCTTCACGAATTCAAACATGTATTTCGTATCTATGTGGGTGTGATCTGTGATATGATATTACTTGCGGTAGCCTGTATCACACCTTTTACGCTAAATAAAAGAAAAATACAATTTAGGAAAAAACACGCTTACTGTATGGGATACCCTAATACTTAACATTATTATGATTTACTAAAACAACTGTGTGAGAATTTTAACCGGTCACTTACTACTATAGAATAGATACAAATCATTAAAGGTACTATACCTACTACATTAAAGGTGCGACTTAGTTGTCACGTGTCCAGTCTTATAGAAGAAAGTAGTAATAATTCGCTAATAGCGGCAGACTGCACTCTTGTCATTTTTGTTGGTTACGGATCAACTGGCAATACCCAAACAGTCAATTACTGCTTCATTTTGGTAGCGTGCTATAAAAAAAGGATATATAAATAGCATAGCTAATAAATATATATAATCAAATTTCGCGTCCCTTTATTGGATCTGGTAATCATGTCATTGCACCAAATGATTGCCTTTTGATCGTAAGTTACATTATGAAAATTCAAGCGATAACACATTTTTTGTCATTCCAAGGATTTTTTAGTTTTTTATTGCATCTAACTCATCTCTTTTAATCATATGGCATACAGCATCGATGTTTTCATAGTTAACGGGCCATCATCACCAAATTCGTCACTGAGATTAAAACGACCTCGTTGAAATTCTGCAAACCGTTTATAAACAGTGGACGTCATGTTGCTTCATTGCCAAAAACAGTTTGAAGGCAAGCGATACTCTGTTGTGGCGTCAAAATACACTTAACTTCATAGTAAATCAAACTACGAAAATTTTCACTAGGTAAATCCACGGTAACGTAGACACGCAATTTTTAAAATGGCGCCAAAATGTAAACGTCAATGACACATAGACAAAACAGACTGCATTTTAAAGCTAAAGAGCTCCATTTTCAAATGTCGTAAATAATTAGTATTTAAATATTCTTAATGTAAGTGGCCACTTCCGGAATATGTTAGTGTCCTCTATGTAAGTTATATTCGATTGCAATTTCGGTCGTTACTGTAAAACTTATTGGAAGTCACGGGCGGTTATTAAAGGCATAGATGTCGTCACGTACATTTAAAAAAAACCAATTACTGAAGAATTATTGGAAAGTATATAAAACATATGACGCCACTAGACTAAATTCCTCTGAATATGATCGTCGTTTAAGGTTATGGGCTTGGGGTCCGATCCTCGAAAATGAAGCCCTTGCTCATGTTGCTTGAGTTATATAGTACGAGTGCAAGAGTTTGTATGTGAATTTTTGTCTCCTTTTTCTGATTTACATAAAATTATAAGATCGTTAGTATATGTCTCCTGTATATAATATACTAGCGGGCCCGGCAGACGTTGTCCCGCCCTGATTATAATAAAATCCTGGACAAATTATATACCAAAACGTTCCTCGGGAATCACTTTATCCACTGGTGAAACCCGCATAAAGATCCGTTCAGTAGTTTTTGAATTTATCGCGAACAGACAGACAGACAGACGCGGTAGGGGACTTTGTTTTATACTATGTAATGATAATGATGTTGCATAATAAATGTATAACCATATATCTCGTTTGGATAAGATAAATTCGAATTCGCGGAATTTGGATGAAAGGCAACAGACAGTTGTAGGTGGTAGAGCCACGTTGCAGTTATTACTAGTTCAGCATGAATGGGTCGGCTCGCCCGGGGTAGTACCACCCTCTCACAGAACACCGACGTGAAGTAGCAGTGCTTGCATTGTTGCGTTTCGTTCGGTCAGTGAGAGCGCCGGAAGCCAACCTCCCCTTCCCTCCCCTCTCCTCTCCCCCACTCCCCCCTCCCCCATACACAGGCTGGCAACGCACTTGCGACTCCCCTGGTGTTGTTAGTGTCTATGGACGGTGGTGATCACTTAAAATCAGGTGACCCACCTGTACGTTTGCCTCCTATGATATAAAAAAAAACCGCTCAAGTGTAGCTTCTGCCGGCTTGGAAATCTTGGGCAAGTTGTTATATCGTCTTAATGCCTTGTACACCATTTACAGTTAAGCTATAAAGGTCCAAAGTCCAAAGCCATATATTGTACACATTTATATAAACTGAAGAAATTCTAATTACGGTCCACTAAATTCCTTTGATGTACGTAAAAAAGCACCAACCTAGCTATTGTGTTGTGTCTATCGTCACGGAGTCCGATAGTTTGTGACGCATCAAGATAATAGCTTCCCACACCGCTTATGTTTCGTCGCTTTATTGCGGCCGTAGAAAGAGTTTCGTGCCGAAAGACGTAGGGACGGAAAAGCTGTAATACAGACAAAGTACTTGAAATAGTAAGTGTACCTCAATAGTGAAATAGTGGGACCGGGTTGAGGTTGTGTACTTTAAATCTCCCCGTTTTCCTAACACCAGACTACATTGAAGCCACTTAAAAATTTTTCGCTGAAGTGGTCAAAGTGGCTAGCGCTAGAAATAAATAATTATCAAATAGCCAAGCAAGATACACACTATACATGGAATACGCGGAGATTCGTGGAAGACACATAACACCTGGCAACCACATAAACCTAAATTGTTGAAAAATGTAATATTGATTTAATCGGAACTAAGAGACTGTAAATAAAAATTAAGGAATTATTATATAAGAAATAAAGATTTTTGTTATGACTATTATCAACAATGAATGTTATGAAATGCAGGCATGGTTTATTGAGTGTGAATTTTTTTAAAAATTGACATAATTATATGAACACAATGTGATATTAAATTTAAGCATATGATATAAAGCGCAACTAGAAACTAAGAACATTTTAAATAGAATAAGGTGTAATGAAATAAAAGTATATATAAAAAAAAATTATTACCTAGTAAAAAATGTCTCGGATTTGTGTCTGAGGATATGGGGACTATAAAACAAAAAAAATAATAGTGAAATAGTATCTAGTAATACCTCATCACAGTTAAATCCGCACTTTTGGAAGTAGTGATGGTTCAATGGTAGGATGTTGGGGCATCGCGTTAATCGATTCGAGTTCGAATCGCCTCAATTAACAGGAGATTTCGGGGACTGAAAGCATCGTGTTAAAACTATAGCAATTTAGATTTTTCTAACGCCTGCTTGGTTAGCTACTACTCTCAAGTTTAGAATTATCGCCAAGCTTCTGTACACAGACAATAAAAAAAGATTTATTTATTTATTTACATAGTGTTACCCATACTACGTAAATCAAGTATATAAATATAAAACATATATTAACCTAATCTATACTTCTATACTAATATACTACGTCGGTAGCAAACAAGCATGCGGGCCGCTTGATGAAAAGCGGTCACCGCAGCCTATGGACGCCTGTAACATCAGAAGCGTTACATGCGCGTTGCCGACCCTTAAGTAACCTATTTATTTTCCCCTTGAAGCACCCCATACTGTAGTCAAAATAATAATAATAATATTATAAAGAGGTAAAGTTTGTGAGTTGTAGGGAGTAATATCTGAATCTACTAAACCGATTTTGAAAATTATTTTATCAATCGAAAGCCACGTTATTTGTGAGTGTAATAAGCTATATATTAACCCGAAAAGTGAAAAGACTTTTTTGTGGTAGTCGGATTTGCAAAGTCGGAGAAAAAACGGTCGAACGAAAACGTTTTGTTACGAACGCTGCCTTTAACCATGTGAGATATATAATTGAGTTCCAGAGATAAGTTAAGTAAAGTAGTTTTTTTATACATTTTTACCGCCCGCTTGCACGGGTCAGCCAGCTAGTATTAACAATAAAATTATCCAATCATTCCAATCTCTCACAAAAAAAAAATGTAGCACGCAATTCTTTCCACTCACAAGCAAATATGTCGACTAATGGGAACTGTACCAAGACTTGATTAAGATGTCGAAGTATGTGAACGGGGAGTGAATTAAAACGTGCTACAGTATGACATATGCTGGTATCCTAAATAATTCATACCGATGTGCAGTTATATAATTATTCAGCAGATAAAGTCGACATAATTCATGGACATTGGATTCTAATGTTTTCTTTTTTCACTTAAGAGTTATATAATTCATTAGATTATTGATATTTTACTATGTAATAGTATAAAACAAAGTCCCCTACCGCGTCTGTCTGTCTGTCTGTTCGCGATAAACTCAAAAACTACTGAGCGGATCTTTATGCGGTTTTCACCAGTGAATAAAGTGATTCACGAGGAACGTTTTGGTATATAATTTGTCCCGGATTTTTTTTTATAATCAGGGCGGGACAACGTCTGCCGGGCCCGCTAGTATATACTAAAGTTTAGGTTAGCCATGTAATAGTAAAAATAAGTATTTATATACAGAAATCATTGCTGGCGAAATTAACATTTTACTTTCACTTGTTTACTTCTAAATGTAGAGCTGTAGATTTCTTTGAAATAAATAAATAATCTAGACACAAGTTTTGTGCAATCAGAGAATACCTTTTATGATCATAGCACCGCTGGTTATACTTTTCATAATTACACCTCCAAAGTAAATATTTTGTTGGGTATAAGAACGGGTAGTAACCGCATTTTTTTTAAGATATGTCAATAGTGACATATCTATTCGATGTGCACAGATTTGAGCACGAATTTTTTTTATGAGAAACCACGTACTCTTACTAATTTAAATCGGTAACATTATATTAAAGTTGATGGCTTAAAAAATCAATGTCTAGTTTGTGGAAATTATTGAACTGTATATTGATTATCAATACATAGAGGGTTTAAGTAACAATAGAACGCACACGCCGTTATTACTTAAGTTTTAATATTACAATACTCCATTATACATGTTATATTATAATAAAATACAATAAATATAATAAGTACGAACTTTCTTATATAAGTATTACAAATTGTCCACCAACTTTTTCGCACGGGTGTACTACACCAATCGAACCAAACCTTTCCTTTACACTCCGAACATGTAATTAATAACAACTGAATAACTCAATATGAATCTGTCTATTCTGTCAATATTTTTAAAGAGCAGATACTCACTTTAATAGTGATATTTTTTAAATCAGAGTATTCATTTTGCTGTAGTATATTTCATACGTTTACTTTGATACAAAACCTTGTATTCACAATTACAACACACAAATAAATAATTAATCAAATAGGTGCCGCCGTTCTTGAGTTATACACTAACATACATTCGGCAGTTGATATGTATTTATTTGGATGTTAGAGATAAGCTCATTTACGGAATACATTTACATACAGAATGTATGCTCGGAAAAAAAGCGTAGACGTGATGAAAGAACGGTAACAAGGTATACGGTTTATATGAGTGTGGAAGTAGAAGAATACGTATAACTTACAGGTCGATCAATGAGCTGTACAAATGAAAAAATAATCTAACTAGCACCGATGGAGAAATAAATAAAGGTGACGAGAATGAAAGCCATAATAGGATATAAAAGAAAATATGTAGAGAGTTGCTGCTTTATTATTTCTTCTTACCATTTCACTTATGGAAAATTAGATGAGTAATATTCAGATAAGTATATAATATATCATTTTAAAAAAAATTACTAGCACCTATTTAGGTGCAGCCGTTCTTCCGTACATACATTCGGCAATTGTTTTTTATTTATATAGTTAAGATTCCAAAAACAATGTAGTAAAATATGTGAAATAATCAAAGCTTCTGAGAAATTTAAGATCAACTTGATTAATAAAAATGTTGTTGGTATTTAAAGATTTATTTATTTAAACATTTAACGTATAACTTGTTGTTCGAATTAAATCAACTTTGAATCCGAGCTCCAGTGAATAGTCTACTCAAATTTTTGATTTTTTTTTTATCGAAGCACGGCAAAGTGACTTTACTGTGCCTGATGGTGAGCACAGTATAATCAAAAAACAATGGCGACTACCGAGAGACATACTATCCCTCACCGGTCGCCACTGTCATGCCGGCCTGCATAAATGTCTCTTCACGTTACGCTTGAAGGACCCCATATTATAGGAAGGAGGGAACACACTGGCCGGGAGATTGTTCCACAGCTTCACTGTACGGCAGCGATAAGAAGTTGCGAACTTTTTAGTTCGTGCCCAGATAGGATTTACCGTAAAACTATGGCTCCGAAGCCCAGCACGTGTCGTTCGGGTATGAAAAGGAGAGGAAGGGATTAAATTAAATAGCTCTTCAGAACCCTCTCCATGATACAGACGGTAGAACACGCTCAGTGAGGCAATGTCTCTGCGCAACTGAAGCGGCTCTATAAATTGTGTAATGTCTGAATCATTAACAATGCGGACAGCCCGTCTCTGCAACCTGTCCAGGGTATCTAGTAGGTATTTGGCGGAACCGTCCCAGAGGTGCGAACAATACTCCACGCAAGGCCGAACTTGTGCCTTATAAAGGAGGTATAGCTGATCTGGCGTGAAAAACCGTCGCACCCTGTTCAGGATTCCGAGTCTCCGAGATGCAGTGGAGATGACGCTCCCGATGTAATCCCTGAGATTGAGGTCGCTGCGAATATCTATACCTAAGATATTGAGGCTGTCTCGCATTGCGAGCGAGACGTTCTGGAGAGCAGGAAGAGGAGTAAATGGAGATGTTTTGCAGGTAAACGCGCACACCTGTGTTTTGTTAGCATTAAACTCGACCAAATTGCTTGCTCCCCATGTTGATATGAGATGCAAGGACCGGTCGAGTTCAATCACAAGATCCTGCCGTCTCTTTTCTGTTTCCCCCCGACTGCAAGAAGGCTTGCTGTAATAGCACCCATGGATGGTGTTGTCATCTGCATAACAATGAATATGGCCTAAAGGCAACATATCATTGATATGCAGAAGAAACAGAGTAGGTGAAAGTACAGAGCCTTGGGGGACTCCAGCATTTACTGACATGAGCTGCGAATCACATCCATCGACAAGGACACGAATTCTGCGCTCATGTAGAAAGCCAGAGATCCATCTGCATAAATTGTCGGGGAGACCGTATGCCGGAAGCTTGGACAGAAGACCACGGTGCCAGACCCTATCAAAGGCTTTGGCAACATCGAGACTGATTGCCAAGGCCTCGCCGTGCTTGTCAATTGCCTCCTCCCAGCGGTGTAATGCGTAGGCCAGAAGATCACCCGTTAATCGGTTTTAGCGAAAGCCATATTGCCGATCATTAATCAAAGAGTGATCCTCGAGATAGCGGACAAGCTGGGTGTTGATGATCCGCTCCATTATCTTGCACAACACTGAGGTTACGGCAATTGGGCGATAGTTATTGGGATCAGACCGATCCCCCTTCTTGGGAATCGGTTGCACGTTGGCCTCCCTCCAAGCCCAAGGCACGACACCAGAAAGATAAGACAGGCGGTATAGGCGCGTAAGTACTGGAGCTAACTCGGCTGCACATTTTTTTAGTACAACCGCTGGGATATAGTCCAGACCACTAGCCTTCCGGACATCGAGCGATCGCAGTTGTTTAAGAATGTCACGCTGTCTGAACTTTAATTCAGATATAGTGACACTGCAGCAAGGAATAGTGGGCGGTTGCGCATTTTGTTCGTCGAGCCGAGAATTAGCCGTAAATAGATTTGCTAATAATGTAGCTTTCTCCTGCGGTTCGTAGGCCACTACCCCATCAGAGTACCTCAACGGTGGCATCGTTGGATGACAAAAATTGGCTTGCACAGCTTTGGCCAGACTCCAGTAGCCTCGACTATTATTCGGATGACTTACGAGTACTAGACCTAAGCGTGCAACGCGCTGGGCATCCGCTCTAGTATATGCCCTCTTACAGGCTTTGGTGGCAGAGTTATAGATTGATTTGAGGAAGCTGGTATTAGAATCCTTATTTGCGCGACCCTTGATCCATTCGCGATACGCGGCTTGTTTTTTTACTAACAGTTCCTAACATGACACTGCACTTCTATACCTTAAAAAGCAATGTTCTTGGTTTACAGTAAAGACGTTTCTGTATTATTTTATGTACCACATACGATTTCGCCTTTTCAAATGAAAAATTTAAGCAGTATATCGCGTTACAAAATTCTTCACTGACCATTGATGAATGGTCAATTCAACACATCTATATTTATTTGATTGAAGAAAAGGGTAGACGGCTGTGCTTTAGAGCTTCACGTACTAGTTTGTTATGAGTATGTCCAGTTTCTAGATATATCGCTTTATCATAGTGCATGACCACTTGATAGTAAACTAACTGATTTTTGTGTTGGCATTACCTAAGGTTACAGTTTATGTATTTAATCATTTTTAAATTCTGTTAAGTTTGAACTGAATACTTTCAAGGTTACGAAGCCAACCATTAAACTAACAACAATATTTAACTAAATATTAAAATATTTACTTATATATTTACTTCAAACAATTTGAAGGAAAAACTTAGAACAAAGCTGTTTACTTACGTTCGTCGTTATTAGCTTGATATACAGGAGAACACGCCCACGTTGTATGTAAACGCAACATTGAATGAATGCGTAATTTTGTTTTCTAAGCTTATCCAAGTAGTGTATGAAGAATTTAAAAAAATGAGAAAACTACATCGAAAGAAGAAAGTACAATTTATTACAGTACAGTATTGTTAAGCCCACTCCCGCGCCCATTAAGGGCATGTGTACCCTGATTTTATTATTATTGTTATTAAATAGTATTCTATTCCTCCCACAGAATTTACACGGATTATGTGGATTTAAATTCATACCGCTCAAAGGCACCGGCGAGGCAGACGAAACTTCGATCGATGATGGACTTACAACTAGAACTTTTTCCGTCGATACTACATACTTAATAGTGAAGGTGGAAGGTAATGATGCAGATAGCGATGCAATGAAGAGGTCCAAGATCGACGGCACCTCTAAAAAGACACAGATAAAACCAAAACAGACTGTGGATTTGAGGTATAGTAAACTGATTGTTTGTGCGGAAAATCATAATTTATTTAGGATGTCTGTGATGGTATGTTGTCTATGCGGTACTCGGTAAAGTGGTTTCTAGTTGAGCGGATTATTTAATTGTGGTTATGAGTTCTTTTTACATCATATTTCACAGTTTGCTTATATTATATTATATAAAAAATATAGGTAATATAGGTTGAATGCCGATGATGACGTCCTCTTTAATGTAACCATCAACGCCGATCCCGTTATTTTTTTTGGGAATGGGAGCGATTATAGCTCACGAAACCACATTTCGTTTTAAAGGCGCGTTTTACACAGGAAGGTTTAGGACGGTTCTTTTTGAAAATAATTGCGAGAGATGCGACATTTTGATCCTTATTGCGCAAACTTTTCCTGCTTTTCTCGAGATATATATTACACGTTATAAGATGGCACTTAATCGGATCTTTTTAACAAAAATATTGATCTCCCGGTTTACGCTTTTCCTGCTTTACTTTTGAATAGAACACAGACTTAGGTAACCTAGTCACACATGCGTATAACGTCACCGCACAATCGCAGTTGGCGTGCAATAAGTATTGATTCCATGCAACTGAGCCTGGTCCGCCGTAGAACTTTTAAATTAGGGATATTTATAATCGAGTAATAACGTATTAATATTAAAAAAAATGATTTCCTGGGCATTAAGAGTCGATATTAATACACATTAAAACATTTTTAGAGGTCCATTCACGTGTACTTTCCCATCACCGCTACTCCCGGAGTTGCAGTGTCGTCAAATATTCTTCAACTGTTGCGACTATTCGCTCCATTATCGAGAAGAGCATACCAAAAGACGTAAAGCGGCTCTGCGGTGCCAGGTCTGCGAGAAACGCTTAGACAGAGAAGTTTACCCTGAAAAAGCTGTAATAATACAGCCGGTCAATCGTTTCACATACACTTGTCGACCGTGTGATGTATCATTTGTGGGAAGCACGGAATACATTGAACATAATCGCCTATTTCATTACAAGATAAAACCTCACCAATGTTCCATTTGTACGAAAAGATTTACCCAACAGGGAGGCCTGCAGCAACATATGCGCATGCATTCCGGCATCCGTCCGTTCGGATGCACGTTCTGTCCGAAAGCCTTTACACAAAAGGCAGGCCTAGACCAACATTTACGCACTCATACTAAAGTGAAACCGTTCAAGTGCGTTGTATGCAGTAAGTGCTTTTCCCAGTCCGTGCATTTGAGACAGCACATGCGTACTCATACCAATATACAACCGTTCGAATGCACTGTATGTGGGAGACGTTTTAAACAAAGCAGCCATCTGAATTTTCATATGCGTTCTCATATCGGCGAAGGGACTCTATCGATGGAGAGTTATGCCCGAGTAGTTGAACAGGGCAATCAGTTAGAATTATTGAACTTGCAACCTGTCCAAGATGGAGAAACTCTGTATTACGCTGCCGAATTAGCGTCTGGAATGATGGTAAATGAAAATAATTTAGCTCGTCACTCTCAAGTTAACTCGACCGATATAGTTTAAGTTGAAATTTTCTTTCTAATCACTGTTATGTGAAATTGTGGTAATCCTGATTTGGTAATATAAATTTCAATAAAGCATAAGCATTATTTTGAGAATTGTTTTTTTAGTCCTTGTTGTGCATTTACTGTACATTTTGGTTTTGAAATCATTACATAGTATAAAACAAAGTCCTCTACCGCGTCTGTCTGTCTGTTAGCGGTAAACTCAAAAACTACTGAACGGATTTTTATAAGGTTTTCACCAATGGATAAAGTGATTCATGAGGAAAGTTTTGGTATATAATTTGTCTAGATTTTTTTTATATTCAGGGCGAGACAGCGCGTAAATAATATAGAAAACTTTGTTATAAAACAGCTTTCTCTTAACTACAACAGAGAGTTGTGTAGGCTATATCTACATATATTGAGTAATTATTTAAAAGACAAAAACAACAACATTGATAGTGGGTGACGACGAGGTTGTAATAATAATTATAATTGCCCTAATTAATGTACAATTTTAATGCAGACAATCATTTTAAATATACTTAAAATAATTACGACATAGATAACATTTCACCTCATACAAGATTACCGAAAGCCCGAGATATGCACGTGTAGCATAAAATTGCATTGAAGCTACCAGGGTATCATGAAAGTGTAGAGAGTATGTTGCATTTGTCATATGTAAATATGTATAGTAGCTGCAGCTCCCGCCCCTAAAATGCAACAGATATACTTCCCGCTTCCACACAGCTAGCAATTGGTTGCATTCAGCATTCACTCTTTGTGGAGATTGCGCAGTTTCGCTATGCATTTTAAGACTCTCAGTAGGTCACCTAACAGGCTAACGACAACACATGTGTCTCTACCGAACAAAATTTTGGTTTAAACATTGGCATCTATTTCCAAAAATGGAAGTCGATAAGATATAATCTCTATATATCAATAACTTTCTATATTGTGTGTGTGTATATTTTAATTTTGATTTAATTATGTACATAAGGCAGATAAGTAAAATTATGTTATTAGTGATCATACGTATAATCACAATTATGACTCTGTGAGTGTTATCGCTTGAGGATTTCAACCAAGACTGTTAGGCTCTCTATATAGTTGTTGTTTATTTTTATTAAAAGCACTAACAATATTTTTTATTTAGATTGTAATTACGTACTCGGTCGCAAATCCAAATTTTAACTTCATGTGTCACACTATTTATATTTCACTTTCGTGTGTTTCGGATCCGTAAATAATGAAGCGATGTATATACACATACAATTGAAGTAGTATAAATATAAATTACCTTTTGATGATACTTTCACCAGTGTGTTAGAGGATTTATTATAATGGTAACAAATAATATCCTGTGCTTCTCAATGGAACTAAGTCGTAATTATAATATTTAATAGAAGTGTAAATTGGTAAAAGGGTTGTAGGGTTAAGTAATGAAAGACAATTGAAAAAATAAAAGACATCATACTGTTAATCTAGACAAAACATGTAGTTCTTATGGCACAATAAAATTATTTTCACAACGACTCTACCCGGCGTTTGATTTGGTACGCCGGGAAAAAGAATGAGACGTCCGGGTAAGATAGGCTTTCTTCGGTTTTGTAAATCGTTCTCTCTATAGCACAGCACAGTCGATTCCGAAAACGCGACGTGTTAAATGAGAAGTCAGCTACAGTACAATAATAAGTCAAACCATAATACTGCCATATTAATTATAGTTTAAATTTGTTTTAAAACTATCAGATTTAAACCTATCTTTTAACTTCAATAACATACACCATTGTTATTTTTCAATTTCAAATAGTTGTATTGGGTGTGTGATGTAGGTTGGGTGTCCTTATTACATACTAGCTGTGCCCGTGACTTCGTCTACGTGGAACCCTATGTAAAAGAAAACATTGATTAATAAAATCACCTCAATATATTAAATCCATTTACTAATACTACATCTACATTTAACTTCTACTCTTCTTTCGCACTTAACTCGAGCCGCCGTTCAAATTACAATAACTTTTGACAGAGTGAACCGATTTTAATGAAACAAAGAATAAGTTATTCTCGAGAACATGCTTTATGATTTTCTTTTTTTTTTGCTAACACGGCAAATTTCAAATTGGCATCTCGAGTCCTTTACTTGTGGCGTGGGCCTTTGTGGCGCCTTTTTCTTACAAGTCGATGGTGAGCCAACCAGGCTTACATATGCTAGGTGCTTTGTGGAACAAGTTTTTTTTAGTCATATTATATAGTGATCTGGACGTCACCTGAAACTACTGCCCAGGGCTGGTATCCCGGTTTGACCCCCTCCCCCAGATCCGGACTGTATGTACCTCTACCTTAACAAAGTTGTAGAGGTAATTTATTGTTGATAAGACAAATTACTTCATGTAATCTAGTGTTATAATAATCATACCAATTTAGATAACTTTAATAGTCACAGACATAAGGATTAAATAGACAAAGGTATTAATTACAATGTTGTGTTGATCGTCAAAACAACACCTCGGCGTGTGGGCGCAGCGTGTTGGCTACATTTCGGTCTTTTGTATATTTTGATACCGCCGCGTATGGTACGCCAGTGAAAACAAAGGGAACTGACTGATGGCTGTATCCTGAGAACGCGTCCCTTTTGCTCGATTTCACTTTTCTAATGTCCTGACTAACTATTTGAACAATAAACAATGCGATAACGTACTCGTCTCTTGGGTACGTACTGTTGTTTGTTATATGAATATCTCTATATATATATTTATTACTAGCTGAATTCGTCTGCGTGGAATCTTAAGTTTTTTTTTATTGTATCACGGCAAAATAATTGCACTATGCCTGATGGTACGCACAGTACAATCCTAAAACAATAGCGACCACCGAGAGAGGATTTATCCAGCGCCGGTCGCCGCTGTTTTTCTTTATATCATAGATGGCAAACGAACAGGTGGGTCACCTGATGTTAAGTGATGACCAACGTCCATGGACACTAACAACACCAGAGGGGTCGCCAGTGCGTTGCCACCCTTTGGGGGGAAGGATTAGAGGAGGGAGAGGAGAGACGAGAGGGGAGGAGAGACAGGCCTCCGGCGCTCTCACTGACTGAACGAAACGCAACAATGCAAGCACTGGTACTTCACATCGGTTTTCTATGAGAGGGTGGTACTACCCCGGACGAGCCGACCCATTCATGCTGAAACCAGTAATAGCTTCAGCGTGGCTCTACTAGATGTCATGCCGGCCTGCGAAAAGCTGGATAGACTGATCCCGAAACGCGACCCGCAAAAGCGAATCACTATGACGGGATTTTTCGCTATATACATGGTGGTTGCGACTCAGTCGGGCTAAAATCCTCCGCTTTCGCCATTGCCTCGTTCGTTATTCACCGGGGTGCACCACGTGCAGGTGTGGTTGGCTTGGGTGTCTCAGGTCTTATGATGTTATTTGACACCCCTTATGTAAAAAACAGTGCTTAATAAAATTATCTGAATGTATTAAGTCCATTTACTTGTCTACTTTCCTCTCGTACTTACGCCGCGTCGTCATTAAAATTACAATAACTTTTGATAGAGTGGACCGATTTTAATGAAACAAACACTAAGTCACTCCCGAGGAGATGCTTTACGATTTAATACATTGTATTCATATAAAGAACCAATATTTAAGTAGTCAGTACGTGTATTGTTTCATACAATGTAAGTCAAATTAAATCCATGACCTACATAAATGAGATCTTTATCGGATACTCTCTCTCTGTCGAAGGGCAGAAAGAGGGTTATACCGGACTCTTACCGGCCAAAACCCCACTGCCTCTTCGCGAGTATGTGAGCCAGGGCCGCGTGATCCCGCGAGCACGCTTGAGTTAGGAATCATTAGAACATATTAACTCTATCTCTTCTTGTTTCATTACTTATTTAGTTGAAATTATTTAAGGATCTGTATTGTTTATTATTTATATATTTATGCATAAAATTCGAAATGAAAAATCTGATATCATTTACTTTCATATATCATAACTACCAAATACTTTTTTCTGACAAATAATATTTTCTGCAGTCTTAACAAGTTTAATATTCGAGATTATATATTTTCTATAATACTAGGATCAGGTCATTCATCATCTGACCGATACACTTATTACAAATCATCTTACACTGGAAAAACTGCATATTGGTGCAATTGGTGTAAGCTGATAGGGCGCGCGTTTTTTTATGCAAAAAATTATCATATCAACAGTAATTCTAAATTTCTACAGTACTTTAGTGAAAACTACAAAATATCAAATGCATACGCGCTCGTGCTTTCGCTATGATCAATTCTTCGCTAAGATCTGTGATTATGGTAAATTTTCATTAGTCCAAACGAAATTTAAAACGGAATAAACAGGTTTAATCAATTCTATCAAATCAAATCAAAATCACTTTATTCAATTTAGGCCCTAAAAAGGCACTCATGAACGTCAAAACTACCACCGGTTCGGAAAACAACCCAGTCATCGAGAAGAACCGGCAAGAAACTCGATCTGGTTTATTTTTTTAACAAATATATATAATATTTACAATAATAATATATAATAATAAATGTCAATAAAATATAATAGTAAATGTCACAATCGTTTGTAATGGATGCACAGAGATGAGTCAATTCCAGACATCACCATCGTTCACATATTGATCCACTCTATAATAAATGGCCTTTTGACACTAAAACCCGCTTGACATGGTGCTTAAATTCGCAATCCGGCAAATCGGTAATATCGCTTGGGACTTTGTTGTAAAATCTAACACTATTTCCCAAAAATCTATTACCGGTTTTACTAAGTCTAAAACGTGGGACAACTAGTTTGTCACAATTTCTAGTATTTAGATTGTGCCGGTTTTTTCTATATGAAGATATTTGACTTTATAATATTATCATGAAATAATCATGTACTTATTATCGGCTGAGTGCCTTAAGCGCTCGCCTTAGTAGTTCGGTGAAGCTGTAAGGCCGTCAGGATAATAGCATAGTCAGTTCGAGAAAAAAAAATAATGTACCTCCTGAAGTGCTTCTAAACTTTATGGAGTTAATCTTTGTCATTATTACTTCCTATTCATATGAGAATCTTGTACGTAAAAACATACATGTAAACAAAACATGTTGAAATGTTATTTAGTTATAGATCACGAAATAATTGAATAGAGTACACATATATATTTTAACAACTCATATATGTATGAATAGTTTAGCTTAGGTTAGCTCAGATAGGTCGCGAATTGCATGTATCACGCAACAGCCAAAGCCGAGGTGTGCCGTGCACCCTTGAGCTAGTTGTCAAAATAAAATCGACTGAATGCCTTAAGCGCTCGCCTTAGTAGTCCGGTGAAGCTGTTAAGACCTTGCTTGGTCAATAGCGTAGTTAGTTCGAAAAAAAAAATTTGAATAGAAACTTCTTGACCATGACGTATTGCACTGTTGATTCAGTCCAACACGCCGTTCGTTCATTACTATTACCTACTTCAATAACAGAACTTGACACACGTAAATATTATCTCATAAAAACAGAATAGTGTCGATTATAATTTTAACACAGATATACCTAATTTCAACTTTAATATCTCTGTTTATAAGACCTGTTATCTTCAATACATACAATGTATTACATAATAATATTGGCTTAAAATATTGCTAAATTTTAATGCAAACATAATGTCACACGAAGTAACCCTCCGAATTGTATTATTCAAATATACGTTTTTTCTTCTTCATATTTCTCGAGTTTTTAACCCTAATTTTTATACACGGACAGGTCTCTCGCACGTTTTACAGCTTATCTTACACCAGACGTATTGTAAAGTTTTTTCTGTAAAGGTTCAGATGTAGTACGTAAGTTTTTTAACCTCCTACAACGCACATGTGTTTGTTGCATGTTCGTGATTTACATTTTGTTTACATCCGCCGACCGAGGGTTAAACGGTATCTCGCGACCGTAAGGGTTGTATCCTAAAGCGGCGTAGTCTAAATCAAGAACACAATGGAGATATTCTAACCAAAAAGTTTATTAAAAAAGGTTCTAGTTACTGGGGCATTTCACGTGAAGCGGACAACGAGAAAAAGGTTCTGAAATTCGTTCATATTCAGCCTAATTGGACTTCTATTAGGTATGAATGTGAATGCATAATTATTTTTTTCTATCACTTTTATTTGTGAAGTTATGAGCTTCTAAAGAACAGTCACATCTGAAATTCAGATTTTTTGGAAGTAGTTTTTCGAATTGAACAAAAATATTAAACGCAGCGAATTATATAGAAGAATAATTGCTCTTTTACTGCTGCTACTGTTAAAATATCTAGACTATATAAACATAAAAGAATGAAATTAACGAAGAGCTTTTTTTACGTAATTGTTATAATAAGGATAATTAATTCTATCCTAATAATAAAAATACGAATGTGGGTTTGTTTATTTATTTGTTATGCTTTCAAGTCTAAACTACTCCATTAGTTATCGTGAAATTTTATATATGCATTGTTTGGGATGCAGTAAAGGACAGGATACCTTTCATTCCGACAAACTATACTTTTCCCGAGGGATTGGTTTAAAATACATTAACTCGAGCAAAGCCGTGGGTAAATGCTAGTAACAAAATATATTCAATGGGAGATAACATTATTACATATACTAAGGTTATTATTTACATGAATAACTCTATTCATTTAAATTTATGGTTAGGTTAGGTTACATAAACTCCAGGTGACAGACGCGGGGGCGTCTGTTGCCACAGAAAGGAGTTCCCATGGTGATGAAGCACGGGTAGCCGCAGCTTCAACATGAAGCAGGAGAGAGAGAGATCCTCCCCTCGAGACGAGGGTCCCCGTTCGACCACCTACGGGCGACCAAAGCGCGCGACCAGGGCATCGGAGCATGCAAATCGTGAGCCCGTACCCTGGTCCACTTACGCGCAAAGGCGGCACAGGGGTTTTTAGTCGGTAGGAGTCCGACATAACCCTCACACTGTCCCCCGGCAGTGTGAGGGAATCCTATGCAGGATTTCCCCCTGTCTAAAAAAAAAGGTTACATAAACTAGTTATGACTAGGCAGGTTTTGGCGGGATCTTAGTTTGTCATGTAGTGGAGTTTATTTTTTATTCATAATCTTGTGTTACTTGACTCTATATTGTGTAAAATTGGTGGTGTTTTATGTAATATGGTTTGTTTATTGTGCATAAGTGAAGTGAATAGAAAATAATACCACGGACCATGAATTCTGAGATGCCACAAAAACTCCATGGAAAGTTCTAACAAGGGAGCCACCATCTTGTTAGAATATTGAATTAATTACTCGACAATGGAAATCAACAAACTCTCTGGAACATAGTACGCTACTATTAACAAATAAATTAAGATAAAAAAGATGGATAAAAGAATATATTATAGAAGATTTGGCGTTTCTGCCTTTACATTAATTTGGATATAGAAAAGATTTGGCGCGAATGCCTTTACATTAACTTGGACATAAAACTGACTAAAGAATACATAAGAACTATAGAAGATTTGGCGATTAGGCCTTTAAAGAATATATAAGAACTACCTATATTGACAACTTCAGAATTGGCAGTATGGATTAATTCCTTCGCCTGTCCTATTGGACGAATATTATTACTACTAGTTATGACTAGTTTATGACATTGACAGCTTTCGCTCGTGTTAACGTAAATTTAAGACTATTCTTTAGGAACACTATTATTTCTCTGAGTGAAAGGGGGGGGGGGTACCTTATGTTCTTTTATGTACTCCTAACATAATTAATCAATGTATGCAAAATTTCACGATGATCCGTAAAGTAATAAATACGCGAAAGTGTAATAAACAAATAAATTAACATTTATAATATTAGTTAGGATAACTAACTTGGTAATGTGTCACGAAATACCAGGAGTCTATCAGTGTTCATTGTAGTAGAATTTGGAAAGCACTATTCGCGACGAAACGTTTTACTGGGTCTTATTACGTAACAGTAATCTATATTACTAAATGTGTAGTTGCCTCTCTATACATTTTGTCAAATATGATATCTACGGGCGAACTACGCAAACAGGACGTTTAATTTTTTTTGTTCGTCTGCTTGTGCGTCCGATTTTAACTCAAAGACTGATTGACCGATTTTTACGTAAATCTGTACACACTATACTTATAATTTTCAATTGATAGAATGGGTATAAGTATTTTTAGAAAGACTTATTTATGGTAATCGTAAAGAAAAATGAATTTGATTTTATTTCAACCCATTTCTCTACGCTAACTCATTATATTTAATTGAATAAAAACGAATATATATAACAGTCAAAATAGCTTCGCAAATATGTCATGTTTTATTTTCATTTAATAGTTCATTTTCTAATAATCATGATCATCATCATTACATACTATATAACAAAGTCCTCTGCCACACCTGTCTGTCTGTCTGTTCGCGATAAACTCAAATACTACTGAACTAATTTTCACCAGTAGATAAAGTGATTCATGAGGAAGGTTTAGGTATATCAATTGTTAAGGTTTTTTTTTATTATCAAGTCGAGTCAAACTCCGTTGAGCCGGCTAGTATATTATATAAAAGTTATTAAATGATGGTTATTCTTAAGACATAGAAATATATACAATATCGGAATTTTTGTAGGCCTTTTCAAGGTATAGGTTTAATTTCGTAGTACATTAATACTATGTACCTATCTCATACTTTAGAAAGAAAGAAAGGAGTACTTTATTGTTGGAACAACCATACAATTACATTAAATTACACAAACTAATTAAACAGGACAAAAAACATTTGAATATGAAAAAAAAATGTCCAACAATTGGCGAACCCATTTAGAAAAATGAATCGGCTGAGTGCCTTAAGCGCTCTTCTTAGAAGTCCGGTGAAGCTGTTAAGACCTCGCTTGGTCAATAGCGTAGTCAGTTCGAAAAAAAAAATTAGAAAAATGTGTAATACAGTAAGTAGTACTGCAGCGCTGATTTTCGATGGGAGCCTATATGATGATAAACGGGCGTTCAGTCGGTCATATTAAGTGTTAGTAATTTGTCGTTCGTTAGTAATTTAATTTAAGCATTTGAAGAATATTTATACATTGAATTGTCTACACTTTCTAAAATTCTAACATGTATGTACGAGTATCCTTGTGGGAGAAATAAATGAAATGAATTTTACGTACGAAAATATGCGGATAGTGGCTTGGTTTTTGTTTTATTGATTAACTAGCTGACCCGTGCAACCTCGTCTGCATCGAATCGGTCATGTAATTATTTACGACATCACATTAGAAACCTCAAAAATAACAGTATTTCTCCACTGTTTAATGGATGTTATTATACATATAAACCTTCCTCTTCAATCACACTATCTATTTAAAAAAACCGCATCAAAATTCGTTGCGTAATTTTAAAGATTTAAGCATACATAGGGATATAGGTACAGAGAAAGCGACTTTGTTTTATTCTACATAGATGCAACGAGGTCGCGGAGGATTGTTTATAAAAATAATTTCGAAGTATATATCAATTGAATAAATAATGGGCATAAGTGTACGGAGACTAAGACTTTCATTAAGCTGCAGATTCTTTGTATAAATATAGTTCTTCTTTTTTGTTAAACTGAAACCAAAGTCATGGATCGACACCCGGTCTACTTGAAATATTAGTACAAGATGATATGTGTAGTAAGACGATCCGGGAATACCTACATTGTCGTAATCGCCTTGTGCGGCAACAAAAAGCGTTTGTAAGATTTAAATTCCCCTAACGCCTTTTAAGTCGCCGTCAGCCGACGTCGTTGTTTACATTGGCCGACTGTTAATGGATTCTGTTCCATGCAAATGTAGGCGTAATGATAGGAGTATATCTAATGTTACCGTTCTTACTGATGTCATAAATGTGTGCGTTTCCTGCTCTGATTTGTCTACGACAACGAGCTTATTAATTTCGAGAATTCTATAATTAGATTTTAAACAACAGGTAAATATCAGGATGGTTATTTAAAAAATCACACGGTAATAGATTTGCTTGCTGTTTTTATGGCAGGTATCAAAATGAAAAATTGTTATTTATTAGTGTGTATTGATGACCTATTTTAAAGTTTATGATAAAAATGAAGTGTAGTCGATTGTATATATTAACAATATTTTATTAAATGTGACGTCCAATAAACATTGGAAAAATGAGGAGCATTCAGAACCGATTCTTACAAAGGTTAAAAAGGTACTCAATGCTTTCTTCGTACTGTGATATAACTTACGATTTAAAAAAGAAACAAGTACATATATTTAGAATTCTTTACATTGAAGTAAATTCTCTTACCAAAGACGGACGTAAAGAAATCCCACGAAGTTCCCTGCATTATTATTAGTGAGGATGAGCTCGGTATTGAGCCTAATAACTAAGTTTTTATTTTAAATGGACATTTATCTCGTATTATTAGCTCGTATTAGCTCGTATCATATTTCGGTATTATGTAATGAAAGTTATCGATTTTTATTTCTTTAATTGCAGACATTTACGGCGACTACAGTATGAAGCAGGTTTGAGATCGTCTTTTTATAACCTATACGGTGTTATTACAACAAAGTTAAATACTTGATTTAAAAAGGTTTCAAATTAAATGCACCGCGTTCGTAAAGGCAAGTTCGCGTTATTTTCGCAAGTCTAAACTAACGTAATCAAAGCGAGACAAAAGAGCAAGATTGCAAACATTCAGCGACCGAGGTACATTTAATTCGAAACTTTTTTTAAACAAGTATTCAATACGTATATAACTTTTTTGTAATAACACCGATAAAGTTTAGCTTTACAGTCCATCGTCGCATAAAGTGGCTACAGGATGACGGTAACGTGGTTAAGCTTCTAAAAGAGACAACACAGAGACTAGAAGACAAGATTAATTGATACCAAGGTGAGGAGGAGTAGAAAATGCCCAATCAACGTGCTATGGCTTTCTAACACACATTGATTGACGCAATAAGCACAGCATTACTCAGCTCTCAGCCATCATCGTCCAGATAAATATATCGACGGGAGAAACTGGAAATGTTGTAACTTGCATTTTGGGCTAGATCACTTTTTCCATATTCATGTATAAAAAATATATTGCTTCGAAAGGTCTGGGTCTCGCTTTCCTACGATTACATTTTTCATCGATACGGCCTTGTTAGTTTGCCTAGTTTTAGCACTACTCATAATTGAAATTTGAAAATAGTTTTTTGGCTCTGGTGTAAAGTTGGGATTTTCCAGTTACGAAAATTCCGTTTTCTTCCGTCGATATTAAATTAGGTAGTTGATTGCCCCGCAGTCATATCAGTGTACGACTGTAGAAAATAAGACCTAATCTTTTCTTTACACTACGACCATGTAAAGAGATAAAATTGAGACTAAATAACTGTACGTTAATATATGACTTTTGAAACAGTTTTAAAGATATTTCTGTTGTTATCTGTTTTATTCACGTTTTTAAAATGGAGATTATTAACCGATTTTTTTACTTTTTTGTGTGAATATTTAAAATCCTGCCTACAAAACTTCTCCTGATAGTTACAACATAACAAAGAAAGAATTAGGAAAATAGTTGCCGCCGCGCTGTTCTGAGCCGCTTGCGTATATTATAGACAATTGGTTTTAATTTTTATAGACAGATATGTATGTATGGATTTCTCATCGGATTAATGTCGTTTAAAATTATACAGAAACTAGAATTTGGCCATATCTGTGTTCCTGTAATTTTCATAATGCTTCCTTTACTGCTTGTAATGGTTCAGAAACTTTGGCAGTTCATCAAAATTTTTATAGCATTGAACGGGAAAACGAAACAAAATAACATTTTTGATATATATGAGTAGGTATTATGTACGCGGTTCTGTATGCATTTGGTATGATTTATATCTATCCTTCTTGTTTAATACGTACCAATTTTAATGATGATCAGTTGATCAGTACATACTTTGATGTACTGCAGCGTCATCCAGTGCCGAGATAAATAAATTGATAGGCATATTGATGCCTTCCAATTTATTTTACCGTTTTCGTAGTAAATTATTGACAACCATGTTTTAAACAATTACCTACTTCTCATACATACGTCGTGTACAAGTAGATATAGGAGTTCGATACAAACCATCGATATATTTTGTTGGTGTTTTACTTGGAACTGAGCCGAGAAATTCAACTAACATAAAATATGTTCTAAAGAGAACTAACACGTGTTAGGCGAGTTTTCAGTTTCAAACAGATTTTGTATATTAAATTATAACTTCGTCCTGCATGCAAACATCTAATTAGATTTAATAATAATAATATATATGTATATATATAACATAAGGTTACATTTCGGTTTTTACTATGGAAAATAATTTACAAATACTTTGTTTTAACTTCTTTCTGTAATTTCTTTTTTTTTTTATTTATGTCAGGCAAACGAACAGGTGGTTCACCTGAGGTTAAGTGATCACCTCCGTTCATAGACACTAACAACACCAGGGGAGTCGAAAGTGAGTTACCACCCTGTATTTGGGGGAAAGGGAGGGAGGGGGAGAGGAGAGGGGAGGTGGGACTCCAGCGCTCTCACTGACTTAACGAAACGCAATAATGCAAGCACTGTTACTTCACGTTGGTTTTCTATGAGAGAGTGGTAGTCCCCCGGGCGAGCCGATCCATTCGTATTGAAAGTAGTAATTAATAGCTTCAGCGTGGCTCTACCACCTACAAAACCTGTTAATTTATAAATAGTTTTATAAATTAATATTTAGAAATTACACCATTTCAAATATTTATTCCATGTCAGAATATCTGCTAATATGAGGTAATGATAGCTTTTTCCATGCAAATTACTTTTGATCTTTCCTTATACAAATGCATTCATTTTCCAGTAAATTTTAGTTCATTTACTGGATTTGTTTCCTTTGATATATAAATTATAAAAATAGTACAGTTAATATCACAATATCGTAATATTTATAGTATGATTTAAAATACCTCGACGAATGAGAATCACTGTTTGTAGAATTTCTTAGATACTTATTTAGATAAAGTTGGAAAGTAAAACATTTTCTATATGCGGTATTTGATCTAAATTAATAAAGTCGTTGTCGAGAAACTAATTACATATTATACAGGATGCATTATTTCAATGTTGCAGTAAGTTCAGATACTTTAACCATTGTAGCTACAAGGAAACTTTCTTATAAGACTAACTATCCTTGATTCTTTGAGACATTTGGACATATTCATATTTTGAACAAAAATTGTATAACGACGATTATATTCCAGGAAATCTATGAGATATGTTTTTACGATCTCTCACGTTTCTTCACCTCATCAGAGTATTACAAGAAAGAGGCATTTTCTTGCGAACTGTACGTTTTTTTTAAACCGGTGAACGCATATCACAATACCTCAAACAGTTATGAAGAGTCCGATAAAAATGTTTTCTTGCAGCTACAAGAGTTAAACAGGTATATATAAAAGAATTGTTCTTTCGTTCTTCTTCTTCTTACCCTTATCCCACATAAGTAGGGTCGGTACAACATGTTTATCATGTTGTGGTATATGATTTGGCTTAATTTTACGATCGGCCGCCTGCCTGACATCATCCCTCCTTGGGATTATTTTGTTGTACCACTGTATTTGTGATTATTATTATAGGTTATAGTTGCGAAGTCTGATGGGCTCTTTTAGCCTTACAATTGTTTGTTCTGGTTAAAAACGAAGCTCTTGAAGATTATGGTTTGCTTGTTATATTGCCATTTTTATGTAACGGAAAACTATCCAACTTTTGAAAATTTCTTGTTCTTTCGTTCTCTATACTATTATGCTACTCCCATTCCTGCGTGTATCGTCACGAATTTTTGTCTCTAGTGTAGTCCGGTGAAGCTGTTAAGAACTTGCTAGGTCAATAAAGTGTTCAGTTCGAAAAAAAAAATTGTCTCTAGTCACAATAAATGCAGACGTGGAAACACATTATCGTCATGCATTACGAACTATCGTGCTACGTGATATTTATGCATGATAGACGTAGTTCGATAACTCCACGGTTTTTACTAACATCAAAACTTGGAAGTCAAAGGTGTACGTAAGTTTTTCTTTTCCTTTACATAACGTATAGTATCAATTATTCACACCTAAATCCATAATAATTCATGTCAGATACTAAATTCTTCGTAATACAGTCATTGTTGTTTGATGCTAAGTAATGTAAACACTGCTGTTTGAAATTGTTGTTAGTTTTAAAGTTGCAATTGCTGAGAAACAAAAAAGGTGTTCCTTAAATCGTTCGCTTTAACAGAGTAAGCAGATGGGTATCTACGTAATGTTGAGGTTAATAAACAGGTTTTCTTACCCTATTAAAACGAATCGTAGTCGAATCTAATCTCTATATAACAAACCTCATTGTAACAAATTACTCGGTATTACGAATATTTTATGATTCCCATCAGTTTCCTTATATCAAGGTTACACTGTACTTTGTACCGTATTTTGATTGAAAGTTGTTTATATTTTATTTTATCTCTAGCGGTCACCCGTGAGTGACTTCAACATACATTACTTTTGTATAAAGTCTAACGATTAATGCAGTACACACCGAAAAATATTTTAAACAGCAAGATCTTTTTCAACTCAATGGGTACTTATGGTTATAATTTGGGAAATTTTAACAATATTTTTATAAGTTATAGCCAATGTGTTATTCTGTTATACAAGCTATATTATTGTGTAGTTTCATCAAAATAATTTCAGTAGATTTTGCGTAAAAGAGTTACAAACATCAATCCATCCTCCCAAATTTACTAGTTTATTTTATTACCAGAATTAGGTATTACTTAGTTACTATGGTTTTACATTATAATTTCCGTATTTCCTTAGTCCCCGGGTTGAATCCTATATTGATATAAAAGTACATTCAAATTGGTTCAGTATTTTTCAAATGATCCAAATTTCAAAACAGAAAGTTTATAAAAAGAAGTATATGTTAGTCCAAGAAATAGCTAAATGATAATGAATGACAGAAGTGCAATGATATGTTAAATACAGTATCAGTTTTGGTTTCGTTATGTGTTCAAACGAATTTGTACGCCGTATCGCCGTTGTCGATAAACGCTACCAGACACTATACACGTTGCCGCTTCGTCATAAATTATAATTTACGGCTACGATTCAAGCGTATGCTCCTTTGCGCTAGTCTCGGATTACTATGTGTTGTACGATGTTTCATCTGAAACGTTTGCTTTGTAAAGCGACCTTGGATTTAGATTTATAGCTTTAGTCACATATCAACGGTCAACTGTGAGAGGTACTGAGAAATTTGATTGTACTTGAAAATACTATATAGGTATGTATAGACTTTAGCCGAAATACGAATTTCCTAAAGACTAATAATTAATATTAGTTAATTACCAGAATAATGTATCTGTTGACCTAAATCGTATTGTTTTATTCATTCATAATTCCCCGACAATGTAGGCTAATACTAATAGAAACATAAAAAAAACGTATCTGTCATTCAAAATATTCAAATTTAACAAACACGAACCCCAAAACTCCTTATACCAATCAGTTAATTCTCTACTAAAGGTATCAAATGTCGTTGACCTTAAACAATTATTGATTGGCGAATGAACTTATTAGTAGGTATATAGTATTCTAGCGACCAGCCCCAGCATCGTACGGGTGTAACATATACGGGTACATTATATGTACATTTTAATGAAATATTGTTAAGGGCAGTTTTGATCTAAATGTCATGTACAACATATGTAATGTATTTAATTGGATAAGGAATAATACTGTATTGTATAAAATAGCTTGGTAAATAACACATTATTATTTTTGTAATTTTTTTTTTATGTCAAAAGGCAGCAAACGAACAGTTGGGTCACCTGATGTTAAGTGATCACCACCGTCCATAGACACTAGCAACACCAGGGGAGTCGCCAGCCTGTGTATGGGGGAGGGGCAGGGAAAGGAGAAAGGGGAAGGGAAAGAAGGTGGGCCTCCGGCGCTCTCACTGACCGAACGAAAGGCAACAATGCAAGCATAGTTACTTCACGTCGGTGTTCTGTGAGAGGGTGGTACTACCCCGGACGAGCCGACCCATAAAGAGAAAAATGGTTACTGTGGGTTATCCTTTAGAGATAAATATATTCCATCGAGACTTTTTTATCGATCTCTTTAAGATATACAATTCCGTAGAACATTAATTTGATCTATCTCGTAAGGTTTAGCCAGCGTTTGCGATTTAAGCGCACAAAAATATGTTCGTTACGACTTTACATGACAAATCTTCGATTTTTTCGGCTTTTCTGTACTTCAATATGTATGTATTATACATATAAACCTTCCTCTTGAATCACTCTATCTATTGTTGAAAACTGTATTAAAATCCGTTAAATAGTTTAAAAGATCTAAGGGAACAGACAGCGAAAGCGACTTCATTTTATACTATGTAAAGATGGTATTGTGTTTATTATAAACGATTGCGTTTATTTAGAATTAATAAAAAAAATCTGCTACGAGAACACTTTACAATCAGAACAGTAGTGTACGATTTTATATGTTGTTAGCGCATCAATATAAATTATTTATATTTATCTTCAAAGGTTATCATCCAACGGTTGAACATTTATTTGACTAACAAAATTTACTACATTTTCATAATCATAGTTCACCAATTCAAAAACATTTAAATAGCACACAGACCTGACGGTGTTGCTAAGAGACAGGATGAAGTTACCAGGAGATCAGCTTGGTTAAGGAGTTACTCGAATATCAATTTTTTTTTTTTTTTTTTTTTTTTTTTTTTTCGAACTGAATCGGTATCCGCCGGCGGTGACGCGAGCGCGCGCTCTACCGAGGACTCGATCGATTCAATATGCGAAGGGTCAGTGTTTGCTGTGTTAGGTGAACATTGTTTCTCTAAGCTCGCGGCGAGACACTCCGCCTTGTCTATACTATCGAACGCGGGAGGCAACCCGGGGCCTCTATCGAGAGGGGGCATCGGAATGACTATGTCTGATTTGAATTTCTGTACGAGTTTCCAGTACGCCAGGTGGGACGGCTCGATGTCCTCGAGCACCCTGTCCCACCTGTCGGCCCGGATCTCGGCGATACGAGTCCTAACTTGCTTACGTAGAGTCTTTAAACGAACGCGATTCTCTACGGACGGGTAGGTGTCGTGGGCTCGAGTCGCGGCGTTCTTTTCCGTGATCAACGCTCTCGCGTCGTCCGGGAGTATGAAGCGGCGATCGTTCGCCGCTTGTACCTCTTTCGAGGTCTCCCTGACGGCGGTCTGGAGATAGTCGACCAGGGAATCGATGGCCGAATCCGCGTCAGCTTTCGACACTAACACGTCCGGGATTCTGTCTAAACCTACTGACGTCGGGTTGTCTTTAAAGTAGCGTTGTAATTTCGCGTAGTCGGCCACCCTGACCGACGGCGGGGTGGTGTCCGAGCTCGAACCTAATAGTAATACTACGGGGCGGTGATCTGAGTCTAGTTCGTGTACGACTTGTATGAGTCGTAACCGAAGCGAGACGTTTTTAAAGAGAGCTATATCTAACACTGTCGGGCGACAGTTGTCCTGAAAGTGAGTGGGTTCCGAAGGGGCTATGACGTCAAAAGCTAGATCGTCACCTAGTCTATCGAGTATCCTCCCGTTTCGGGAAGTAGTCGAACTGTTCCAGATGACGTGTCCGCTGTTGAGGTCCCCCGCTATAATGACGGAGTCTCCTAGTTCGAATAGTGCTTCTAGGTCGGTTTTTAATAGGACTTTATTCGGCGAGAGATACGCGGATACTATTGTGACGGATGGATGACCGGTCATCCCTAGTCTACACACTGACACTTCCATATTGGATAGAGCGGGTGGATCTAACGGCACGCAGTAGAGTGAGCGCCTATAATAGATCAACGTGCCACCCCCGCGGGTGGCACGGTCGTTCCTAACTATTTTATAGTTCGCGATCGCGGGGTTGCGCATTTTCGGTTTTAATAACGTTTCCTGTACGAGGAAGATATCTATTTGCCTGTCGCGTAAAAAGGCAGCTACTAGATCGCGCTGTGTATATAGATTCCTAGCATTAAAAAATGAAAGAGATAGGCCGCGCGGTTTAATTCTATTCATGGCCGTAGACATGATTATTTCGCGTGAGTGTTTGTGTTATTCGAGCGCGCGATGCGATTTAGCGTTTTCGCGATGTTTGGGAAGCGTAAAATCGCGCTGAACGTACCCGTTTCTGCGTTAGATTCGATCATAGAGGCGAACGCGTATATCTCCTCTAGATCGTGTTCTTCAAATAATCCCATGATTTGGGCGAATCCTTTGATGACGGTCGGTGAGAAGAGGTCGGGTTGTGTGTTGTGTCTCGCCTGCGGAGGCTGTGTGTGTGGTGTGTGAGCCTTGGGAGGCTGTGTTTGAGGCCTGGGGGCCTGCGGTTGGGGTCTGGGAGCCCAGGGGGCCATAGGGGCCCGCCCAGGCTGTGGCGCGCGTGGCACGGAAGGTGTCACGCGCGGTGCGGTGGGTGGGACGCGCGGCACTGAAGGTGACACGCGTGGGGTGGTCGCGGGCGCTGCCGGGGTGCGGAAGGCACCCGGCAGGCCGGGGAAGGCCTCTACGGACCTGAGTGGTGGAGGTGGAGGGCGGGCGGCGGCGGCGGGCGCCCTGGGCGCTTGCCTCGCCTGGCGAGGGCGTTGTGTGCGGGGCGCGCGGGGGCAGCCGCGATAGTTCGCGGGGTGGCCCGTGGCGCCGCACAGAACGCAACTCGGAGGGTCTGCGGAGGTCGGGGTGCGAGGACACTCCCTAGTGGAGTGGTCGCCTAAACACTTAACACACCTGGGACGCAGGTGGCAGTTTTTAGCTGTGTGGCCGTAGCCCTGGCAGTTGTGACACTGCGAGGGCGCGTGAGATTTGCGAGGGGGCTCTACTGTTACGCCCGTGAGACCGCACACGGACGTAATGTTGAAAATATCCTTGCCTTCCTTGGTGCGGTCAAGGATGACCAGCACCAAGTTGAACTTAGTTTTAGTGAGAGGGTGGTACATGCGATGTACCTCGCGAGCGGGGAAGTTTTCGTTCTTAAGGAACGCTAAGATCTCCTCTGTAGGGATCTCTACCGGGATGCGGCGTAAAACTACTCTTAGGAGGCGTTCCTCCTCTAGTGCGTACGTAAAGTACGCGAGTTTGTGGTCCCTCAGGTATTGGGTGAGTTTCCTATGCTGATCCGAATTTGGTACTTTAACTTGAATACCGGCCTGTGTGTTGAGTGCCGATGTGTAATGCACTCCTAGGTGTTTGAGCGCGGTGGAGATGGCGATCCACCGCGACTTGTCTTGTATCGTGACTGGCGGGGGGGGGCGGGGCTTCTTAGCCGCGGGGTGTGTGGGCGCTTGCGAGTCCGTTTGTGAGTGCGGTCGTGTCTGTGTGAGCGAGACGGCAACAGGGCTTGATCTGCCCGATCGCGGTCTCGCGTGTGTGGACGGTGTCGCGGTAGGCACCCGGGTGCCGTCTATTTTGCCTTCGCGGCACGGAACTTTAAGTGCGGGACATTCGGGTCCCGAATCTGGGTCTGATTGCGTCGGCTGCGTGGGTTGTTTCCGCTTCGGTATCTTAGTTACGGTAATGAATCCGTCGTTATCGGGCGCGGGCGCGGCGGTCGCGGGCGGTGTGTTTGACGCGGCGGGTGTCGCGATGTCGACCTCCATGTTGTTTTCTAGCTCGTTGTTGCCGTTGAGCGGCGACAGGGGCGAATCTAATACCGCGAACGAGTTCGCGGTAGGCACGCGGGCCTCACATGTTTCGTCCTCCGAGGACGGGACTAGAACGGAGCTAAAGATAGCTTCGGCATCTACTGTCGGATAGTTAGCGCGGAACGAATCTAAGATCGCTGCGATCTGCTCTATTGATGCCATTTCGATGGCTTGGTGGGGGCCGCGAACAAACCTCCCTGCCTTAGGGGCAGGGGGGCACGCCTGAACGGAAAGTTATGGGACTATCCCGAGTCCGGGCCAAGAGACCTGTGGGCAAAGTGCAATGCCGCACGGAAACTAACCTACAGAGCCTAGAGGGAAGCCCTAGCAATCCCGGGGCAGAGAACGCAGACCGGTAAACCGGGCTACGCCCAAACAGACACCCGAGGATGGAATGAGGGGATCAGGTAGGTGGGAGGGAGACACACTGGACTTAACTAGGTGATCACCACCAAGGCTAAGCTACCCAGGCCCGTCTGTCAGTGCAGTAGGCCGCGGGGCCTACGGCGAGCGGACAGGTCGCTCCAACTCACTTCGTTGGCTACACCGTTAGGTATCCATGAGCTGGCCAGACGACTGGACTTTAAAAATGAATCGCGGGTTCGCTCCGAGAGGAGCGGTTTGCTACGCTCTAAAATCGAGCGCCTACGATTGACACTATTGTTACTTCTTAGCAACAGAATAGCAATGAACGCGGCGGACTCGCTCAACTACGTAGCGTACGCGAAACGCGGCGACGGATCGGTGCGGGGCACGATGTAAACACGGCGCTTGTAGACTGGCGGAGACGCGGCGCACACAACGTAAACAACGGAGCGCGCGACGCGAAACTCGAAGTAACAAACACTGCGATACGGCGCGCGAGACCGACTCGATGCGAGCGAAGCACGGACACTACTAAGTCGAGCGCGGTCGACACGAAAACGAACGAGATAGCACGAGCGCGAGAGCGAGTCAGCGGGTCGGACGGACGAACGGAGAGCGCGGAGCGCAAACACGACTGTTCACCACGGCGGCCCGATCGGAACTCCCTCGAATATCAACTGTTGTTCTACTGTTATATGAGTTATATTCACAATGTTTACATAATTATATCGTCAACAAACGAGTGTGTAATCAATGCACTTCGATATAATTACGTCGCAAGTCCACTTGTAAAGTGTTGTTTTTTATATTCTGAGAGTTAAATACGTAATTACAATGTTTTATATGTATTTAATTATACGGTCACAGTATGATAAATCTAATGAACAATTTTGATACATTGTACATACCATCTGCTTACACCGGTACCCAGTAGCAAAAAAGTGAACGAGAAGTAACCATTTTACGAATTGTGGCTTTTCGATGATTTAAAACTCATACATATCTGTTTTCGCGATCAAGTTGGTGCCTATTGATTCCATGACCTACATATTATCCTTAGTTATAGAAGATTATTAGGCTCCGCTGAACACGCTTCGATTTCAAAGTTTCTACCGACACTTTACCGCAAGTGATAATTGATTTTGTAATATTTGGAAGCATTTCCACCGTCTTTTTTTGTAAATTCTCACTTCAAAACGTTATAGTTTAATATTGATACACTCTTATTACGATTTTGTAAACCCAGAATTGTTACTATGAATAATGAACACTTTATGTAGTATGTATGTTATGTAGTATAAACTGCGTGGTGGATTTAATAGGAATACTATTATTGTCTTCAAATACGTTACGTTACGTAATGGAACTCGTATAGTTAAAAACAGCCATTGTATAAATGTTATATAATAGATATGTGTTATCGTGGAACACAAGATTTTTTTTGTTTACTCCTCTTTGGAGTTAGAATTAAATCGACCTTCCATTGTTTTACTCCAAAAACTCTGTCATGTCTCATAATTTTTTAGATGTATTATTACAAAATAGTCAATTCGACCACTAAATCTATAACCCTGAACAGCTCTAGAGATTGCAAGCGGGGTCACTGTTTAATCGTTATCATAGGGAGAGAGAAAGGGGCAAAATTTGAAATGATCTATAATCTATCTTTGCGTAAAAACCAAAATCTCAATTGTAAGGGATACACGGCAGCACCAAAAAAATACGAAAAATTAATTGCACTTTGGGACGACACTATAAGATATCGTAACAATCTAGCTGTATTTAACTCTAACAATTTACGTCTGTCATTCAGCTGTAGTTTTATGCATACAAGAAATATTTTCTAAAAATGTTCTTCAGTGTTTTTCCTCCATGAAGCACCATATGGATTCCTTTAATGGAAGCCCGTAAAACAGTTGTAGAAAGTAATATGGTCACAGTTTTTAGTCCTTATAAAGTTCACTATGCGTGTACATATAATATTGATACTGGCTTAATATAATTAATCTCTTTTTAAACTATAAAAAATGTTCTGAAAGAGCTATATGATTTTGGCAGGATTTCTATTTTTAGATCCTGTTCACCTAATTTTCGCAACGAGACGTTTTATTCTTGTTTTATCTTTGAGAGTTTAGGTACTGTGATAAATCATCAATGGGAATTTAACGAACACACATAATTACCAAATTACAGAAATACCACTGAAGACTTTATTGAGTACTAGCCTCTGCCCGCGACTTCGCTAACACGCAGCGGAAGCTCCCACAAGGAAAAAAAGGCCCCGATTTTGAAACATTCTTCATTAGTGCTCCGCTCATATTGGTCTTAGTGTGATAATATATAGCCTATAACCTTCCCCGGTAAATGAGTTATATAGCACTGAAATAATGTTTCAAATCGGACCTGTAATTCCTGAGATTACCTACACCCTACAACGTCACAAACTCACAAACTGTACCTCTTAATATTGGTATAGATCATACACGTGCACATAAACAATATCACACTACTGCAGGTAACATTCTAGCTCGGTGAAATATAATCAAAGATTGTATAAGAAAACCAATGTAATGTGTACAAACTACACATCTTAAGTATTCTGTTACTACAGAGAAGGTAACGCTGTTAGATGCATTATTACCAAATTAAGTTAATCACTACAACATAGTCCTCCGCCGCGTCTATCTGTCTGTCTGTTCGCGATAAACTCAAAAACTATAGAGCGCATTTTATGCTGTTTTCTTTAAGAGATAGAGTGATTCTCGGGGAAGGTTTAAGTACATAATTTGTCATGGTTTTCTTTTATTATCAGGGTGCGACAACGTCCGCCGGGCCCGTTAGCAAACAATAAGCTTAGTGTTTACATTTCAATATAGGTATTTTCCTAAAGTAGCTTTTGTATTAAAGTTTCAATATCTATTTTTGTACGTCTGCCTGTAGTAGCAATCTCCTAATTTATTTTATTATTATTACTTTGATATCCTTTGATTTGGTAACACATTAATCTGTAAGATACCCGTTGAAGGGGCATAGACCCCTTTCTGAATTTCCCCTCGGCAGCGGCACAAGCCTAGGTCCGTTCCCTCGGCGTGGAGCCCTTGAGTACGCTGATCGCGCGATATGATGACACAAAATCTTACATCACTGCGACAACATCACAAATGTCACCTCCACATACGTGTACGCACACATGCTTACACATGATAGTGGAAGGGTTTTAATTTTTGTTTTTCCCTTATTGAAATGAAACAGTTTAGAAAAATTATCCCACGCAAAATACATATAAGAGTTGTTGAGGTATGTATGCTTGTTACACATATATGTTTCAATAATTCATATAAGTATGAATATGTAGCTAAGCTTAGGTTAGCTCAGATAGGTCGCCCACTTTGCGGGGCTCGGACCGCGAATTTCTGGGGCGGCGGCGGCACTCGGCCGGTTCCTCCCCAGCGTGGGGGGGCCGGGCGCCGGGTGCCGCCGACTCTACATGGGAGTCGTGCGGGCGATGGCCGCCTACGGGGCACCAGTCTGGGCTGATGCCCTCGGTGCCGCTAACGTGCCTGCGCTCCGCAATGCGCAGCGCACGGTGGCACTGAGGGCAATCCGGGCGTACCGGACGGTGTCCTCGGCAGCGGCCTTCACGCTCGCCGGCTCCCTGCCCTGGGAGCTGGAGGCAGGAGTTCTCGCCGCCGTGTACGAGTTCACGGCGGCGAGGAAACGAAGGGGGGAGCCTCCGGCTCCCAGGGAGGTAGAGGCGGAGAGACGGCGTCTTAGGGGGGACGCCGTCGAAAGGTGGCAGCAGGACCTGGCGGACGAGCGATTCGGGCGGTTTACAGTGGACGCCGTCCGCCCGGTCCTGCGGGAGTGGACTGCCAGGGAGTGGGGCTCCCTGACGTTCCGAGTTCAAGCATTCGCCCATTAGGGTATATTAAGCCATCAGTTGTATATCTAGATAGAGTAAAGAACTTAGAGTTGTTTATTATCGATGGAGGTACAACCACGTTACTCGGCAGGCAGTGGCTAACTGAGTTGGAAATAATTATACCTTTTTTTTTTATGGATACGCCACCCTCCCGGGGGAGAGGGTGGGTTATGTCCGAGTCGCACGGTCTAAAACCCCACGGTGTACCGACAGACCGTTTTGTGGAGGCGGCAAGGGATCGTTCGAGCTAATCAACCTTGTAGAGCCGCCCCCACGGTCCGCCCGGCGGAAGGTGACCGCCGGGTTCCTACCTATAGAGGGACAGACCGGGTACACACCGGCTGCCCCCCCTCGTCCGCCGGACCCGTGCAATGAGGAGATGGGCCCCCCGGCCCATCCCCTCAGGTCCGGCTACGGTGGCAGGAGGAGTTGGGCGAAGCGCCTTCTCCTCCTGCCTGTCCTCCTTTGGCGGAGACGGCCACTTTGAGGGTCTGCCTCGCGGGCCCTCTCCGCCTCCTCCTTCTGCGAGATGACCTCCTCGCAGAAGGAGGCCATCGCTCGCCAAGCCTGTTCGCTGCCGAGCATGGCCGAAACCACGCTCTAGTTGTCAAAAAAATCGGCTGAGTGCCATAAGCGCTCGCCTTAATAGTCCGGTGAAGCTGTTAAGACCTTGGTAGGTCAACAGCGTAGTCAGTTCGAAAAACAAACCTCTTTCTGAAGGAAGGCATGAGCATAATTGTCAAGCCAGCCGATTACGTATATTGGTGATTTCAGACTCCGGAGAATTTCCTAGTTGCATATTTCCCACATTCGATGGTATTACAAAAATATTTGTCGGGGTCAGATTTCTTCACGATGATTTACTTCACCGAGAACCGATAGTGCCAACAATTTCAATTGGTAAATGTATGTGAAATCCAAAACATTCGTCGGTATAATGTTCGGTACATTCGAACCTTACAGTATTCTATTGACATTCGACTTGTTATAACACTCAATCACCACGACACCGAGTTGAGTTAATACGAATGTTAAAAATAGATTGTTAGCAAATAAGAAGTCTTCTAACGCTAAAGAAAATGATAAAATAGCTTAGGTAATATGAAACTGTACAAGAAGATAGAGACTATAAAATCAAACGATTCAGGCAGACGTCAAACAGAGATTATGTCAAAAAGGTCAACAAAGTGATTTATCAAGGTAAATGTAATATACCTGTTCTAGAAGTTGATAGAATAAAGACACGATTATCATTTTTGTTGTAAATCATATACCCAGTATCTGAGGTAGTGAGCATCTATGATTTTTTTTTTCTCGAACTGACTACGCTATTGACTTGGCAGGGTCTTCACAGCTTCACCGGACTACTAAGGTTGGCGCTTAAGGCACTGAACCGATTTGGTTTTTAGGTAACATACACAAGGGCGCACGCACACCTCGGCTTGGGCTGTTACCTGGAAATGCATCTATGATAGGTTTTATCGAACAGCAATCATGTTATTAACTAATCAGATAAACAATACCTACCTAATACAGTAAACCTGTAGTCGAACATTTAGGGAGACGCCAACAAATTTGAGTGATAGAGTTATCGACTTATGACTTTTCGCAGGCCGGCATGACATTTCGCAGGCCAGCATGACATTCGCAGGCCGGCATGACAGTGGCGACCGGCGATAGATAGTGTGTCACTCGGTGGTCGCCATTGTTTTTGGATTGTACTGTGCTTACCATCAGGCAATGCAGTAATTTTGCCGTGCTACTTAAAAAAAAAAGTGAAAAATTTCGACTTAGGCTGACATTTTAAGGATATATTCGACTAAAAGAGCTTAAAGTTGAGAGGTTTAATTTATTTTACCGAGTTGTGGAGAGAACACGTATACCGAAATTGTGTAGCTCGTAGGGACTCACTGATATTTAGCCTAATTCAGGGTTAATATTTCGTTTAATGGGTGTTTCCTGGGCTTAATGAGAAGGGAAGAAAACATTGTTTCCAGTGTTGGAGGTTTTCGACTTATCGATATTCACCTTAAAGAGGTTATTTTTTATCTTTTTGGAATTAACTTTTCCCTATCTACTGGAGTACTTACCTAAGTATATTTTGATCTGGAATAGTGTAGTGAAAGATCTTAAACTACGAGGTCCAATTTCTAGAATTAGAAATGTCTATGCATGTGATATAGTGGTGTTGGACTGAATTACAGTGGTCTTTGGAATTATAATCTTTTCAGGCGACCCTCAAAAAGTAAACTGTGAAAACTACAGGTTTTATTGAATTAAAATACACGTAGATATCTCACTATCTGTACAGAGTTAAATTATTCTGTGCGAAAGTTATTTTTATATAATAAAGCACTTTATTTTCATAAAGATGTGTAATAACATATAGGTACTTTAAAATGTTACAAAGAGCTTTAAAAATTATTTAGGTCTTTAGCATTTCTCCATAGAAAAATTGCTTATTAAGCACATGAATAGCATTTTTATTTCATTTTAAACTATTAATGCTTCATCAAATACGAAACACATAAAATGGCATATAACTATTTTATATCAAGTACTAATAATAAAATAGGAAAAGTCAAGTTCGATGGGTGCTAGCAATTTCTGGAATCTTTTGGTTTACAATATTGGTCAGAATATCAATTAAACTGAAGCAATAAAACATCTAATTGCACACCAAAAATTAAGGCGAAACCGTAAAAACCTCAAAGCAAACATTGCTAGCTCGTAAAAGGTGATGAATGGAGAGTTCAAGATCAGGCAATGATCGCAGATTGCGCGTGCGCACACAGAACCGAGGCGCGCCATGTTGTGGGCGGAGCCTTCTAAACCATTCCGTGACGAACCATATCTTCCTATCAGCTCACTTTAGCCTCAAAATATTACGTTAGAAAGAGAAAAGTAGCTCTGAATTTCAACGCAGTGGTATCTTATGTATTTGCGGTATGTGTCATCCAAAGAGTACTCGCAATACTAATACCAAAACCAGTTGTTTTTGTATCATATTTAGATACTAAGCTACAATTTTCAGTTGTGTTTGCAAATTTGCTTCGGTGGTTTCATAACAGTCAAATTGCATTAATAGTGTACAATAAGAATTGAAGAAAAAACGAATCGGTTACAGGGTATTACAAGAAATTAATAAAAACGCTAGGCATTGCGTATAATAAAGTGGTAGCTGCGGAATAGATATAAAAACATGTGTGGGAATATAAAAAAAAAACGCGAAGAATTAACTACAACAGACAATAACAATTTTAAAGTTAAATGCGCTACAATAGTGATAGTATTAATGTTTACTACACTAGCAGCGATTGTTTACAGGAGAGATCAGCAACCCGAGCGGCGCGGCGCGGACGCATCCCGTCACGCCGACCACGTATTTATAGAACCATTCGATTATAATGAATTATATATTTATAATGACATCCAAATTACATCACTTATAGGTACATAAATATAACTGAAAACTACCACTGGCAATTAAATTGATATAAGAAAAATCTCGTTAATCGCTGCTTTACGATTTTCAACAATTTGTATAGTTTATAGCCATTTACGTAATAAGGCTCGGCATTTATTCCAATTGTAATTAATTTAGACCCTTACTCTAATATGCAATATATTTAGATACTTGTGCAGATACTCGCGTTAACGACCCATTTTATTTCATAGTTTGTCAATAAACCTATCGAAAGTAAAAATAAAAATACCAATGAATTTTTATTTTTCTATAAGGACTTCCTTAACTAGCTTCCTTGCTACTTTTACTATTGAGTTCGACTGCACAAGGAAATAACGAACACCATTGATTACCAGTCTAGGCCGCTCGAATTACGACCTTAGTATCATAAACTAAAGGTTTATTTTCTAATGAGTGTTTAAGTTTACACGAGTGCGAGTAAATAAATCCGGCAAGTTTAATGCAAAACTTTTGGTTTACGCTTTATGGTAAATATTTGGTGTACGTCGTATAACTGTTTTATAGTTCTAGTAAAATGTTTGGTTTAATTGTGCTAGGTCAAGAGCGGGCGTTCGACAGCCGTCCTTGCGACGAGTAAATATTATTGTCTAAGCGGGTTTTCCGCTGTTGGGTGTTTGTATGAGTTTATGGATGATACAGACGGGGGAATCCGCGAGCGTATCGACCCCTTTGGATCCTACACAACCTTATTATAACGTGCTTATTATTATTAGATTAAATTTACATGTTATCTTCGTGATTGAACTCTTTTCAAATATGTAGGGATTACTATAAAGACCTAACTATTAAGTAATTGTTATAAATGAACATTCATAAAACATGATCATGATAACGCAATCCTATATAATTTACACAATTATGCTCGGTAATAAGTTTAGTATCTTTACGATCTCTGCTAACTTTGAAAGCTCGGCTCAGAGTCCCAGTTGCTGAATACTAGTATCGAAGGATTTGGCATGTACAGAGGCGGGCGTGGGTGTGACGGTGCAGCGCGTTTTCGGTGGGGCGGCATGGGAGCGGGACGAGGCGTTGGGCGGTGCGGGTAGGGGCGCGCGGTAGGCGGCCGTGCGCGCGCTACACTGTTCCCTTGCACGCGCATCGACGCGCACGGCACGCGTACGCATGAAGACCGAGGATCAAACGACTGAAGAAGCGGCGCGCCGCGCGCCCGCTACGCGCCGCCAAGAGAAACCACCCTTTTCCTATATTGCCCTCATAGTGATGGCTATACGACATTCGCCGAATAAACGGCTAACACTAAGCGAGATTTACGCGTTCCTCCAACAACAGTTCCCATTCTTCCGTAGTTCATACCAGGGTTGGAAAAATTCTGTCAGACATAATTTGAGTCTAAACGAATGCTTCGTGAAACTACCCAAGGGTTTGGGTCGGCCGGGGAAAGGGCACTACTGGACAATAGATCCATCTTCAGAATTCATGTTCGAAGAAGGATCATTCCGTAGACGACCGCGAGGATTTAGGCGTAAGTGTCAAGCATTGAAGCCTCAGTTCGGTAGCGGGGGCTATTTATGCGGGGGTGGCGTGCCAACACTACCGCCGTCGCAGCCTACGGGGTACGAGCTGGCAGGCGGGAGCGGTTCGGGGACTAGCAGCGGCCCGGCTCTAGATTACGGTGCCTGTGCTTATTCTCACACAAGTTCCACCGGTCAGCAGCTGGGGTATAGTAGCGAATACTGCGCTTATGGTGCGATGGGAGAGCGCGAATGGCCGCTAGCTTACGGCCCAGTGGAGCCAGGTTATCGCCCACCACCAACGTCACCGCCACCGCATCACGAATTATCTGATCTCATACCGAACTATCAATACGCAGTCGCCAATGAACATGGTAAGTGTTATTGCATACTTAAGTTTTTTTGTATTTAAATTTCCATGAGCCTTTCATCAAGAAATCTAGATAAATACGCTGCAACTAAAATACCTATACTAGAAAACCGTTGAAACCTTTAGTTCTTTATACTGCCGATTTTAGTTCCCTGTGATTCCTCCAGGGGGGCTGCTATAATGTAAAGCAGAACCTGCACGCATGAAACAGCACGGAACGTCGATAAATTAATAAAATTTGAAATATACTATCCAGTCGGGATCGTTGTTAAAGATTAGCCTATTACTGGAGAGTGATATAGCTCTATGGTTTATATATTTATCGACTCAACAATAATAAAACATACATCCATAAGTCATAGCTTTCAATTAGTGAAATGAACATTTAAATTTAAAATTACCTCTTTACAGGCAATAGTAATTATAGATAACAATAAACTAATGTAATTATATACTTAATATCTAAAAGGATTTAATTTTCGTATAAGTAAATGACTTTTGATGTATAAAGCAGAGAACAGACTGGAGACTGCGTGTGGATAAAAAGTAATTATATTTTGTGATATATCAAGTACTAAACCTTAATGCTAAGCGTGGTAGTTTTAAAATCGGACCATCGGTGGTTATTTTTTTAAACTACGTCAATGATATACAGACGCATCCTGCAGTCACCAAGACATTTAAATCGACAAGATACTGGAGTTAAGTATTCAAGAACCTTGATTATATATTATATCAACTTTATACATACATAAATATCTAAGGGACAATATAAAGCTTTGGTTGCATTTACATGCAATTGATAGTTCGAAAATTATTCATCGATGTTTTTTGGGTCCAATACCTTGAACTCTTCTGTTCGTATCATAAATTTGTTAACGCTCTTGAATCCAGCACCATATAATACAATCTAATAACTTGCATGTACACTTAACCGTTACTTAACTGACACTTGTAAAGGTAACATTTATATATTTTTAGGATAAACGAATATTACTGTAACAACAGTTCTGATTTTTTTAAAATAATTATATACTCTTGTAATCTATTTACCTAAATCGTTGATAATATATATTAACAAAATGGTAAAGCCAAAGGATTGTCTACATGTTCCGTACGAGACGAAAGTGCAAGAACTAACTTCTTTCTAACTTTCAAAATTCAACCTTACCCGAATGATTTAAAGTTGTTTTTACAAGGACGCAAATGACGCGAGACTATTTGAAATGACTGCATAATCCAAAATTATGCACTCATTATTGTGTGCCGTCTGTGAGACGTTAAGTGTGCATCTTGGGTTTTTGTATGAACAAAAGTATATTTTTGCTTTTAATATTTATTTGTGTTTTCCTCTTTACGTACGTAATAGGCTATAGTCGTTAATAAAATTCGTAAGGCTATATAAACTTAAGAAAATTTTAATGATATTATCAGCCGTAAGATATTCTAGAGCTGAAATGTGATTTCCTTATAATTAATGAAAATTTATTTTTCAACTCATAATTCAATTGCATTAACATTCAATATCCATTACTTTTGTACATTAATGTAACACTTCACTATACTTAATAATAATCATTACATAGTATAAAACAAAGTCCCCTACCGCGTCTGTCTGTCTGTCTGTCTGTTCGCGATAAACTCGAAAACTACCGAACGGATTTTCATGCGGTTTTCCCCGGTGGATAGAGTAATTAATGAGGAATGTTTTAGTATATAATTTGTCGAGGATTTTTTCATAATCAGGGCGATACAACGTCTGCCGGGCCCGCTAGTAATATTATAAAGAGGTAAATCTTGTGAGTTTGTGAGTTAGCGACGTTGCAGGGGGTAATCTCAGGAACTACTTGTCCGATTTGAAAAATACTTTCAGCTTTATATAGCTCATTTATCGAGGAAGCTATATCGTTTTGTGAAGACCAATGACGAATATTTCAAAATCGGGGTTTTTTTCCTCTTGAGAGCTTCCGCTGCGTGTTTGCGTTAGTTCAAAATAACTATTCCTAGCGAACGAAGTCGCGGGTAGAAGGTAGTTATTTTATATAGAGATACTAAATTATACAAAAAGATACTCGTCCAATAGTTTCAAATTTGTCATTTCAGTTTGATATTATATACTATATCAAAATGAAAATTAACTCGTTTTTCACGATGGATTCATTTCTGTGTTTATCTATACTAATATTATAAAGACATAAAGTTTGTGACTTTGTGAGCTTGTAGGGGGTAATCTCAGGAACTACTGGTCAGATTAAAAAAAAATATTTATGTGTTAGAGAGCTCATTTATCGAGGAAGGCTATATATTATTACGCTACGGCTAATAGGAGCGGAGCACCAATGAAGAATGTTTCAAAATCGTTTTTTTTCCTTTTGAGAGCTTCCGCTACGTTCGTTAAGTGATGTTTCTTGCTAATATTATCAAAGGAATTCGTATCAATATGTAATAATAAAAAATAAATTTGGGTCGCAACCACCATGTATATGGCGAAAAAGCGGGGTGGTAGGGCTTTACAGCCCGACTGGGTCGCAACCACCATGTATATGGCGAAAAAGCACGTCATAGTGATTTGCTTCTGCGGGTCGCGTTTCGGGATCAGCCTGTGCATATCCAGCATTTCGCAGGGCGGTATGACAGTGGCGACCGGCGATGGATAGTGTGTCACTCGGTGGTCGTCATTGTTTTTGGATTGTACTGTGCTTACCATAAGGCACATGGCAGTCATTATGCTGATTATGCTGTGATATTATAAAAAAAATAATAATAACAGAGCCACAGCAACGCGTGGCCGGGTCAGCCAGTAATAAAATAATCCTGTTTATTTCGCGGTGTAACCTTAATCTGTAGCTGGAAAAATAATTTCGCCGTCTGTATCCCTAGCAAACTTATATAATTGTAATATGATAGAGAACGGACAAATTACATAACTTGTTAAATTGCATTTTCTGCTTTTCATTCATATGACGATATTTATTTCTTCTTTATCTTGCCGCCCGGGCGGTAAGCTCGGCTTTCACCTACATCATGACGCGTTATAACATTCCAATATTAACTACTAACTGTGCCCGCGGCTCCGTCCGCGTAGAACCTAATATAAAATAAACCAGTTACTAATAATATCATCTGTATGTATTAAATCCATTTACTTTTCTCTCGTACATAAATCGCGTCGTCATTAAAAGTACAACCATTCTTGTACTTTAACAGTAAAACGTATTTATACAAACAGACAGACAGATATATATTTCTAAAAATTAATGTAATGTATTTTATAGCTTATTCCTATACAGATGTAACAATTTTCTCGCAAAAATCCAAAAAGTACAGACACTTTTGATTTACTTTCTTATTATATGTACTATAGCTTATGCCCGCGACTTCGTCTGCGTGAAATAGTTACTTTGGAATAACGTTAACACGCAGCGGAAGCTCTCTAAAGAAAAAACAAAAACGATTTTGTAACATTTTTAATTAGTGCTCCGCTCCCACTGGTCTTAGCGTGATGATATACCAATAGCTTTCCTCTATAAATGAGTTATCTAACTCTGAAGGAATTTTTCAAATCGGACCAGTAGTTCCAGAGATTAGCGCGTTCAACCAAATTGGTTAAAGATTACTACTCTTATCGCGTACTTAACTCGAACCGTCATTCAAATTACAATAACTTTTGATAGAGTGGACCGATTTTAATGAAACAAAGACTAAGTTACTCCCGAAGATATGCTTGTTTATTACAAACATAAACGCATTTCTAAAAATGATTGAAATATACTCTATTACTTATTCCTAGACACTTTCAACATTTTTTTTTACGAAAATCAAAAAATTACTGTCACCTTAGATTTACATTCTTATAAAAGGTATAGAATATTGAAGAAAAACTCGCTTTCACGTACCTAAACTTTTATAAATATTTTTTGTGATAAAAAATAACAATAGAAATTCTCACAAGCTTAACACGTTGTATTAGAAGCTATTAAAGAAGTAAGGTTTGGTTGTAGTAGAATTAATGACGCGATTCAATATTATTTTCACTAATAAAAAGTTGCATTACGTGTGCATAAGTGACGTAAAAAACAGCCTGGGACTTTCTTCCTTAAATTACTATACCAAAAGCGTTGATATACACACTTAACGTCTCACAGCGTCTTAACGGTACACAAAAAATGAGTGCATAATTTTTAATTATGCAGTCATTTTAAATAGTCTCGCGTAGCTTGTGTCCTTGTAAAAACAACTTTAAATCATTCAGGTAAGGTTGAATTTGCAAAATCTTAAGTTTATCGCATAACTATAACCACGTATGTATATTGGGTAGTTGTTGCGGTCGGTTTTGAGCGCTTTTATTTGAGACTGTCTTGGGTCTTTATTTATAAAAGTTATAAAATAAAAACACTTGATTGTGCCAAATTTCGTTCCAATATTCGTTAATCGATGTTTGATATTATCTATCTCATATAAACAAGCATCTATATTTATACACATAAGTTAATATTCCTATTACTCATTAAAGTAGTTCTCTTTAGATATCATATTTCCTCTCATATACTTTCAGATGATTATATAAGTACACTTTGTACTTTATTACATTTAATATGAGGTGTTTCAATTGTTTTTCTTTTAATAGAATGTAGAATAGATAAGTATTTATTGTAGAGTAGGTGCATATATCTTTGTTTATAAAAGTAAGGTAATTTAACCCTTGTACTGTCCAAACCTATAAGTGTTTAAATTCCGTACCGACGAATGTAGATCTCATGGGTCACAGACTGCTTAAGTTTAAAAAAGACCGTATTTATTACAAAAGAATAGCCAATTATTTAATATAGAATTGTAATTTAAAAAAAATGGTTACATGTTCAAATACGTGATCCGCCATTTTGAGATCTGGGTCTTAAAAATCAGCGGAGGGTTTAAGAACTCTTTGTGTTTATTATATCCTCCAACTCACTTTATTGAATCAATATTAATCTTTAGTAATAATTGAAAACCTATCCTAAAATCCTAAATTACCTATCCTGTGCGCATGTTCCAGAAAATAATTAACTTCTTTATTACATTTAATTATAACCTGTCCATCCGTTCAAGCGTTATTGAAGAACAAACACTAAATAAACATAGTATCATATTTTAAATATGTATTTTCATTACCACTTATATGACCTTTTTATTGATTTTAATTTACTTTTGTTAAATTTTATTGTGACTGTTTAACCTCCATGGAAAAGGGTAATTATATACCTTATATAACCTTATATATAGCGGGTAAGAGCGATTTTCACATAACATCTTCATTCACATCACATCACTCACCATCAGGTCAAATCGGGGCCAAGCGCGTGCCTGTAAAACACAAAAAAGTGCCTATACTCTAAAAACTCTTTTATCCGCCAATAAATGTATTTTCAAAATCAGTTGTTTCAGAGGTTACCCTGAACATACAACAGACACATTTATTTTATTCATACACGTATTTGATTAGATTACTTGGGCGTAACCAAAAATATGTATCTACATGTCTATATCAGAAATAATATGGAACGTTTACAAAAGTTTTATCTTAACTTCTAAAATGATTTTAAGTTATACATACAAAGAATTTTATATATTAACTAGCGGACTGGGCGGACGTTCTCCTGCGTTGATAATAAAAAAATATCTAAAGTTTAACCGCAGCGCCCACCATCAGGTCCAATTGTGAATCTATACCATTCTCGGATACACTGGAACAGGCACACAAAATTTCATCAAATTCAGTCCAACCGTCTAGGAGGAGTTCAGTGACATACACACGTACAGAAGAAATTTATATATAAAGATATATTTATATTAACGGTTGGCCGCCACGCGCCGGCACGTTTCGATGGGCCTCAAGGAAACTATCTTGTCCCATTCTACCGATATATTAGACGTCTACGTTAAGTTACTTCAAAAATCCGTCCTATCGTTGATATGTTATTGAATGAAATCATTTAAACAAATAAATTTACAATTCAAGTATTAAAATAATTAAATAATAGAAAATGCATGTGGAACTAATTATTTGTAAAGGTATCAATCACTTAACTTAAAACTTAACCGAAAATACTTATAGTTAACTCAAAAGAATCTATCTTCTTAAGGCTATAGTTCTGAGTATACAAGACAAAAGTCTACGTAAACAGAACCTAAGTATTTGTTCTGTGACATAAAAACAGTTATTACATATAAAAGATTAATATTCAATATCATAATACAAGTCTTAGATAAAGTCTTAGATTTTATTATTTATACTAGCTGTACCCGAACTCTGCGCGCGTTTTTTTAAATCGTATTAAAGAATTATAGAATTGTGAGACTATGTACAATTATAGAATTATAGAAAAGACAATTGTAAGTACGACGCGCACGCCACTAAAAGTAACATGTAACGTGTACAGTAGATGTATAAATACAAAAAGCGTGCCAAATACAAAAAGTACAAAATGTATAGATTTGACAGTTTATGTAGCGTATTGTAAAAGAATGCGCTGAAAACATATTTTTGTCCGATTTCGTTTACCACTATCCTCGTTACTCATTCCTTGTATATTTGAGAGATAACCAGCATACGACTTGCCCATCTTTGGTCGGGCAGCGGTGAGTGGGTTATACCTGACTCTTACCGCTCAAAACATTAGAGTTTTCTACCCTTTGGTTGGGGAGCGGGGTTGGAGTTTCATTCAGCGGTCTCAAACTCAATCAATAGATCTCAAACGAACTGGTGAAAGTTAGTGCGTGGAACACATACGACCTTCGTCTTTTGCTTATATATTCGATTCAAGAGTGACGAACCTCTCCTCGTCCATCCTACAGCGGCTGGAAGACAGCGCGACAGCGTCGATAACGGCAGAAGAGCTAGCTATTCTGCTTTCTTTCCCTTTTTAACCGACTTCAAAAAAAGGAGGAGGTTATCAATTCGTCTGTTTTTTTTTTTTTTTTTGTTACCTCATAACTTTGGACTGGGTGAACCGATTTTGATTATTCTTTTTTTATTTGAAAGCTGGTACTTCCAGTGTGGTCCCATTTTAATTTGGTACAGTTCCGACAACGGCATCCACGGCAAAACCGTATAAGTTTTAAATTTGCATTAAGTATGTACACGACAAATAGACGAATAACTCAATATTACGTTAACCGATTTCGATGATTCATTTTTTATTGAAAAGGATGTACTTCAAGGGTAGTTTGATGAGAATTTGGTTAGGTTCTGATTATGGGATCCGTAACAAAGTAAGAAAACTTTCAAGAAACGAGCCTACTCCTTTCTTAAGGGCCGGCAACGCATCTGTGTTTCCTCTCGTGTCGCAATTATCCATGGCCGGCCGTGATCACTTACCATCAGGTGACCCGTATGTTCGTTTGCCACCAATATTATAAAAAAAACTCTTCAATTCTTAGGAGCCTATTGTGCTTATGTTCGTTGCTGTGTTGCAACATGACGCAAGCATTGTAATTACATTACTTAAGGTGTATAATGTGTGAAGCGATGGTAGCCGAGTTGGTGGTAGAAACTATCGCGGATTACTGAAAAGGTTGCGTTCGTACCAAACGTTACTTATTGTACAACCAATTGAAACCATATCGCATACCATACCGATAGATACCATACCGCAAAAATGCGCATATTTTAATATACTTAAGGCGGAACGGAGTTCGCGGGCACTGCTAGTAAAATATATTTATGTACACTAAAAATGGAAAAATAAAGTAAATTTTCAAAAAAAAGTATTAACCGACTTCAATATCAATCAAAAACCCATAAGGCACTAAAAAGCGGAAAATAAATAGTTTATCAAATTAACCAAATTAAATAAAACATATGAATATGTGTGCTACCTAGAGATGTATTGGAAGTCGGTGCCAACCAAACCGAAAATCATATCATCTACAGGTACAAAGTTTAAGTCCACTCTCGCGTCTCTGTAATACAAAAATTTTGGTTGGTACCGACTTCCAGTACATCTCTAGGTAGCACACATATTCATATGTTTTATTTAATTTGGTTAATTTGATAAACTATTTATTTTCCGCTTTTTAGTGCCTTATGGGTTTTTGATTGATATTGAAGTCGGTTAATACTTTTTTTTGAAAATTTACTTTATTTTTCCATTTTTAGTGTACATAAATATATTTTACTAGCAGTGCCCGCGAACTCCGTTCCGCCTTAAGTATATTAAAATATGCGCATTTTTGCGGTATGGTATGCGATATGGTTTCAATTGGTTGTACAATAAGTAACGTTTGGTACAGTCGGTGCCAACCAAACCGAAAATCATATCATCTACATAGGTACAAAGTTTAAGTCCACTCTCGCGTTTCGATATGATTTTCGGTTTGGTTGGCACCGACTTCCAATACATCTCTAGGTAGCACACATATTCATATGTTTTATTTCATTTGGTTAATTTGATAAACTATTTATTTTCCGCTTTTTAGTGCCTTATGGGTCTTTGATTGATATTGAAGTCGGTTAATACTTTTTTTTGAAAATTTACTTTATTGTCAGCACTTTTATGAACATAACTCTCTCGTATTACGAGGTAAGTGAACTAATAAGATGGTGGCCGTCTTGTTAGAACTTTCGAGGGAGTTTTGTTGGAACCATGATCCGTAGTATTATTTCCGATCCATTTCACTCGTGCACAATAATCAAACTATATTACGTAAAACAGCACCAATATTACAAAATATAGAGTCAAATAACACAAGTGTGTTTTGTAGGCGGTAGAGCCACGCTGAAGCTATTAATGGTTTCAGCATTAATGGGTCGGCTCGCCCGGAGTGGTTTCGGAGTTAGTATGAAAGAAAAAAAAATGGGTACACAATTACTGAAATAATAAATCTAAAATGTAAAGCGGATAATATAGATATTAACAATACACACGTATACAAAAAAAAAACAAGACCGGGTTGTTATGATGACGTGTATTGTGTAGTGTTTTTATGGACGTAATAAGTCTAAGGTATCTAGCGATAAAAAAAAAACAAGATTATGAATAAAACATAAATCAACTATATGACATTACGAGATCCCGCCAAAAACTCCTAAAGTGGCTTTATGCTCTTCTCTGTAACCCTGATGACATGTATGCAAAATTCTATGACAATCGGTTGAACAGTTAAGCCGTGAAAGCGTAACAAACAAACTCGCATTCGTCATCAGCGTAACAGCCTCCGGGGATAGGTCTGGATCCGGGTAGGTCGGTAGGATAGGTCGCTGAGGTTGAAAAAGGAGGGCGCGATATTGGAACCTTGGGCCACACTCGAGCGAATCGTGTGAGAACGGGGACGGTGAACTTCCATTCTGAACCGGAAAGATCTACCCGAGAGGTAATCGCGGATAACGTGAACGAGTCTGATGTTCCGAACCTTATCGAAGGCTCTGGCTACGTCAAAAAAGACCGCGAGATTGCGATACGGTAATCTGTGTTCGCTAAAGTGGTGTGCTCTATGAGGCAGTGCACTTGGTGTGTGCTGGAGTGTCCAGTTCGAAAACTGAGTTGCTCAGGCGGCAACAGATTTAATACGGAGATAGTGGTGGACAATTCAGAAGGAACCGCTCGTATAATTTACCTAGAATGTCTAGAAGTCTAATTTGGACGATTCAAAAAGTGTTGAAATATTTTACAGGTGTTAGCGAAACGTACGGACGCCGCACAACGAAAAAAGTTAAAAAGTAAGAAAATGACAAATAGATGACGTTAGTATAGAATAAGTCAATACACCTATAACTGTGAATTTTGATCGCTCACAGGTGTGATTAATCAAAAAATTGACGCCATGATAACTAATTCATCTAAATTTACTGGTTTTCCAAAAAGTTATGATTAAACATAGCTGTTAAATTGTTACCAAAAGAAAACTCCTCAACATCTGCATTCTCCCTTCCTTAATAAAAATATTCAAACTTTGATAATGTACCAAAAAAATATCTACAGGAATATGCTTCGAAAACAACTAAATAGGTATAAATATAGTATTAAGAACAAAACTAATGAAATAGAATTGCACTGATGATATGATAACAGACAAAACAAATATACAATAACCAGAAAATAGCAACAATTGAACAGACTCCGAAATACCAAAATCAAAGGAAAAGGGAGGCATCAGACACGCAAGTAAGGAGATCGTTCAATTAGAGGAGAATTCGACAGATTAAAAAACAATTCACCTGTCAAGAAACGAACTGAAAAGTGCAAAAAGAAAACGATTAACCAATACAATCTGTTTTCTTTTTACTTCTTAATTCGGTTTTTAATTAATTATCGTTATTTATTTACACACTTTAGTGACCAGGTTTATTTTGAAATACGTCATGCTAGATGATTCAATTTTAAATTGTAGTTCGGGGTTTTGGCGGGATCTTGGAATGTCGTGTAGTGGTCTTTATATTTTATCTATAATCTTGTGTTATTTGGCGCTATACTGTGTAATGTTGGTGGTGCTTTACGTAATATAGTTTAGTTATTGTGCACAAGAAAAGTGGATCGGAAATAATACCACGGAGCATGGATTCTAAGTTCCAACAAAACTCCCTCGAAAGTTCTAACAAGATGGCCGCCATCTTGTTAGTTGATTAAAATTATATCAAGAAAGTTGTAATATCGATACTCACTTGACATTGGCAGTAATAGTCTACTAGAAGGATGGTTGCCGAAAATAAAATAGAAGAACTTGTAATACTATTAACTACTCGACAATGGAAGTAATAATCTAAAAGAGCAAAAAAAAAGAAAAGTTAATAGAGGTTGTTGTGTTAATATTAATAATTGTTTTACCATTATTAGCGTATGTTACTCGTATACTAATAAAATGATTTTAATGATAAATGAAGAATTTACGAAACCATTCTCTCAGTTAAATATTCGCCGTCTTACTGAAGTCTGATTTAAATCGTCTGCAGGCAAAGATGGTATGTTTGTTTTGCCTCCCATCTGCCACCTATGTAAAATGTATGCGAATAAATTATACAGTTTTGGGATGATGTCACCAAGGCCTTCAACGTTTCGCGTTTGAAAATGGAATCATACTACTGCCATATTAATATTTTTCACGCATACTCCAAAACTTTCACCAGTGGTTACAAAACAGTACGTAGCTATTAGCTTCTTAATTTTCTAGTAATACTAGATTACTCTCATAGTAGTACTGAAGTAGAATTCACTCCCGGTATAACAAAAAAATAAATAGAAACAGTATTTGTTTGTTTTTTGCAGTAAATAAAGGCTTAAACATAATAAACGTAAATAAGTCTAAAGGAAGTAAAATATTTATTGGTACTTACGTATTAAATGCACCGAACCGAACCAAGACGGGAAAATTGAGAAAAATGAATCGGTTAAGTTAGGTTAGACTTAGACGGATACGGAGACGATCTAAGGCCGCCGTAAAGGGCCTGCTCACCGGCCAAATAGGTGTAAGAAGGCACCATGGAGTTTTAGTCCGTGCAAGTTGGACATACTCCACCACCCTTAGCTGCCCAGCTAGGATGGATATCCGTAGGGACTTACCAATGAAAAAAAAGGTTAGATTTAGGTGAAACAAAGACATTGCGAACCAGTCACGGTAGCACACTGCGTTTTGTATATTAGCAACTTGATGATTTTAAATAAGTTAAAATAAAAGGCTCATAAAAAATAATTGCCTCAAATCATATATTTATTAAGATATAAAAGCTAAATAATAGAAAATGTAACTTCCTTATTTATATAGTTGTTATTTGAAAATAACAAAATATTTTTTTCAAAATATATACAACGAAGTAACTATTTAATATTAAATTTAAAAATAGGAATTATTAAAGTAACCATTTTTTTACTTTTGTAAAATTATCTAGTTCTAATAATATTATTGCTCAATTACTTTTTGAATAAAACGACTTATGAAGCCGTTCACTTATGCGATAAATCTAAAATATACTATACAATATGATATTCTGTTTGAAACAAAGTATAAACCCTAACCAAATAAGATTCCCATCGAACAAAGTGCGTTAAAGTTTGAACATTAACATCCATGAACCAAAATATTCATGAGTATGAATATAAAACTAAAAATATTATTATAATATATTTATTTGACAAAAGCATAATATTAAGATAATTTAATCTTAAAATTAATAAACAGTGCCGAAAAATATTTCCTAAAACATGAAGTTTAAATAAATTATTTTATTGATTTTGCTGGAAGTTATAATATTCATATACGCACATTTTTTGTTTCCTATTATATATTCTTTTCACTTTATAAGCCTTACATTACATAGTATGTACATTTCTCCGTCAAATTCACTTGTCGGTAAAGATCCAGACGGTATTTGGAAATTCAAATAATTATATAATGAAATGGTTCAACTAAATTAGCATATACATTATCTGTAAAACGATAAATAAATTATTGTTCCGGTATTTATGTCTAGACAAAACTGGTTTACTCCATGCTTTGTAAAATATCTAGGTTGGCTGGCGTAAGTCATATATAATAGCTAGGTGTCGTTGGCTACGTCACAGACAGCGTCACACAGAATCAATACTCAGACTAGAATTCGTCTAGACTGCGCAATCCCGTATATATTGACGTCCCCTTTACACACGAGAGTATTGACTAAAGTTAGGTCTCGCATAGCTCGGGTACCAGGGACGCATAAATAAAAGTAAGTCATCTAGGAACATGCAGTGTTTCCGCTATCTTACGATTTGTTCCATAAAACTCGTCTCACATAACATTTCTTAACTATTTAAGTTAAAACTTTTACTAAGTACATTTTTATGCGTGCCTAATATTTATTATTTTGAAAATTATAGAAAAGACGGAGTATGTTTAAGAGTTGCAGTATTTATTTACGATTGTTGAGATCATAAACAGTAACGAATTGTTTAAGACATGTTCTAGAATAATAATGTTTAATTGTAAGTCAAGTTGTAAAGCTAAACGACACTTTTCAACAATACCAGTGATTACATTTGTCTGAACAGAGAATTGTACTCGTTTTTTAATTCAATAATCAAAAGTATTTGGTATTTATTCACTGTAGACAATATTTGCATAGATTGGCCTGAAATGGTAAATCATCTTGCCGAATTTCAACATAACGTCCCGCGATACAATGAATAAATAAACTTTTACTTTCAATACACACAGCGTCGGAATCGATTTGTTTCATATGCAGCCCAGTCTAGTCTAGACTTCATACATAAAGAACCATTTTATAACACTGTCATACTACTATCAATTCATGTTCTCCTGGTAAAACGTCATTTCGACTTGCACTAAAATGCAGGCTATCCACGCTGTGGGCGGGGTTGGTTTGCACTCAGAATGCATACACGAGACAACGAGATGGTTTTTAAAATTTTAGAAAAAAAATTAACTGTTTCTTTTAATTGATAGATTTCCGCGTATATTTATTCGCGATAAATTATCAATATTGCCTAATTCGGTACTTTCGAATATTATTTGTACATGCGTTATCATTTCGATGTGTGAAGTGTTTGAAATTACGTTAGCAGAATATTTTTAAATAAAAATAAATCACCATTATGCTCCTATTAATGTATGCAATTACTACGAAAATTTAAAACGATTATCATTATATTATAATAACATTTTAGTAGGGAATTCTCGATGAAAAACTACAAAAAAATCAACTCAAACACCACTATGCGATTTTTCCACGTTATCACTTCTCAATCAATGAAGCTATAAGAATTAACAATAAAACTTTTGGAAATCTTAAAAGAATGGTCTTCAAATTTACATTTTTATATATACCCAACAGTTTCATGACCTTTTTATATATGGAAAGTACTAATATTGTATACTAGTTCGCATTTTTTTACTATAAAAACTATGAATAACACTTCTATAAATCTTAAGATGTAAGTAAAATACGAGAAGAAATTAATTGCAGCAAAGTAAACGTGTGCAGATAATATTATATCGTTATCAACAAAATTGCCGCAGGTATAAATATCAGCGACCTGACCTGACTTCTCGCGAGTGCAGTGTACTATGTGACGTCATAATTTATACGAAATAGAACTAATTTTTTGGTGCTTTGATATTAACAGTATATAAAAATCTTTTTATACGGCTTGTCTTCATTTAAATAATATACAGTAATTTTGGTTTACATTAAATGCTTAAGGTGACTTAAATGTTTCATTGGATAAAAAATGAGTACTATGCTAGTCAAAATAATGTCTATTTAATTATTATGTAATATGTAAAAGATAAAAAGGTTACTATAGGCTATAAGGTTATCCTTAGGAGACAGATACTTCAGATAGGGACATTTATGTGGGCATTTTCAAGGTTTTCAAACTTCCTAGCGCATTATCTCACGCATTATCTCGGTATCTCATAAGGTTTACCCAGCGTCAACAATGTCAGTTCGCGAAAAATATTTTATACAACACTAGCGTCTGCCCACGACTTCGTTCGCGTGGAATAGTTACTTTGGGCTAACGCTAATACACAACAGAAGCTCTGAACAGGAAAATAAAACTGATTTTGAAACATTCTTCGTTGGTGCTCAGTTTCTATTGGTGTTAGCGTGATGATATATAACCTATAACCTTCCTCGATAAATGAGCTATATAACACTGAAATATTTTTTCAAATCGGACCAGTAGTTCCTGTGATTACCCCCAACAACCTCACAAAAACCTCTTTATATTAGTATAGATGATTACTGTATATGGATTTTTCGCCGTTTTATATATACATATATAATATATATAAATTTCTTCTGTATGTCACTGAACTCCTCCTGAACGGCTGAACCGATTTTGATACAATTTTGTGTGTGTTCCATTGGACCCAAGAATGGTTTAGATTCACAATAGGAACCGGTAGGTTGCGCTGCGGTTGAATTTTACAATTATTTTTTTATTATCAAGGCAGCACAACGTCCGCGCCCTGCCCGCTAGTATATACTTATATATATAATATGCGTATTTACGTCTAAAATTATCGAAATAAATTCGCTAGACGATAATGAGAACCGTATGAAGATCCGTTACGTAATTTAGAAGATATATGGAAACCCACAGACATATGTGGAATGCGATTTTGTTATATACTATCTATTTTTACAATTAAGTATTTCTTGCATTATTATTGACTATTATAATTCTATTAACAGCTTATAATAACCACTCTAGATTACAAGACACAAAATTTTTGGCTAAAGATTATTAAGTATCGTATCAACATTTTTACTTTTTGATCTTATCTCATAGTCTTCTATAATGTTAAATAATAAATTGTTTATAATAGTATTCTGGTGTAGATATAACTACTATCGCGACACGAAAGCTCAAAAATGTCTTTACCTAAGGAATTATTGAGTTTAGATTCGATAAATAAATAAATAATATCCCTAAAGATGTTTTATTCCATCAAGAATATTAATTTTTCGTCTTATACACTCACAAGTATACCTAACAGATCACTTTATTATATATTATCATACTGCAATAACTATAGAAAAACTCTTAAAATATTTGTTTTGGGTTTGTTTTTAAAGATTATTCCGTGTTTAAAATAACAACAGGGTATTGCTGATTTTTCTTGTTACGGTGAAATGCGCTTTAAATCCGATATTTAGTTTCCGGACCGAAGTGCAGCATGACGCTACAATGCAAGCAACGTATAACTGTATTATGTCAGTGTTTTACGTAACTGAACTTTTATATCAATTCTTGTATTGAACTTATCAGTTTACAGTTTATTTCACACACACTCTTCTACATTTTTCATTACGAACCTCAGAGCTTACCTATGTCATTTGTAATATTGCACATTTAATAATTCCAACTGTAAACAAACAGACAACGAAGTGATATTATAAGCATCCCGTTATGAGGTACAAGATTTAAAAAAACAACATTATTTTAAATGCAAATGTTATAAATAAGAATTTACTAGAAGCATGTTTTCGAATTTGAAAATCAAACTAATAATAGACGCTGCATGCAGGCGAAAACATGTCATTATTATTTTAAGCTAAATGATCTTTGATTAACATCTAAACGAACATTCTGCACTGGCTTTACATTTAACGAACTGTTAAATTCAAACATAACCCGTTGCCATTAAACCGCCAAAAGATTAAGGCGGGGAGTACATAGGCTAATAAATACCTCGAGTCCGGCACAGGGCCGGATAATCGACAATTTATTGCCTTCCATGTGCGCCACGGCCCGTTTCTGAGAAGCACCAACACTCCCTTACGACGGTCATAAAAGCTGTGGTAACATGTGCAATGGCAGCGCCTGCATCACTCGGACGGTTCTGTTCTAATGCTCATTCGCTTTTAACATCGGGCCATGAAACACGATGTAAAACGGTCACAGATTCAAAAAGCACTCATCGTCTTTCGATATTCCCATTTTACTACACGATAATTTCACAAAACGTTATTTAATTTATGACATTTACTCCGTCGTGTATCTATACTACATAAAGTGATAATTTTGTGAATATATTTGAATAAAATAATTACCGCGTCGCGATGCCCCTCTTTTTTCAAATTTTGTGATAGATGTGTATTATAAAATGGGATCACAACTTCACATATGTATAACGTTATCGTTAAAAATATTTTTATCCGTATGTTTGTCTGTCCGGATTTACCTTAAAAAGGCGCATTGAAAAATTAATAGGCTACAAAATAGTGAATAAGACTTTTAGATTTCCTAAAAATTATTGAAAATTAAATTTTCTTAATAAGTGATTTTTGTGGATTGCTTTGTACACGTAATTTCTAAATTGATAGACTATAAAAATCAATAGCTCTTTTATATTTCGTAAAAATAAATTTTGTTGATTTTTTTATACAGGAAGTATTATACGCCAAAATTGAGAGGATACAAAAAACAATAAATAATACTTCCAAAAATTATAAAACAAATTTAATTTAATTTAATCTCAATGTATTTCTATAAAAATTTGTACCAGGGAAGTATATACCATTGCGATATTGATAGATTATAAGGATTGTCAAGGACTTTGAATATATTAGTTTTAGAAATCATAACATATAATTAGATTTTCATAAAATAATAGTCCGCATGTAAACAAAAAACATTTCCCGCTGGCACAGCCTTCTTATATACATATAAGTGAAGATAGATCAGTTTATTAGCTGTTTCTTCTCTATTTGCCAAACCGATTTTCATTTTTTAGTACCTACAGACTATCTTTAGTGGTAAAAAAAACAAAATTGGAAACAATTTTTTTCCTTATCATAAACGAGTTTGAATCTCACTCTATTGATAGAGACTTTCTCTATTGGTTATACTTTACGATTCTTACATGTATCTACTAATCAACAATATTTATTCACTATCTTTATATATATGTAGTTTCAACGCTTTCATACAAGAAAATATGTTAAGTTACCATAATTTACGAGGTATACTCTTATGTGTGCGTTATCTAAAGTAATATTATGTATATTGTTCCCAATAGGAAAGTTATTGGAAATCACACTATGACAAATAATTACCTCAAATTCCTTCACAGAAAACGATAAAAATATTACCACAATAATAGAGGAAACCATCAAATATCTACGTAACGATTGCACATTTATCAGTCCCGTTGTTCACGCATTTTCATGTATAAAAACAAACAGTTCGACTACGTTTCTACGATGCAAAACGTTTGAATGAAATGTTATTTTGCATTATCGTCTCATCAGGTTTTGAAAGAACCGAGTCCTATATATTATTCTGAATCCCTCTATAACTGTCTGTTTGAGTCATTTAATGGAACGAAGTTCCTTAATACGACTAGTGGTAGGAGTAGTTGAAATCGTTACGTAAGGAAATAGCGTTATGCTCCTTATCTCTTTGCATCTTGCTTTTGTATAAGACTGTGTGTGAGTGCAAGCCCGTTTTATAACCTCAGTACTGACTGCGTGGAAGGTTAATTAAAACTTTTTTTTATTTAGTTTTTTTTAGTTATTTACCGTTTTTAGTGTAATTTTTAATAGAATAACGATCCTCCCCGGCTTAGCATGGATGGCTGCAAGGCATCGTAAGTGTCTATAAAGGATTTAAATCCATTACGTACTACTTTAATATTTGCATTTCATGAAAGGCTTAGGAATTACGTAAGAATCTTCACATATGGTAGGTTTGTAGATGGTAAAGCCACGCTGAAGTTATTACTGGTTTCAGTATGAATGGGTCGGCTCGCTCAGGGTTGTACCAGCCTCGCACAGAAACACCGACGTCAAGTAATAGTGCTTGCATAGATGCGTTTCGTTCGGTGAGTGAGAGGTCCGGAAGCTCACCTGCCCCACCGCCTCCCGCCCCCCTTCGTCCCCTTCAAACATAAGCTAGCAAGGCTGGCAATGCACTTGCGAGTCCCCTGGTGTCCTAGTGTTTATGGACGGCGGTGAATACCAGGTGACCAGCTTGTTCGTTCGCCTCCTATCATATAAAAAAAATCATGGAACGTTGTTTTGTTGTGCGTAATTATAAATCAACTTGATCTTTTAAAATATTTATTGAAATTATATGCTGTAAAGGACAGTTGTGATCTACATTAAATATTCTATGTAACTAAAGTAAACTGCGTAAGTATTAATACTATATTTGTCAAAATAGCGTCATAAATAATAAACGGTGATTTTTGAATAACATATAAAAATTATTACTGTGAGCAATTCTCGGGTGATAGACATGAGTACACAGACTTTTTTGTATGCAGTTTGAGATGTACAATTCTGTGATACATTATTTTTATTTATTTTAAAACGTTTAGCCAGTATGCGTATATAATTGTCCAAAAACGCCTTCGTTGCGAGTCCACTAAATATATCGACATTTTTTTTTAAATATACATGTAATACACGTAAACATGCCGGAAAAAAATCTCTAATTGATAATTAAAATAATATCAAAATCCATTGCGCACTTTACAAGAACTAAGGTAGTTAGTAAGAAGGCAGAGATACACGAAAAACGACTTTGTTTTGGAACAATTATAGGTGATCTTTTTTTTTCCCGGACCGCATACTTTTTTTGCAGTGAAAAATTCTTTTAGCGCGTTGGGCGGAAAGCAAAACTTTTGGTTTCATATCAGCGACGTGCTAGTAAAGCGTGACCAACATGCTTGCATCAGGCTAACAACGCGTAGTATAACGATCTGTGTACATGTAATATTGATACATATTTTGTATTGAGCGTGTACACCCCATCATATGTTTGATTAATTAATAAACTGTGTAAAAATGTATAGGTACCTATAATTATTGCTCAGAGTACCAGTATAAGTAAAGACTAGACGAATGTTAATAATTTCAATGTACAAATTCGACAGTCATTCCGTTGTTTTGAATTTCTACTTCTGTATTCAATCCTTACTGCTTCGACACTTTTTGTTTGTAGCGAGATAAAGTCATGCCCGCCTTAGTAGCTGATTGATATACGCTGGTCAATCTCGAAACGCGTTTGTTTGATTACGGCATATGCGTCGTTTCTTTCCCCCTTTTTTCCCTTTTCAAACTGAAATAGTTTAGAATATTATCCGATACGAAATATATATAAGAGTTGTTGAGGTATGTATGCTTGGTACACATATATGTTTCAACAACTCATATATGTATGAATAGTTAGCTTAGCTTAGGTTAGCTCAGATAGGTCGCGAATTGCATGTATCAGGCAACAGCCAAAGCCGAGGTGTGCTGTGCACCCTTGAGCTAGTTGTCAAAATAAAATCGGCTGAGTGCCTTAAGCGCTCGCCTTAGTAGCCCGGTGAAGCTGTTAAGACCTTACTGGGTCAATAGCGTAGTCAGTTCGGAAAATAAAAAAATCGTTTCTTTCCGGAACGCTAACAGGCTTAGCGTGTCACAATGGATACCTAATTAACCCATTCCATGCCAGCAACGCACCAGTATACGTTTTCACTTGTTTTACCTGTATGCCTACAGTGTACCCCAGTGCGGTTGTTGTACGTGGTGCCAAAGATGCCTTTTTTATTAGTGTGTTCACAAAAATGTTGCGGTTTTTCTTCCTCTGGACAATATATTATATTATTCGTCTAGTAACATCGTTATGGTATACCTTACTACAGATTCCGTGATATATTTTTATTTATAACTCACCATTCGAATCGAAGGTATATGGTACAAACTTTTTGTTAATAGATGGCATCGAAAGGGTTAAATAAAAATGCCATAGTTCACAACACGCACTCTATTTTGTACATGTACTGTAAATATACATGGTATATCTCAGAACGATAAACTTCAAAGTTCAAATCTTTGTAATTTTACTTGTTAGATGTAGCTTGTAAAGGAAATCATCGCTAAGAAACCATAGGTTTTTCTAATCCCGCCTGTCTAGTGACCTGACCACCTGACCTGACCACTCTCTAATCGAAAATCGATCGCCAACCAACTATAGCTGTGTTCCGGCAGATATACATAAGAGCCAGTCACTCTATGTTTATCGTTAATACCTTCTTGGACCATTAGGTAATTTAAAAATCATATCACAGTTGACTGCGAAACTTGGTATCCTTTTCATCATAACTCGCCACTAATAGGCGGCAGTTTATGTTATTCAGCCGGTGTATATCCATAATTTCAGTCCTATAAGTTTTATATTGTAATTTCATTTAGAACAATATCGAGTTTTTGAGAGTTTTTTACAATAATGGACATATCCTGAGGGTTTGTTTCTTTATCATATGGCATCCATAAAATAGTTGAGTCGAAATACTGCGGCATAGATGTCAATTTGATGCTTTGTTAATAGAATAATATACTCGGATTCTAATCAGTTGAGTCATCAAAGTTAGATACACTATAATACTTATATTCGTATTGTTAATATAGATTATAGAATACGTTCAAAAGATTTTATTTATTTTGAAAACGATATCGTAGAGAAAACGATTTGGTTATTAGTACTGTGAGAACGCTTGGTAATTTTTTACGGGATTCTTGAAAACATAAAATTAGTCGGTCGATAACTTGGTGTAATGTATTTCAGCTTACGTACAGATAATGGCATGGAGATACATTGCGTACGAGTCGAACCGAGCGGCGCAGAGCCGAGTTGAGGCGCGCCGGCCGCGGTACTACTAGTTGCGCTCGCGCCCGACGATGATATGTTTACACGAACGCCCGTTTGTTCAAAACGTTTGATCTTTATAAATGCAATAGGTATTTCAAAAATATCGCCGTCGGCGGAACTCTAACGTTCGCTTTCATAAAAAAATCGAAAATGATTTTTAAGAACGACAACCTTGATGCTGTGTTTATTCTCGGCTATAGGTGCTCCGTTTATGAGCATTTCTTGATTTAGCGTAACTGACGTTGTGTTTGAAATTTTTAATTTAGTGTAGTCTGCACATCATCCCTTGTGAGGCATGACTCAACTTGATTGTGCAAACAAAGGTCATTTGAACATTTCCAGAGTTATCTTTCATACTTAAAAACATTTAGTTGTGAAAAGATGTTTCATTTAATTGTTCTTATTCATTGTTCGACTTTCGTTTCTCTTTGTGAATCTACGTGGTTTAAATTCAGATACCTCTTGTATTTTGTACATCCGTAAAACTTTTAGAATTAAATTATTAGTAGTTTTAAACGTTCAATTGTGTTAATTACTACTTACACATATCGGCCATTGGAAGCTGTCAAAGGAGTTGGAAATTATTTAGCATCGTCCGACCGGGTGTTACCGCTTACGTCGCACATACAATTTAATCACATTTGTTATGTATACATAAAACGTTTCGTCTCTCGACGATCATTAATTATAGTTCTATGCATTCTTACAACCTATATAATGTACGTCAGCTGTTTGCAGATTAAGATACTTAGCGGTGATCCATAAACCGCATCGTTTATTTCATTTGAGATAGTGGGCCTATTCTTTTTGGTAAGGAAAATGATTTTTATACTGTATTTCATTAGTTTGTGTGTAAACTATAAACACACTTATAAACATTAGGTTTAAGTTGCGATTTAATCTGTTACTATCCATTTATAATTTAAGCGTACTTTTTTTTCTTCAATTTTGTTGGTTTCGCTCAGAGATAATTTGGAATTGGCAATATAAAGGGAGAGAGGGGTGATCGCAATTTGATACAATTCACTATTCACTCCCTTGACGTGTTACATGAGCATAACATAAAAGTTACCAAGATTTGTTAGTCATGATTTAGATACAGTCAGAGAGTCGTGATTATTTCAAAATTATTTAGCTACAATTCAGAGAGTCGTGGTAATTTCTTAATCCTTTAAATGTCTTAAGATTAGCAATCACATGCTTCACAAAATTATTGAACGATTTAATAACAGAGTTCTTCTCCATCAAGCCCAAAAAATCGAATGATATGTACGAAGATTATTACAAAGCATTATGTGCACTAGTCTCTTCCTGCTAAACCTGGGGTATTCTTGAAGCAAATGTTCAAAATTTTGCACAGATTTGTTATCACAGGGGCAGGTGTTATCGTTAATAATCTAATTTAAACGTACTGAAGAATATATTTATTTAGTACTTACTGCTCGCCCCGTCTTCGCACGGTACGCCCTAACGATGAAAATGACATCAAATCTTTCTTTTCCAGTACCACCATGAATAAATAAAATGGAATCTGCATAGCTGAACATGAATTTGTCAATTCTATCAATATTTTTGAAGATATGTATCCATAGATATCTTTCAATATTATTGTCTTATTGACTTACTTTTTATTGGAGATTTTTTATCCTAAACTGTTCACTTTTCCTTACAATTTTTAAAACAATTTGTTTCATACAAATTTTGTCCTAATAATTACATACACAACAAAAAAGGAAAGTCCAAAGTGCCGTTAAAATATAGTAGAATGAAAAAAGGTAATTGCAACGTAAGAGTACAATAATACATACAGTCGAGCATAGCAACCTCCTTCACAACCTTTTTTGAAGTACTTTATTGACAGATGTCAAAATGACTTTTATTTACATGTGTGTATATGTTGTGTAAAATTGAAGTAGTAGTGTAAGTAATGCATATTTTAATTAATTTAATGTACTTCTAATGCATTTTATATAAAATAAATAGCTTTCTGCACTTCTCCTCCATATAAACTTTAACTATGCCAAGTTTCACGTTCATCCGTTCGCCCAATTCCGTTAAAAAGGGATACAAAGTTTAGGCTTCACGAACATAACCTGTAATGAATATTCCCTATGTAGTAGACAGTATTTTTTATGAAACAAAACAACCGATAAAGATTTCTTCTATTTTAAACTGTTTAAAAATAGAAATAGTAATTGATATAGATCGAACAGTTCGGTCAATGCCTGCGGGCGTTATGTTTAGCTCGTTATACATATCTGTTATTAGATAATATCAACGACATAATGCTTGTTTAAATCTTCTATACATATAATAAGAACTATCAGTACTTTTTAGATTTTTGTGAAATAAATTTGTTGCTGGTGTCCTGGAATAAGTAATAAAATACATTTCAATCATCTTTATGTATGTCTCTGTCTGTCTGTTTGTTTGAACACGCATCACCGCTAAAGTACTGCGTTCATGATAGAAACCTCATTAGAAAAACCATAAAGTATATCCCCGAGTAACATTTCGTCTTTGTTTCATTAAACTTGGTTGACTCTATCAAAAATAATTGTAATTTTAATGACGACGCGACTTGACTTAATACATTCAGGTGATTTTATTAGTCACTGTCTTTTTACATTAAGTTCCACGCGGGCAGAGTCGTGGGCACAGCTAGTGAATAAATAAATTGGTAGGTGGTAGAGCCACGCTGAAGCTATTACTGGTTTCAGGATGAATGGGTCGGCTCGCCCGGGGTAGTACCACCCTCTCACAGAAAACCGACGTAAAGTAACAATGCTTGCATTGCTGCATTTCGTTCGGTCAGTGTGAGCACCGGAGGCCTACCTCTCTTCCCCTTCCTCCTCTCCCCTTCCGCTACCCTTCCTTCACATCCAATACAGGCTGGCAACGCACTTGCGACTCCCCTGGTGTTGCAAGTGTCTATGGACGGTGGTGGTTACTTAACACCAGGTGACACACCTGTCCGTTAGCCTCCTATGACATAAAAAAAATATCTTAATATACACTGATATCACAAAAGTGAAAAGACCTTTTTTTCAGAAACCAAAAATTTGAACCATTCTTTTTACATTTTGTGGTATATTCATTACTATACATACTATCATGCTGTGACACATAAAAGTAGACCAATTACCATACAAAATGTTGATCAGGAAGTACACTAAACGAGATCGAAATAATCCTGCGGTCCGGACGTGCAGCGTGGCGTAGAGTGTTAAAACGCGATGCACATTTTGTGTTAAATTATACGTGTATTAAATAATAATTAACACTTTAGACGTTAGTTATTCCTCGTTCAGAGAGATTAACATCATCTAATTAGAACTATTATCTATTATCGATAGTTTGCCGTTTTAGGTATCTTTTGAATGTATCCAGTTTTTTGACAGATGTAATAAGTAGTATGAGACCGTAGTTAGCGCCAATTTTGAAAACTTTTATAAAACACTAGCTGTTACCCGCGGCTCCGCACGCGCTTTTTAAAAATTTATTAAAGAAATGTAAAATTGTGAGTGGGTGTGTACATTACAGAAACGCTTTTTCAAAAACATTTGTAACTACGATACGAACGCCATCTACTGTAACATGTAACGTGTACATTAGATATATGAATACTAATAGTATATCGAATGGGATGGGATTTATCATCAGCAACATACCTGAAACTTCAAACTACTATATACCAAACTCAGTGCTCGCTAACACTATATAAGAAAGTAATGAAAATTATAATCTATACATTATCGAACAATATATCTTAAATCTTTTATTTTATAGATAGATATAATATGCCTATATATGCATATATATATATGTATATATAATATGCATATAATATATATATATATAATATGTATTCTCGATATACTTAAGGTTATTCTTATACGTTGCTATAATAACTGAGTTATGTAGAATCAAACGTGGTAAATAAAACAATATGGTGTTTGTTTGTTTGTTTGTTTGTTTGTTTGTTTGTTTGTTTGTTTGTTTGTTTGTTTGTTTGTTTGTTTGTTTGTTTGTTTGTTTGTTTGTTTGTTTGTTTGTTTGTTTGTTTGTTTGTTTGTTTGTTTGTTTGTTTGTTTGTTTGTTTGTTTGTTTGTTTGTTTGTTTGTTTGTTTGTTTGTTTGTTTGTTTGTTTGTTTGTTTGTTTGTTTGTTTGTTTGTTTGTTTGTTTGTTTGTTTGTTTGTTTGTTTGTTTGTTTGTTTGTTTGTTTGTTTGTTTGTTTGTTTGTTTGTTTGTTTGTTTGTTTGTTTGTTTGTTTGTTTGTTTGTTTGTTTGTTTGTTTGTTTGTTTGTTTGTTTGTTTGTTTGTTTGTTTGTTTGTTTGTTTGTTTGTTTGTTTGTTTGTTTGTTTGTTTGTTTGTTTGTTTGTTTGTTTGTTTGTTTGTTTGTTTGTTTGTTTGTTTGTTTGTTTGTTTGTTTGTTTGTTTGTTTGTTTGTTTGTTTGTTTGTTTGTTTGTTTGTTTGTTTGTTTGTTTGTTTGTTTGTTTGTTTGTTTGTTTGTTTGTTTGTTTGTTTGTTTGTTTGTTTGTTTGTTTGTTTGTTTGTTTGTTTGTTTGTTTGTTTGTTTGTTTGTTTGTTTGTTTGTTTGTTTGTTTGTTTGTTTGTTTGTTTGTTTGTTTGTTTGTTTGTTTGTTTGTTTGTTTGTTTGTTTGTTTGTTTGTTTGTTTGTTTGTTTGTTTGTTTGTTTGTTTGTTTGTTTGTTTGTTTGTTTGTTTGTTTGTTTGTTTGTTTGTTTGTTTGTTTGTTTGTTTGTTTGTTTGTTTGTTTGTTTGTTTGTTTGTTTGTTTGTTTGTTTGTTTGTTTGTTTGTTTGTTTGTTTGTTTGTTTGTTTGTTTGTTTGTTTGTTTGTTTGTTTGTTTGGTTGAACGCTATGATCTCAGGAACTACCTGTCTGATTTGAGAAAGTATTTCGGTTTTAGATAGTTCATTTATCGAGGAAGGCTATAGGCTATATATCATCACGCTAAGATCAATAGAAGCAGAGCACCAATGAAGGATGTTTCAAAATCGGGCACTTTTTTTGCTTTTGAGCGATTACGTTATTATTATAGACGTTGCCATGATAACGTGGCAAGTAGTAGTAATAATATTCGTCCAATAGGACAGGCGAAGGAATTAATCCATACTGCCAATTCTGAAGTTATGTGGTAAGTATCAAAGCTAACATTTTCTATTGGTCTTAGCGTGATGATATATAGCCTATAGCCTTCCTCGATAAATGAGCTATCTAAAACCGAAAGACTTTCTCAAATCGGACTAGTAGTTCCTGAGATCATAGCATTCAACCAAACAAACAAACAAACTCTTCAGCTTTATATATTAGTATAGATATAGATTTTAAGTACAGGAAATAATGGGAAACAATTATTATAATACTAGCTATCCCGCGACTTCGTCCGCGTGGAATAGTTTGAGCTAATGCTAACACGCAGTGAAAGCTCTCAAATGAAAAAGAGGCCCGATTTTAAACATTCTTAAGACCAATATTATAAAGCTGGAGGGTTTGTTTGTTTGGTTGAACGCGCTAATCTCAGGAACTACTGGTCCAATTTGAAAAATTCTTTCTTTCTCAAACAAACCCTCCAGCTTTATAATATTGGTCTAAATTTAATAAGCTTTGTGGTAGGTATTATTAAGTCATTGTAAGTGAAATAACATAAACGTGCAGAGGAATATTTAAATAAATACTGAATAATTCGTAAAATATAAAAAAAAAATTAATAAGAAGATGAATGCAGTGGAAATGACGATCTTTATCTATACTTCTATATTAATATTATAAAGACGTAAAGTTTGTGAGTTTGTGACGTTGTAGGGGGTAATCCCAGAAACTACTCTTCAGATTTGGAAAATTCTTTCAGTGTTATATATCTCGTTTATCGGGGTAGGTTATAGGCTATATATCATCACGCTAAGACCCATAAGAGCGGAGCAGTAATGTAGAATGTTGGAAAATCGGGGTATTTTTCCTTTTCAGAGCTTCCGCTGCGTCTTAGCCCAAAATAACCATTCCACGCGTACGGAGTCGCGGGCAGAAGCTATTAACTAATTATGTTATCTATACTAATATCATAAAGAGGTAAAGTTTATGAGGTTGTAGGGGGTAATATCTGGGGAGTCGGAGAAAAAATGGTCGAACGAAAACTTTTCTTACGAACGCTGCTTTAACGATGAGAGATATATGATTAAGCTCTAGAAAAAAGTTGTAGCTTGATAATGCCTATTACCGCCCAAGGCAGTGGGCACGGGTCTGCTAGTGTATGTGTTTGTAGCTTTATGTTCGCTTCGACTTCATCCGGGTGTAGGTACTAACGAAGAGAATAAAACCAAAAATTCCCTTTTCGGTATGATAATGTAGTAAAATAAAATGAAACCTGCATAATTGGACGTTAATTTGTCAATTCTGTCAATATTTTCGTCTTCTGTCGAACACACAGACCCACTTTCGTATAGAGATTTTTTACCCTAAATGTATAACTCTTAGACGATTTTCTAACATTGTCATGATGATTATAAACACAACAAAACAAGAATTAATTAAATAGGCACCGCCGTTCTGGAGTTATACGTTTACATACATTTGGCAATTGATATGTATTTATATGGATGTTAGAGATAAGCTCATTTACGAAATACATTATTTACACACAGAATGTATGATCGGAAAAAAGGCTTAGAAATTCGTATAAATATATCTCTACTTGAGACGTCTAGACTTGATGAAATAATGATAACAAGATATACGGTTTATATGAGTGTGGAAGTAGTAGAATACGTATAACTTCTATGTTATTCAATAAAATGAGTAGCCGTACAAATCTATAATTCTATACTAATATTATAAAGTTGGAGCTTTTGTATATTTGTTTGGTTGAACGCGCTAATCTCAGCTACTACTAGTCCGCTTTGTAAAATTATTTCAGTGTTAACTCATTTATCGAGGAAGACTATAGGCTACATATCATCACGCTAAGACTAATAAGAGCTGAGGACCAATGAAGAACGTTTTTAAATCGGGGTATTTTTCCCTTTTGATAGCATCCGCTGCGTGTTAGCGTTGGCCCAAAGTAACCATTCTATATTGTAAAGTAGCGATGGCAGAATAAATAAAGGTAAAGAGAATGAAAGAATGATAGCATCAAATAAAATATACAGAGAGTTGATGCTTTATTATTTTTTCATACCACTTATGTGAAAATGAAAAAGTAGCATGCAGATATTTTTATTTCATATACCGTAAAAAATATTACTAGCTGATAACCGCATTGCTTACATTTAACCATTCATTTAAAAATACATCTATAGGATTCGTGTAATCTTCACTAGGTCCTCCCTCCATTTTATAACTGGTCCTTATACTTTCCGCTACTTGGTCTCCACTCGACTATTCAACTCCAGGCAATGAGACTCTTCTTCATTTAAGTCGAGGTTTTTTTTTATTATTTTAGCTCCCCTAAATGACTGTACTGTGCCTGATGGTAAGCACAGTACAATCCAAAAACAATGACGACCACCTAGTGACATACTATCCATTGCCGGTCGCCACTGTCATGCCGACCTGCGTAAGTATCATGTCATAGAAGGAGGGAACACACTGGCCGGGAGATTGTACCACAGCTTCACGGTACGGCAAAGATAAGACGTTGCGAACTAACTATTGCTGGATATAAATTAGTCAATAACTACCTCATGTTGTATTCCGCAGTGACATATACACACATAGTCCATAGTAAATTTCATGAGATGCCCAAACGTTGAAACGTGACTTGGTGGATAAACATAAATACTTTAGATCCAATTTGAGGGCTTTTTTTGTTTTTCTTCTTTGTCTAACTAACCACAATCTTTACGTTGTAAATCTCCCTATATACGTGTTTCGGTAGTAGCACTTGAGAACTAAATTACTACTACTTTAGGCCACATCGTCAGATATCTGCTGAATGCCTTAAGCGATCGCCTTAGTAGTCCGGTGAAGCTGTTAAGGCCTTGCTATATCAATAGCGTAGTCAGTATGAGAAAAAAAAGGCCATATCGTCAGTTAATATCAGACGAGATAGGAGTCAAAAGCTAAACGCTATAATTAAAAAAAACATGAAATATATATGTACTTGTTATTGAATATAAACATTTAATATATCTTCTAATAAAATTTTCATTTATCCCGACGGCTGATTTTTTAAGGCCCAGATCTGAAAATGACTCGTCAAGCTTTTAAACAGTTAGCCAATTTTCTAAAATTATAATTTTCCGGCATATAATTTGTTATTATTCAAGTTTTTCAAATTGTATATAAAACGTATCTTACCAAGAGTCTGTTGACCAGTGCATCATAAGGTCTGCATTTGTTTATATGGCGCTTAAAACCTTATGGTTCTGGAGTGTTCAGGGGTTAAGTATAATATAATTTGAAGTCTATGGCGGTATGAAATTTGTCAATACGCTGATTTACACAATGTATAGTAAGTAGTGTATGAAATATAATTACGAATACCGAAAAGCTTACTTTCTCTGCCACTCTACTACTACTCTCTATTTTCTTAAACATTTGATCTCTTCATTTTTTTTTATATCAAAAGCAGGCAAACGAACAGGTGGGTCACCTGATGTTAAGTGATCACCACCGTCCATAGACACTAGCAACACCAGGGGAGTCACAAGTGCGTTACAAGCTTGTGTAAGGGGGAGGTGGTAGGGGTAGGAAAAGGGGAAGGGAAAGGGAGAAGGGAGGTGGGCCTACGGCGCTCTCACTGACCGAACGAAATGGAACAATGCAAGCATTGTTACTTCACGTCGATTTTCTGTGAGAGGGTGGTCCTACCCCGAGCGAGCCGACCCATTCATGCTGAAACTACTAATAGCTACAGCGTGGCTTTACCACTTACAAAAATATATTTTTACAAGTATGATTGAAAGTCTGTCTGTTAGTAGCGGTCGTGCACATTTTGACACATCGACGTAATATATCATAGTTGTTGCAGTAGTTTAAAAAAAAAATTGTGAGCTAAAACGATTCAAATTCACAACATTGATTGGTTTAGTCCAACAATGATATTTACAAAATTTGTATTCGATATGTGACTCTGAAAATAATGCGAAACAACGTTTACCGGGTTATTTTATTATTTATAAAAGAATTCAAAGCATTTGCTTGATTTTTAAGGTATAGGTATCTAGTATTGATTTTCGAGAAATTGATTTTTCTGTAACTGTGAATTTTATTATATTACAAAATGCTATTAACAATTTTAAGAATTATTTGTATTAAATTCCTATGCTTTCATAAAGTAAGATACAACAACCCTACGGTCCCGGAATTCAGTTAAAAATACCCTTTCACGTGCCACCCCTGTGTTGTTTACCGAAACTGTTTTTTACTTGTAATCTAATATTTTAGGATCGTTAAAAATCGTGTCTTCATCTTTTTGTTCCGTGCTTTTTGCTTAATACATTAGCACACTTGTCTGCTACCAGTGACATCGAAATTTTGTTGGTTATACTTAATTATTTGTATTTCTCTGGGTACAAACTTAAAATATATCAATTATTATAAGATTGGTTAATTTGTCAGTATTATTCATTTATTTTCTATCTCAGTGTATTATTCAAAATATAGTTTTTCGTTTTGTAATCCAAACAAATAATAGTTACTCTCTCACTAATACACGAAAGCATATCAATTACTGTGTTTGAGTTAAAACGTAATAAATTAAATTTAGATATAATAATGTATGTATTTGAAACAGGCTCGGTTGAAATAAGAACGTTATATAATAAAATTTTCCATTTATATGTTTGAACTATAATGGGAGATTTAGACAATATGTTAAATTATAATTTTGGTTCATTTAGGGAGGATCGATGGCGCAATACCAAAGTACCAACTGTTGTACTTTACACCCGTCACTTGAGAAAAGCACCCCTTCTTTGATCATCAGGTACAAACCAATCCAGTAATAATAAATATAACAAATATTGCGAATTACATTTTTTCATATTGTACCTATGTGCCTTTAAAATCTTTCTAATAATTATAATTTGCTTTATAAATTATTATGGAAGTATTATAAATTCAAATGTCTCAAAGTAATGAACAATCACGTGGGTCAAGATTTTTTTTAAAATTTGTGTACAACGAATAATCGAAATCGTTGCGTCCTCGTGAATCCTTAATGTCGTAACTAATTTCGTGGACCGTATCCGGCTGCACGTAAACTATCCATCTTTTAAATAACAAAATTCACAGTTACATTTTATAAGTCGTAAATGAATGTAATTAGAGAAACATGCACGGGATAGTGTTAAATGATAATTCCGTTTTATTACAACAGTGACATAAAAATATTTTTGATTACCATCGTAAATTTCCGGCATTCAGGATTCACATAATTCGCTGGCGAAAATTTTCATATTATTTCTGATTCTTTAATTACATTCTGCGATTGCTGTGCGACTTATGCGAATTCTTTTTTTTTATATTTGACTAGTTATACGCAGTTAAATTTTATGCCATGACGTAAAATCATATTTGATCCTATATGAAACTCACATTTATATGAGTTACTGTAGCAATGAAAATATTGTTATGATTATATGAATTAATATTACATACATGCTGAAAGATGTAAAAAGTAAATATTTCTCAATTTTTTTTTTTAATTTAACATACAATATATATGTTATATTCTAAGAAATATAATCTACTAGGCCTTTCGCCGACTAAAACATATATTACGAGTTTGCTTCCTTCTCAAATAAAAATAAACTTAGATAAAACGGGTATTTATTACAATTTAGTGGCATTTTAATTTAGGAAAATTCGAAGTAGTTCATATGACTATAACTATATTTCATTTGTATGTCATTTTACAGAAATAATCTACCAGGAAAATAATTTTATCAAAATGATAGAGTATTTCTTTAAATAATATACCTTATGTTTTTATTATTTAAAAGATTTTATTTTATTGAAAAGCGGGAAGAACCATGCTATTCTCGTATGATTTTAATCTCAGTGCACTTGTAGGAAGTCGATTCGATTTTAAATATCGTACTTACGTTAAATACTTATTTTTAAATAGGTACACCAATATCGGAGTTTGATATAACATAGAAAATCGATATTTCGATATATCGACTTATTAAATAAAAACAATTGTATTTCAGCTTAAAATTCATTTACATAGCTTATAATCCTGTATATTTATAGGGGTGTAAGGGATGTCGAATAACATCATAAGACTTGAGACACCCAAGCCAACCTCACTTGCACGAACTAACGAACGAGATAATGGCGAAAGTGGGGTGGTAGTGTTTTACAGCCTGGCTGGGTTGCAACCACGATGTATATGGCTAAAAAAAATCCGTCATAGTGATTCGCTTCTGTCGTGTATGCCGGCATGACAGTGGCGACCGGCGATGGACAGTGTGTCACTCGGTGGTCGTCATTGTTTTTGGATTGTACTGTGCTTACCATCAGGCAAAGAGCAGTCATTTTCCCGTGCTACAATAAAAAAATTAAGCAAATTATATTATAAATATATGAAAATGTTAGGTTAAAATCATGTTTAATATTAATCCAGTTAAATACATCACTGTATCTAAGTCAAATGTTTGGAGTTAACACAGATAGATAGAACGAGGATTAAACATAATTTTATTTAAATTTCATAATAAAAAGTCGGTGCGAGTGGATATTAGTAACTGTTGTTTAATTTGAATAAGGTAAGTTTTGTATACTTACCAATATTTTACAGAAAGAGTATAAAAATATACTAATTGTTTTACACGTTCATCTGTTTGATTACGAGGAGTAATGTAGGTACTAGGTATCAAGTTTATAATATTTTTATACCACAGCGGTATATCTAAACAAAATCACTTTACGTTTTATGATAATAAGCAAATAAATAAAGTAGGGAAGGAGGAGAAATATAATACAGTATAAATAAATAAGAAGCTGAAGTTTACGATGATTATGTGGTTTAAAGAATTTACGGGATAAAAAGAAAATGAAAATTAAATATCGACTGTCGATATCTATATTTCAATATCGAACTATCGATATATCGTCAAAAAGAAATTCGATATATCGATATTTTTTCAACAGTCCTAGTAGGAAGTACGCGTTACTAATATTTTCACACCTTTAGAATATTGTCCATGTAAAGGGGTTATCGATACCTGAACCACTTAAATCTCAATAAATCTATAGTTAAACACTTAAAGCAATGTAATTTGAAAAGACCGGGGAGCGACTGCTCCGCCGGCACGTATCTTTCGTCACCTGCCAACTTGAGAACAATTTATCCCATCGGCAAGACCCTCTCCCGGCCGTGATCTACGAGCTTTAAAAAGTGATGACAAGTACTGTAGCATGGCTTGTGAAACGTTTGAACAGTTTACAGAATGCTCGCTTAATCTTATTTTAGATTACGGAATCGTTTAACTAAGCAATTACGGTATTTCGAAAATTTCCAGATATATATAAGACGCACAAAAAAAATATTAATTTGTAAATGTCGCTTTACATTACAAATTCAAGAAAAAAAATTAACAGAACTCTATAGTTCGTTACCTTTTAAATACTATATGTAGTTAGTTTTGGAAATTTCACTAAAGAATAACCGACTTCATACTGATAATATTAATTAGGTATATGGAATCATGCTGTAGAAAGTATCACTTAAATATGTTTAATGTCACCATGACAGTAATTTATCTAAGTGTTTATTGTAACATTTTAAATATTAGCAAAATATTATAGTAAGAATGTGGAAACGTAACTTTGTGCGTTTATATTGAAAATATTGTATTTTTTCTACTATCATATAGCGCCTTGGGATGTCTAAGTAGGTAATAATTAAATTTAAAAACTACAATAAATCAATGCTTGCAGCCACGTTATATGTGCGTATGAAGTTTCTCAGAATACGGCTACGTCCGTGTAAGATTTTATTCCTAAAGACGTCCGATTGGGATTCGTTGGTTTGTTTAAATTATAGCTATTAGGTACCAGAGGCGTGCATGTGGCCGACAACAGACAAGCACCAGGCGAGCCGCGATGGATGGGAATTATAGCTTGTCAAAATTCAGTAGGCATCCCGATTATATGGCGCCTCATATTATTTGCGGGCCTTCTTAAATTTGACTAGCTAATATGCAATTATAGCTTACATCAACAAATATGTAGTACGTTTAGTTGGATTTACGCCGTCTACGCCATTTTATATGGAGCCGCGCGGCGTAAGTAGTCCACCGGTTATTTTTTTACTTAGCGTTCGGTTTCTTTTCAACCTGTGAGGTGATCGACGTAAATAGAGTAATTATTAACATTCTCGATTCTTGTATTCGCGGAAGTTTGTTGGCTTTATAATTTACATCAATTTTCAGCAAAACACGTAGTTATCTATTATTGTTTTAAAGATTATTGCACATTTTGTTATTTCAATTCAACATCTCAAAAGTACGTAATAAATCTGTAGACGAATCTTTGCACTGGATAAATACATTATTTTATATATATATCAAAGAAAGCTTTAAAGATACTAATATAAAACGTTTGTGAATATTCTGGAAAAAATATCTTACACAGTTTTACTCTATATTGTGTATTCAAGTGTATATCTCTCTGTAGTCTATAGAACAACTGTAAAGTTTATCAGATACACTTATTTAATAGGGGTAAAGTGTTATAAATAGTGTTTCGAGAGATATCCCTACATATTATGAACCAAAGTCCTCTGCCATGTCTACTGGTTCGGCAAAGTGACTGGACGGTACCTGATGGAAAGTACAGTACAGTCCATAAGTAACGGCCACTGTCGGTGTTAAATAACAACGGCAGTCGTCGCTATCATGCCGACCTGCACATGTGCCTTTTCACGCCTTGTTTGAAGGACCCTATGTCATAAGAAGAAGGGAACATACTGGCTGGGAGGCTATTCCACATCTTCACAGTATGACAAAGATAAGAATTTTCGAACTTCTTCGTTCTTGCCGGGATGGTTGCTACTGTGAATCTGTGGAGACGCGTAACCGCCCGTGTAGTTATGTAGTGGAAAGGAGAAGATGGGATGAGGTTAAACAACTTTTCAAAACACTCGCCATGATACAGACGATAAAACACGCTCAGTGAGGCGTTCTCTTCGTAACTGAAGCGGTTCAAGGTTGTTGGTAATGTCTGCATCATTCACAATACGGGCAGCCCGTCGCTGCAACCTGTTTAGAGCATCAAGGCGGTATTGGGCCGAACCACTCCAGAGATGCGAACAGTATTCCATGCACGGCCTAACTTGTGCCTTATAGAGAAGGCATAGTTGACCGAGCGTGAAAAACCGTCTCACTCTATTCAGGATGGCCAATTTCTTATACGTTGCAGAGATAACTCTCCCAATGTGGTCCCTCAGGTTGAGGTCGCTTCGGATGTTAATCCGTAGGATGCTTAGGCTGTCACGATTTGCAAGTGAGTCGTTCTGAAGAGTGAGAAGAGGAGAAAACGGGGATATTTGACAAGAGCACACGCAAACCTGTGTTTTCTTGGCATTGAACTCAACCATATTACTTGTTCCCCATAAAGATACGAGTTCCAAGGACTGGTTGAGCTCACTGACAAGATCAGGCCGCATTCCCTCAGTTTCACCACGACTAGCCGTGGGCCTGCTACAAAATCTACCATGAACCGTGCTGTCGTCAACATAACAATTAAAGCAACCAGAGGCTAACATATCGTTAATATGCATCAGAAACAGGGTTGGTTGGTGAAAGTACATAAAATAGGGTTAGTGAAAATACGCTGTTCGCGATAAACTCAAAAACTACTGAACGGATTTTCATGCGGTTTTCACCAGAAAAGTGATTCATGACAACGTCCGCCGGGCCCCCTAGTAGATGATAATTACACAATTGCCTACATTAGTCAAATTTATTTTTAAAGTAGTTCGATGATTTCATTTCAGGTTCGGCGCCAATGTTCGCGGGTATGAGAGGTGTCCACGGGCAGATGCTTTCCGGTGGATCTTCAATTGGGAGTCTCGGCAGTTTTGGACTTTCCACGTCCCTGCCGACGCTGCCACCTGATCGCAAAGTTTACTCGACGCCCCCGCCAACTCCATTGCCAGCGCTACCGTCACCGGCGTCCATCGCATCAACACCTGCCCCGCCATCTTCCTCTAACATACACTATTACAATTAAATCATTATCGAATCGAAAAACTGAAACTACTTCGTTTACGTGATTAAGGTAGTTAGGCTTACCTTAGACTTATAAGTATAAATACTTGATGTGTTCTGCTAAACATATACAGAATATCATAGCGTATGATTCTGATAACTGCAATATTTTTTATTGCAAATTTATTGTGAATATTAATTTTAGTTTGATAATTACCGAATATTGTTTATTTTAGCCATAATTCATTAAATAGCAGTATTATTATATTATTATTATTTTTATATTCGTTATTTTTAAACACGGCTTTGTCTATAGCAACTATTGATTTTCCAATGATAAAACAGTCAGTTGACATAGGTGCAATAAGATAAAAAAAAACACCTAATTACACAGAAAGTATAGAAATAAAAACTTCATAATAAAAATGTCCGCAAAGTTTTAAAACAAAAGCAAGTTTCTTGTTATAGTTTTCACAATTGACATCTGCATTTATCCAGGCATGCCCAACAGTGAACTAACACGGGCTGAAGTCATACACATTTATAATTTCATTCTTTCTTTATTACCATAGTAACAATTATTTGTTATAGTGGTGATTACTATTGTGTTAGATGTAAGTCGGTAATATAGGTTTCACTCGGATATAATTGAGAATGTACTAGACAGATATTATATGCAATTTATCGATCTAACAAAAAGAGTTCGATAAGTAAGTATTTATACTCTATGCCATATTATGCTATGGAGATGTTAGATGCACAGTATCATTAAATGTATTCTTAATTATCGCCAAAGAATAAAGGACAAATATCCAAAGATGACAACGTCATTATGTTAATTAGTATGAATAAAGCCTATTTGTGAACGAATACGTAATTAGATTAAGTATCCGTGGCGTTTAGATGTAAGATTTTAAAAATATAAAGTTATTTTATATTTTCACTTACTTTATTTCGTGATAGAAAAAAAACAATATTGCTTTAAACAGGAACTGTTCTTATATCTCATATCTACTATTGTATGAATCGATAAATTACGAAAATTTTATTCATTTTTAGTCATTTACGTATCTAGAAGTTATATATATAAAAATATAAGTAAACATTTATAACTGCAAATGGACGTTTTACTCCACAAAAGATAAGCATCAACTGTACTTATTATACTTGTAATATTAGCTGACCCGTGCTCACTTCGTTGGGGAGTAACCATTTATAAAAAACTACTTCTTGTGACTTAAATATAAAAGTTAGACATATGCTGACGGTGACTTTTTTGTAGGCATTATCAAGCTCTACAACTTTTCTTTAGAACTCAATCATATATCTCTCATCGTTAAGACAGCGTTCGTAAGAAACGTTTCCATTCGACAGTTTTTTCCCCGGCTTATTTTGCAAATCCGACTACCACAAAAAAAGTCTTTTAATTGTCGGGTTAATGTATAGCCTATAACACTCACAAATAACGTGGTTTTCTATTGGTAAAAGAATTTTCATTATCGGTTTAGTAGTTCCTGAGATTACCCCGTACAACCACGCAAGCTTAAAAACTCACAAACTTTACCTCTTTATAACGTTAGTATAGATTAGTCAAAAGACCATAAAAAAGAATACAAACTACAATCAATTCTTTAACATATTTAATTAAAATACAAATAGGATATAATAAAAGTGCAAATTGGAATTTATTACAATATTTAATTTGAAAATCGATTATATCGTAAACAGTGGTCGTACACAAAGGCTGCCCAATTTAATTTTAAAACCGTTGTAGTACAATCGTTGGTATACCGATCTGAGATTGATAAATTCGCAACACTGTTTTTTAGATCACTATGAATATTTCCTGAAATGAAAGTTCTTTATTTCCATATATGTATCCATTTTACATATTACAAATCCCAACTAGGTAGGTATTTTGTTTTATTATTTTTAAAACTATTATCGATAATTTTATGATCAATCATTTTCGAAACACGTATAGTATTGCAGTGTCCTAAGTGTTATATGAAATAAATAAATTAAGATTTAGATAAAATTGGGATCATAATTTTTTAACTTTTCCAAAATTTAAGAATTTCATTGATAACTCTTTTACCTTATCAATTGTGGAATGCTATAAGCTTTTTTTTTTGTACAAAATTACATAAGAACCGGTCAAGCTGATTATGAATTAAATTCGCATACATGAACAGACAAACATTATTCCATATTTATCAACATAAATATTAATCAAGACATTTAGAGAATATTAACTTTACCTACTGACAGAATCATAAAGTACTACAGGTAATATTGTTTTGTACCGAATTATTGTATATTTGTTCACATATTTTTAATTTTTTTTTAGGTTGCATTTATTAGCTCATTGTCGGAGTTTTTGGCATTTTTTTTTATAAAAGGCTACATAACCGCAATAGATGGTGCATGTACATTTATGAATGCGTTACAGTTTTATTTAGACAATGTGACCACATCTGAAACAAGTCTCTTTACAATAGATGATACAATTATGACAACATTTGATATACCTATTAGGTTACTCCATTCGAAAATTACTTACGAGAAGGTATACTGTCTAAGTTACGCCATAAAAAGAGTCTTATTTTTATTCTAATTTTTCCACTAGCAATACAGTTACACTGTACTAAGTTAGTGTAAGTTAAAATAATGTATTGTTGAATTCGCTGTTCAGTACTGTAGTTAATTTAAATGACAAATTGACTAACATTGAAAAATAAAACAAGAGAAAATATTTAATAAGTAATAAAATAATTATCTAATTCAAGACTATAGTTTTATATTGTTTTATCACAGACGTATATTACATGAGAACGTAGTTAATAACACGTTAACATTATGTCATGCCAAAATCAAATTTGTATCATCAATATTATTGCTATATAATTTATGAAACGATTCACATCCTCTATAATTATTATAATGCACCACTAAATATTTATTGGCCATTACTTCCAAGATTTATCTGCGACAGTTGAAATCTATGTCATTTAATTTTAATATGATTAAATTATATACCATACATATAACACTTTTATTTTATATATTTATTTTAACATATAATATTTTTATTTGTAGTCCGGTGAAGCTGTAAAGGCCTAATAAGGCCAATAGAGTAGTCAGTTCGAAAAAAATACATATAACACAGTATATGTTTCTATAAATACTTAAATATATATTATAATATCACGAAATGTACAGATTTAAGTATATTAAATAATTTGAGATAATTAAAAAAATGTTAATTTATTTTCTTAAACAATAAATACAATTCGACGCTAAAGAATCAAAACCACCTATGTCAAATCTTTAACGTTTTCGATATTTTAATTGAGTGAAATTTAAATGTTGTTTTCGTTAACCTGGAAAATCGTTAGTATCAAGATTTCGAAAGTTATTCGTTACGGAAATACAAGCCCTTTAATCTTTTTCTTGTTAATTGTAAAGTTGGCTTTTTTGAAGTAGGTGGAATATGATTCTTAACCGTTGACGTCGACGTAAGTACAATTTAAAAATTTAAGTCTTTCTAATATTCAAATATTCTGTATCTATGAATAAAAAAAACATTTTCACTCGATAAGATTGTTTCAATCAAGTATTATATATATAAAGTAAATTTTTATCTTCAAAAACAACTTACAGTGAATAATAGTAATAACCCAAGATATGAGTTTTTGCCGGCACTTTCCAAAATGGTCTATTTCCTTTTTCTGGAGTTGTGTATAGCCATAATTTGCGTTATCTTGTATTTGTATGTATCTATTATTATTGAGATTACATAAAATATTTTGAAAAAAAAAACGGTATAAAGTTGTTTTTTTTTTACAAAATAGGTGACATGATGTGTTGATTTTCGTATGGACATGAATAAGTCCAACGAGTGTATAATTAGAATTGCTATAATTTTGCCAAAGTATTATTGAACATTCTCTATAATTATATTAAAAAGTATTTACTTGACAATAGCGGTAATATTCAGTTATAAGAATTGGTTACACAAATAGATAACAAGAAAACCAGTTTCCTTTTTTTAAACAAACTATAATTTTTATTGGTTATCAATCATTTTTTGTATAGGTTAATGTATGACAGTTTGTTACAAGTAAAGTGTCGCATTTAAGAATAGTGCTTTCAAACGAATAAACTTACAGTTAGGTAATTTTAAGTTTAAATATATAATTTTTATGAAGTCATTAGTATTTGCTAGAATAATATAAACGTAAAATATAATATTGTAAAATGATTTAATCAGTTCAATCACATTATCTGACATACATAGTTACTTATAAAATAGTGTATGACATTGTTTACGAAAAAAACTAATTCAAATTATTGATAGAGTGTATTCGTTCATTTACAATTTTTCATTATACAACTCCCAGAAATCAACTTGGCACCTTCGAGATATGCACCTCTCCTCCCGCGATCCCCATACTTACCAATCTCGTCAATGGCCAATAAGTACGGACAGTAAAATAATTACCACCACAGCCGCGCGATATTTAAGCTGTTTCTATTGTTTTAGTTTCTATTTAAAATATGTTTTACGTTTTTGTCTAAATATAGGTAAAAAAAATCGTTTTCTTATGCCTGTCAAGTTATTAAATGATCTTGTTTAGCTACAGTCCTCGTCAATCTTTCTGGTCGCTCTGAATATAGCTGTAAGTTCGTGTTTACGCGTAATATAGTCAATAGTTTAATACAAAACAATTTTTTTTAAATAAATATCCTTAGAGGAATCTAAAATTCACAACTGTTTATTCTAAATTTGTCTCGATGTTATACCTATAACATAATACGTATTTACGAGTACACCTACATTTTTGGTCTGCACAACTGTATTCAGAACAGTCAAAATGTTTGACAATGATTTTACTGGATGTTTGTCACGTGATTAAGACAATGTCCGGCAACAAGGAGATATCTTTGCAAACAGGGGATTCATCCTCTCCAGGAACTTTAACGAGTGTATTTAAGTTATCTGCGTCGGAAAAATATACATAAATAGCTTGTACAAAAGGGAAAAGGAGGTCCCAACAATAAAAAAACTTCTCGCTACTGTTAAAAAATATTAAAAATTTCGTAGGAGCATAGAAACCACAATATAATTTAAAAATATTTGTTTCATTAACCTAAAAATAATTAGAAAAACGGTATTATGCTTTTTACGCACTTAGTATTTCGTTATAACATCATCAGATCGGGCTGTCTAGTTAACTTCTACGTTTCGTAGTGTGTATGCTTACATATATTTTTTACTAAAAAGCTACGAACGCCTTAAAAGATAGACGTGCCACAAAACGCTGTATGAAATTTTCAAACCCACATATTCTAGAACAGCATCTGTAATATGGAATCGTATCTGTTAATCTATTTAGACATTTAATAATGTATCTATATGCTACCATTATACCGAATATTTTTAATTGATAGTGTCTAGATAGAAGTGTGTAGTTAAACAGAATGTACTTTTTTTCAATTAAACTTTATTTTGTTGTTAAAACACTTTATTTTTAGAATCATATTTAAAATGAGACATTGACATCTATAACTTACCCATACCCATACGAATCCAAAATAATAACCATGGTCTACAGAATATTATTTACATTAAATTATTTAAGTATAAACGTGTTTTTTTTTTAATATAAAAATATGGTGCCCGTTTTGTTACTTTATTATAAGATTATTTTATTATTACATACTATATTTCATCATTAATAGAGAATTATGTGACTTCTATATTCATGCACAGAAAAAGTATACATAAATGACCATTTTTTTAACAATACATAAAAATCTTTTAAAATGCATTAGAGAGAAAAGTTAAATTTAAGCTTATAATTTAAACATATTTTAACCTTTGTAACTTGATATGTGATATTTTATATATTATTTCTTTCGATAGCAACATAAGTATTTTAGATGTCACATCAACGAATTAAGTATTAATTATTTTGATAAGTGCGCAGTTTTTTTCTCGGTTTGCATCATGGATACCGAAATAATTTATAACAATTTGATCAGAATATAATATGTTTAAATTAAAACGATGCATCGAAAATATAATAGTGTACTGTCGCTAAGGGTGCAGATCATTAATTACCTTTATGTAAGAGTCATTTCTGGGAGGTTGGATATATGAAAACCTATTGAAAGTTTTGACATGATTAATTACAACCATTTTGATTCTAATATTGTATATCTTTATTATTGAACCGATGTTTATATAATAAGTGCATATTATAATATTTAATAAACAGTTGATTTCGTGAATTGTGTTTTTAATGTGATTTCAATTTTCAATGATAAACATAATGTTATAAAATTATGCTCTTAAACCCCTTCAAATTATAACTATATATTTATCCGTGTTCCCGTGATGCAATAATACTCGCATGTTGTCTATACCAGCCTATATATATACTATCTATACTTAATATTATAAAGAGGTAAAGTTTGTGACGATGTGACGTTGTAGGGGGTAATATCGGATACTCCTCATTGCACGGGTCCGGCGGACGAGGGGGGGCAGCCGGTGTGTACCCGGTCTGTCCCTCTATAGGTAAGAGCCCGGCGGTCACCTTCCGCCGGGCGGACCGTGGGGGCGGCTCTACAAGGTTGATTAGCTTGAACGATCCCTTGCCGCCCCCACAAAACGGTCTGTCGGTACACCGTGGGGTTTGAGTCCGTGCGACTCGGACATAACCCACCCTCTCCCCCGGGAGGGTGGCGTAACCATAAGGGATTTCCCCACGTTAAAAAAAAAAAAAAGGAAGTACTTATCCGATTTGAAAAATTCTTTCAGTGTTATATAGTTCATTTATCGGGGAAGGTTATAGGCTACATATCATCACTGTAAAACCCATAGACTAATGAAGAATGTTTCAAAATCGGGGTATTTTTTCCTCTTGAGAGCTTCCGCTGCGTGTTATCGTTAACCCAAAGTCACTATTCCACGCGCACGAAGTCGCGGGCAGAGGCTAGTACCTAATAATTACGTTGCTAGTGAAGGATTATCATCATATCATCCTACAAACGTCCACTGTTGGACATAGGCCTCACCAAACTTTTGTCGTCGTGCGGCTCTATGCTGCTTGTAACCAATGGCTCCCCGAAACCTTCACAACATCATCCGTTAATCTAGTGGGGAGTAGTACCCCGTGATGCTGCGCTTTCCGATACGTGGCCGCCACCTTAGAACGCGGCCAAATATAGGTAGACAAGTCCTGCAGCTGCACGTCACTGATATGAAAATGCTGCGATGGATGATAGTTCCGGTCCCGAATCTGAGGATGTCTCCGATATGGGGTGCATGTCAGAGAGCCTTTACGTGGCGCACCCTGGGCAACGTCGGTCCTGTTGAGCGGCGGCTGATCTCAGGCTAGGTGGAGAGCTGCTCATACTCCTGGGGATGGTGTGAGAGCGGCGCCCCCATAGTAACGGATTTGGTCGGATTATGGCTTATATTGAGCCGCAACGGCCCAACTCCGGATAGCGGCCAGCGGAACTAGTGTTGGTGTGGGTTGGTGCTCCAAGAGTCTACGCCTAGTAAATGCGACGTGCTATGCGTTACCGGCCTTCATCCGCTTCGGTGGTGGCCGCCAAAGAAGGCTGCTCTGTAGAGCAGATCAAGGTGAGCGAACTGCTCCGGGCTTTCCGCAGGCCTAGTACCGGAAGTGTTATACCCGGTGGCGACCACGAAGAAGATGGAACAGAAACTAAGGCTTATGCTTGACTGTGGGTGGCGGTACACGCAATTTTGCTGCAACCTAGAGCTACTAAATGCTTCCGTTGTCTCAGCAGCAGCAGTTGAAGCAGCTCGCATTTGGCAACAATGCACCGCGGACTGATCGCACGTTTCAGCTGCGGCAAAGCATAAGGCTGCCAAGTAAACGCTTGCCCCATATTATCAAGTGTGCTAAATAGCATCAAAACACAGGCTGCACATTCTTTAATTTGTCATCTCTGCGTTGAAAACTTATAAATTGTTTTCTGATTTTCAGCTTTTTAACTCCGTTGAATGCTTGAATTGAATTCATAATCAGATCAATATACCTAGATCTGCTGAATACACATGATCAATAATTACTTATAGCGAATACGTTTTCTTATACGTTACGAATACCTTTTCTTATGTTAGCCCATACATTGAATCTACATATCATAAGGACTACACTCCAAGCTGTATACTATATTCTTAATGTACTCGAAATATATACAAAGAGGAGATACAGAGAGAAAGACTATCGCGCACTTTTAAAAAATATTCTTTGTTGTGTATTGTTAAATGTTATATATTAAACTATTACAAAATAATATCGAAAACTAAACTAATTTACCACGCCCATAATGTGTTCATCTCATTCTACAAAAAAATTACCAGAATACTAAGTTTGACTTCTGCCGCGTGTGAACTAGACGTAACTTTTTTTTATTATTTCTTTTGAAAAATCTTCAAAGTAACAGGAATACATTTACTCAAAGTGTACACCGTAATAATACCGATATATAATTGGATTTAGAACGATATTTAAAAAGCCACTACACCGAACATGTTCCGCACTCAGCTAATCTACCAAGTGCCAGTTCAGTGGCACCCGTTGACAGCTAAACGATAAGTCGATAACGGTTTTACCGCGTCGGTCGAGTGTCTGGCGTGTGCGGAAGATTTCCAGACGCTAACTCTAGTTGTTTTTGCCTACATATCAAATGCCGTTTATATAGGCTAGGCACAGACATAAGTTTGATAAAAGCGTTTTCTATCCAGTTAATTATTAAAGATTGACAATAGTAAGTAACGAAACCTGGAAATCCATTAAAGTATTAAATCGTAAGTAATTCTGATAGGGCGTAATTATTTTATGAGACTATCTAACTTAGATATAACGTATGAAGGATTTTTTTAAATCTTAAATTTGGGTACTTACACAAAGAACATATCAGTCCCATCGTACCTCTCCATCTTAGCATATTCACAAAAGAGAAAATAAAACACAATCTTCCATAAAATCTTGGCTTCCTCACTTGCAGGTATACACACACAAGATTCTATGGAAGCTACCCTGATTTAATATATTAAATGATCGATGCCAGCTTTTCGTTGTGCTTTATTGCAGTCACATTCCATCAAAGGATCAAAACATAATTTTAAAATGAAAACATTCTTGCTACCATCGTTTGAGAATTGTATAGTTTTCTTAAAACGATAAATACCTACACTTTTTTGAATTGTCGAATGAACTTCGAAGATATTATTTATTAACGCGTTTTTTTTACAATGTTATTATGATACATTTCTTTTATTTATTTATTTAGCTAACAAACAGCCATACATAAACATGTTATAATCATAATATAAACTAAAAAAAACTTTGTCATTATTTAACTAAGTGAAAGTAGTAAAGGTCATGGAACCATTGAATCTATAACTATTTCACCGCAAATTATTAGTAGATTACATAACAGGTATTCGTCCATAATAATTTTATCCAAGAGATTAAATTTTTAGTATAACAATATTAATTGAAAAAAACCCTCTTTAACACTTGGTTACAAAAACGGCAACAGTGCCAATTTTCGTGTATTCTTTAATAAATCTTTTGTTAGGTTATTTGTATTCTAACAACGCTACTGAGGTTAATTAGACGTACATAAACGACCAATTTACGTTGAAACCAAACAGCAATCACTGCCCTCAATAATATTGCAATTCAATAACAAATGTAGTCTAACTGTCGGTTCAATCTATCGTCCATTTGACAGAGCAGTTTGACGTCAGTTTGTGGCATAGTCAACTTGGAACCAAATGCAACAATAACAGTTTATTCACAGTGTTATTTAAACTAGTGGGCGTCCAGTGGTCGACATTCGACCATAGTTCATTGATTTTTTAAAGGGATAAATATTATAATAACAGTTGTATGTTATATCATTGTTGAATGTAAAATGAAAAAGGGTAATTGGAACGTAAGAGTAAAATAATACATACAGTCGAGCATAGCAACCTCCTTCACAACCTTTTTTGAAGTCCGTTATTGACAGATGTCAAAATTTCTTTTTTATTTACATGTGTGTATATGTTGTGTAGAATTGAAGCAGTAGTGTGAGTAATGCATATTTTAAATAATTTAATGTACTTCTAATGCATTTTATATAAAATAAATTGCTTTATTCACTTCTCCTCCATATAAACTTTAATTATGCCAAATTTCACGTTCATCCGTTCGCGCATTTCTCTCAAAAAGGGATACAAAGCTTAGGCTTCACGTATTAATATATATATAGTTCTGAATTTACCTAGTATATAGTATGTTTTTAAATATCTCAAAACTATTGTTATCCACACCTAATACCACACCACATATAAAACCTACGTAATAAAACAGGGACAATGGTTTTTTATTTCATTTTCAAGCTTTTAGGGATGTATTCAACATTTAAAGCAATAACCTCTCAAAGGATTGCAAGTACACAAAATAATCAATTTACCAAAATATGGTTTCCAATCTGTAACCGAAATTTCTAAATGATCGTAATATGCTTATGAAAAATATGTAGAGGTGACGATAATTTAAATAGTAATACCACCATCGTCATACATAACATTATTGTTATCTGGCTCCTTTAAGTTGTTTCTGTCGCGCAACCTAGTTATATAGTATAGTTTTCATACCTACTATCATACATAAAATTAGCAGTCCTAGCAATGTTGTCCGCGTGAAACTGAGGGTTTGAAAAACAGCCATAAAAAAAAATCACAAATTTAAAATAGGTATACGTATTTTAATTCATTTCATACAAAATCACTACAGCTGAGAGCAGATGTCTCCCAATGAAATACAGCTAACAAAATCTCAAACTGTCATGTATCAAAATACACAATTTAATTGTTAGTTGGCATGTTACAATTAAAAATTGAAAAAGGATAAAAAATCTTTACTTCCTACTTAACTTCACTACTATATGGCTCACCACAAAATCAATATTATATAAACTTGACAAAAAATATACATACATATACAATTGTATGTTATATTAATACTCATTCATAGATCATTCAAAATTTGTAGCCGGGTGAAGCTGTTAAGACATTGCTAGGTCAATAGCATAGTCAGTTCGAAAAAATAAACAATTAGTTTTACACTTTCATTCATTTGAAATCATAGAAAATTAACAACTATTCACATTTCACATAAATAATTAATACAAAAGGTTTTGTACTTGTACCATCATAGAAAATGTAGTTTAAAGAAAACCATTCACTTATTTAGTTTTTGTAGTTTTGTGATGTGGGAGAGCTTTATTTGGATATGAGTACCATGTAGGTCCTTTTCTAAATTTGCAGCATACATACCCTTTGTTCTAGGAAGCCATTTTCGATTTAATACTAAAAACTAACAATGAATTGTTACAGGGTCTTTTTCTGATTGTGTGGGTGAATACCTTCAGCACTAACCATATCCACGCATGGTGGTGGTAAAGACAATCTGCAGATACTGTATGGTTTCCTCTCTGGCTCGCTGCCCCTATAGTTGGAGGTTTAGGGTCCGCCGTGCCAATGTGTAGCCATGCAATTGGGGTTTCAGATTTTCAGTTCCAGATTCCACTGGCATAGAGATGGGCGCAAATTGGAGAAAAAACCGGAGGGGAGGTGGAGGCGGGCCTATCTTATGCTGCTGAGTGTAGTGAAAGCCATGCTTGGCAGCGAGTGGGGGTAGGACATCATGGAACCCTCTCAGCTGCCATTTATGCCAACGAAGAGCCGGCGGAGGTAGAAGGCACTACAAAAGAAAAAAATGTACAATTATATACCTTCTCCTACTGAAATATTTATAAATGCACCACATGTAGATGAATTTTGCTAAGATTTTTACATTTGTCATTTTTAATAATGTTAGTGTCATCTAAATAATTGGTAGGTTTCTCTTCTGCACATTTCAAACCTGTAGTTCTTAAAAGATGATCTCAATTAACAATAGACATTCATTGTTTTTTTTTTTATTTATAACCATTGACAAAGATTCCAGTGAAGAGTTTGTCAGGCATCCATTAAATGTAATGCTTCCTTTTAATTCTAGCAAAAATGTTCACAATGTTGGAACTTATTTTCTAACTATGTAAAATTCATTAATTTTGTTTTGAATGGCATCTATATTGAAAGTATCTAATTGAGTGCATGTATGTGGTCATTTTTTCTTGGGATATTCCAGACACCTTTTTTAAAAATTAATTTTAATGTTGTAACACTTAGGCTGAGTTCCACCAAGGTGTCAGTTCTTGTATCAATTAAAGTCAACCATAACAATGACAAGAGCCAGTAACTTATCAAAACTAGTTGCAACATCAAACATTTTGTAATAGTTATAACTTAATGTAAAGTTTATTATGTCAATTTTTTTACATAGCAAGTCTTTATTATATGTCACCAGACATTCATTGCAAACAGAAAAGAATGTGCTATGATTACTTTTCTTTGTTATTTACTTTTCATCTGTTCCCATGAAGTTGTATATTACATATTTAAGTATTAATTTATTTATATCAACAATAGTAAATCCGGAGAAGAGTAATAAAGTGTATTATATATTTATATTACATATGATATTATTATATTGTATGGTGCATATCCAATTTTAATAATGTGTACAGAACAGTGCTTATTTAATTGTCTATTGTCATAACAAATGCTCTAAATGCAAATATAATCCACCTATTACTTTTTTAGAAACCCGAAATCTACCCAAGTACATTTTTGTGTTCCATTTCTGAACCAATCAACTCTAGGAAAAAATATTTTCTTTTTTTCTAAGACGCAAACCATCTTTAAATGCACTAGTTATATCATCCGAAGAACTATTTCGAGTTTTCCACAGGATTTCTCACATTAAAGAGACAATATTTTAAAGTTGTTCCTACTACACTTGGAAATCAGTTAAAAAATGGACTATAACAATAAAGCTAACCGACCAACATGAAGCAGTAATGGTTAACATTAAATTGTGATGTCATTTTTGCAATTGTGCAACTTATTTAATACATAAAAATTACTGTAAATGAATTATTGACCTTTACCTTGACTGGTGCAATTCAGCCTTACTTGTAAAAAACACTAAAAGAGAAAGTTTAATTCCTTCATTAATCACAATATTAGTTAATATCACTCATATTAGTATCATTATATTGAAATTTAATTCTGTAATAAGTAAATAAAAACTTACTAGCGACTGAATTTATTTCTGTCGAGTTCTGGTTCTGAAATTTTTCACTTTCTCCTTTTGCAATAACTATGCTTTTCAATAGTATATATTAATACACCAATCCCTTCCCTTCATCCTTTAGATTTTCTGTAAATATAAGTGCAATTATGTGTTAAAATTTGTGTGTGTTCATACCAAACGAAAGGATGATAAAATATCCAAGTAACTTTTACTTTCCATTATACATTACATAATTTTTTTTAATGAATAGATGAAATGTATTTCATTGGAAATTAGTAAATAAATAAATGTATAAATTATAATTAAACAGTACTTAATACGAATTCTGTAAAGAATGAAGATAAAACGCGTCCTACTAACCTGAGAATTCTAGCATATAGTACTTTAGTACTTATATAATATAATATATAATCTCATTTTACTTTATATTTACTGTCATTCTCCTGTTGTTTACTTTGAATGTACAAATTATGGGCAGCAATAATTGTCATATTCAATTCTTTTCCAAATGTTTTATTCATAATCGTAAGTATACGTGTGTATAATTATTTGTACGACTAATAGTCTGTGTGTATACTCGTAGACAAAAGACCAAATAAAAACTGACTTAATCCTATCACCGACAACTGATATCTATAACAAATTGATATTGATTATTTGATAGACAAATGAAAAATGACATTGCCAGGCATAGAATCAAACAACATCAGAATTGGCAAAACGAAATAATTCAGACTAACTATTAACAAGGAGAATAAGAAAAAGATGGATAAAAGAATATGTACGAAATATTATATAGAAGATTTGGCGCTTATGCCTTTATAGTAACTTGGACACGGAAGAAAATTGGTTAAAGGATACATGAACTACCTATATTGACAATTATATAATCTCATTTTACTTTATATTTACTGTCATTCTCCTGTTGTTTACTTTGAATGTACAAATTATGGGCAGCAATAATTGTCATATTCAATTCTTTTCCAAATGTTTTATTCATAATCGTAAGTATACGTGTGTATAATTATTTGTACGACTAATAGTCTGTGTGTATACTCGTAGACAAAAGACCAAATAAAAACTGACTTAATCCTATCACCGACAACTGATATCTATAACAAATTGATATTGATTATTTGATAGACAAATGAAAAATGACATTGCCAGGCATAGAATCAAAGAGTAATAATAATAATATTCGTCCAATAGGACAGGCGAAAGAATTAATTCATACTGCCAATTCTGAAATTGTCAATATAGGTAGTTCATGTATCCTTTAACCAATTTTCTTCCGTGTCCAAGTTACTATAAAGGCATAAGCGCCAAATCTTCTATATAATATTTCGTACATATTCTTTTATCCATCTTTTTCTTATTCTCCTTGTTAATAGTTAGTCTGAATTATTTCGTTTTGCCAATTCTGATGTTGTCAATATAGATAGTTCTTATGTATTCTTTAACCAATTTTCTTCAGTGTCCAAGCTAATAATAGGTATTTACCTATGAAATTGCCGTTCTGCAGTACTGGCCATTTTAAATCAAAATAATTTTTGTTTGGCTAAGAATTCTAATATCAAATTAATTTAATTTTAAAAACATGGAATTCTTTTTTGAAAATAGTCATTCGTTTATTGATTAGTGTTACATTTTCATAGCATTTCAATCTTTTTTGTCATCATGGATACGTTAAAAATTCGAGTAATTATGGAATATGAGTACCGTTATGGCAGCAACGCGACAGAAGCAGCACGCAACATCAACGACATTTACGGAGCTAACACTAAAAACCAACACACCACCTGTTATTGGTTTACTCGCTTCCATTCTGGGAATTTCGACCTGAAAAGTGAACCTCGCGGTCGTCCAAAGACTTTGGTCGACAATGACTAATTAAAGGCGATTGTGGTACACAATCTACGGCTGAATTAGCAGCAGCTTTCGACGTTAGACTCAAAACAGTATTGGTCCATTTGCGTCAAATTGGCAAGGTAAAAAAGCTTGACAAATGGGTGACGAACTAAACGCATTGTTACCTGCGATGAAAAATGGATTCTGTTTGATAACCGCAAACGAAGAATAGCTCATAAGTCCGTAACAATTATTGTGAGCCACCTCCGATTGACTCACAACTATAGCGATGGCTTGATGAGATCGAAGTTGAAATTGAAGAATGTTCAGGTTTTCTTGCTATAAAAGACTTGTTGCTAGTAGAGCAGCGAAGGATGTGCTCACGTTGCCGACTCGTTCAAAACAGGATGAAAATCGAGGTAATTTCGTCTCGCACGCTGCGAAGCAGCGTGCGGGGAATCCGTACCAGGGTATACCCTTTTATCGGTGGCCATTCGGCGAGACCTGTGTCAACAGGCCTGTCTTGAGCATACACTCATTCATGAGTGCGTTTAGGATGTCGCGCGCGCGGTGATTAGTGGTCGGGCTCCCTCACGGGTTGAGCCGGGGTGTCAGCCGGTCCAGGATGGCCATCAGTGTTGCAGGTAGTCATTCATCAAGGTCCGGCATAGATCTTCTGCCTCAGGATTTCCGCTGCTTCTCACTAGGATGTCATTCAAGACACCCAGGAATCTTGTGTTTGCTCCGGGTGAAGTAGGCGGCTGGGACGCCTCTCCTCCGTTTCGCGTTTTCGTGGGCTTCTTATTACGCGCCTGTGACGGTTTCGTCGCACTCTCGGTGTCACCGCACCGGGCGACGGTCCCCGCACGGCGGTTGCGTAGCTCTCTGCGGTACACTGGGCAACGCAGAGCATCATTTGCAGGATGTGCGCCTCTACAGTTCGCACAGGTAGCCGGTTCGTCGCGTGGGCGTTCACAGAGGTGCGCCGGGTGCTCCCCGCCGCACCTAACGCAGGCAATCTTCCGGTGGCAGTGGTGCGACGAGTGCCTGAATAATTGGCACCGATGGCACTGTGCCAGGCCTCGCTTGCCACGCCAGCCTTCTATCCTGACATCCATCAGGAGGATTTTCGTAACTTCATAAATGGCCGGAAATAGGCCAGGCGTTCTATTGAGTGCGCAGTGGTGGATGCACCCGAATCTTCCACGGCGCGCTTCAATCGCACGGACATATGCCGGGTTGAATCCCTGATCTCTCAGGGCCGCGACAATGTCCTCGGGGCGGGTATTCAGGGGAAGGCCGCGTATTGCGACCTTCAAGAACCGTTCTGAAGGGGGTGTGTAGGCGAACCAGCTCACCCCTTGCTCTTCTATCGAAGCTAGGTATTCGCGTATGATGTTGTTTTCTTTTAAATCCTTCGGGATGAATCGCACGCCGTTTCCATACGGTCGTGCGTTCGGCTCGTGCCCCAGCATGTCCGCCAATCGTCGGAAGTGCGCAACCCAGTTGGGAAGGCGATCCACAACGATCGGCGGATAGCGCTGCCGAGGCGCCGGATCGGTCGTCGCGGCGGGTTCCGAAGGGGTCTTCATCTCGGTATAGCTCGAGGCTACTTCAGGGATCTTCTCGGGTGTCTTCGTGCCGGTATAGCCCGATGTTACTTCGGCGATCTTCTTGTACTGTGGCGTTGCAGATGGCGCCACTGGGTGTTCGATGTTTTGTTGTGACGGTGACGTCACAACAGATGCATACGTGGGCTGCGCGCGGGCAGCCCCTCGCGGCGTAGCCGGTGCTGACGCGGGTGCGAGCGTCTGCACGGCTGGGCGGTCGACATTGGGCGCGCGCGGCATGTCGTGTCGCGCGGAGTCTTCATTAATTCGCATCTTCTTAGGATGGGGAGTCTTGGTGATGCCCGGAGGAGTTGACGGCTGCGACAATGTTGGCGTCGTCGCGGCGGGTATCGCGTGAGCCTCCGCCTCGAGCTCGCAGCGCTTCCGACGAAGCGCGCGACCGAGTGGGCTAATCTGATCGTCCGGGATCATAGGGGGCGCGAGCAAGCCGCGAGTGGCGCTCTCGAGCGCCTTCGCGTCCTCGGCGGCGATCTTCTTTCCTTCCGCCGTTGCCTCTTGGACACGCAAATACAGCGCCATCCACCGAGTCATCCCCACCGACAGAGCCCCAGCTGTAATCAGCTGGGCGAGAGTGAGAATATCACTCTCGTACGCTTCTGTCAGTGTTGACGGCCCGGCGGGCGGCCTCTGTCGCGGGTCCGCGGGCACGACGGTAGGCGTGGGCACGGGTGTGCGGAGTTCAGGGAGCGATGCGGTGGTTGTCGTGCAGGAATCGGCGGAGTCCGTGTGCGAGCTTGAGGTTGTCGGTTGGCCCCGAAAAGGGCCGTTTTTGTTTCTTCGACGATCCGCTGGCGGTCGTGAAGAGGTGGCGCTAGTGCGGCGCATCGTCGCGTAAGACCAGCGAGGTTTAGCTCGCGGAGCTCTGAGAAAAATGTGTCTTCGTACGCGTAGGACGACGGAGCAAATCCAGGATGACTATACCGCCCGCGCCGGTTTTTGAGGTCGCTCTCAGGCACGATTTCGAGACAAAGCACCGCTTGATCTCTGATCGTGTTTTATTTACCACATATAATATCGTGTAGAGTATTGAGAAATAGTTATTATAGTAATATGTGGTGTAGTTATAGATATTTATAGTGATTTGTCTAGAAATAGTTTAAAATAGTATAAGTTGGTATTTGTAAGCACAAATGTAATGTTTTTGTATGTAAATAAATAGACGATATTATATGTGGTAAATAAAACACGATCAGAGATATCTCTTTATTATCGCTTAAAACATATACTTATGGGTGTATCTTAACTATTTTCAACTATTAAACTATGCTATCAAATCTATGCATTCTAAGTAAAATATAAATAAAGTATAAATCTACTTAATACAATATTAGATCTATTATCAATTATTTTACACACATTATTTATCAACACGGATCATTCTAAACTGTCGCGAACAATTATTTTAATTAAATTGTTTGTTCATAGCTTGAGATAAAAAAAAATTGTAGCTATAGGTAATATCTAAACTTTTCCGAACATGCCACAGTTTGTGACATTCGAGGGCAGATCAATTATGATATTTTTTATAAGTGCTCACTTACATTAACTACATGTTGTCCATTGATGGCATTCATTGTTATGCGGACGATAGTACTGGAGATGCATATTACACCGGCCGTGCAAACATACTTCGTCTAGTGTGGTAGATCGTCGTGAACAACTTGTGTCTCAGATCGAGAACACACTGTCTAAAGTATCCGAAAGGGGTCGGAACAATCGAGTTCGTTTCAACCTTCGATCAACAATAACCGAAGGTTTCGACCCTAATAAGACATAAGTTTGCGCGTTCACTGCTAAAAAAACTCCATTCACTGTGGCCCCACAGTTCCAGGACACACCGCTTACCATCACAGAAAGTAATGGGATCCTTAGTGTCAACATCTAGTGGCGTTCAGTTTCGCAGTAATTTGGAAGACAAGTTTAAGCTGGCATCCAAAAAGGTCAATATTCTGAATAAGGCGAAACGGTACTTCATCTCTGGGCAAAGACTGTTGTTGTACAAAACGCAAGTTCGACCCCATATGGAGTACTGTTGCCATCTTTGGCTAGGAGCACCGGGATACCAGCTTGGGCCATTTGACTCGGCGCAAAGTCGAGCTATGAGAATTGTTGACGTCCCACGCTCACAAACGGTATCGAACGACTAAGTCTACGGAGAAACGTCGCCTCTTTATGTGTGTTCTACACATACCGTTTGTATAATGGGTTATGTTCCGAGGAATTGTTTAACATTATGCCTGTAGCTGCTTTCCACTGTCGCAATGCTCTTCATCGGCAGGGAATTCATCCCCACACATTGGAACCGAAATGGTCGCGGACGGTCCGGTTCCAGAGGGGGTTCCTTCCACGAACGATCCGGTTGTGGAATGAGCTTCTTTGACGATTTTCCTGGGGACGACAGTAAATGCTTCAAGGATAAATAGGTTATTTAAGGTTTGGCAACGTGCATATAACACTTTTGATGTTACAACCGTCCATAGGCTACGGTGACCGCTTTACATCAGGCGGCCCGCAAGCTTAGTGGAACCATCGTGGTATAAAAAAAAAACTATATAAGAAACCGATAAAAATTTAAAGTGATATATTATCGGACAACATATCTTAAATGTTAATATATGGATATAATATGCCCATGAAGTCAATATAATTAGTATTCCTCAAGAAGTTATAATATAGAACTTTTAAGATAATTTGTTTATGATTTAATATTTTATTTAAAATACCTTTTCTATTTTCAAAATTACTATTGATTATAATGCTGAATTGTAAGCAGGGAGTTGATAATTATTTTTCTAATTCAAAATACAAAAAGAATTTAAAATCTGATAATTTTGCATTAATATAAATAAAGAAATAAAACTCTATATCTGTAAACAGTTTTTAATATATCACAATATTAATACTGCTCACTAAACTCGATGCAATATATTTGTTACGTTATATACATATTATTATACGTTATTATGGTTACTGATTTATGCAGGCGAAAGCACGATAAATCAATATTTTTGTGAGATGGTAACTCTGACATTTTTTTTTCATATTTGCAGTGATTATTAAAATATATTGGTTATGGTAACTAGGGATGCCGATTCCTACTGAAAAATCGATATTATAATTTTATCAAACTGCGGTCTATGGATAATGTATAGTCCGCGTCATCGTTTTTGACCTCTCTAAATATAGCTTTAAATTCGATCTTGCGCATAGTACAGTCAAGAGGTTAATACAAAACAAATTCAAAATATTATTATAGGAAATTAACATTTACATTTATTAATAATTAAGTTGTCTTGATATTATACGTACAATATTATTATATTTTTAACAATGATTCAAGTAGATATTTGCCTAATACATTTAGTAATAAGAATGTAGCTTTATAACCACAACTCAGCTACTTAAAAAAAAATGTATGTGAAATGAAAGTTTGGTTCCGATTGTGTCGGCGATAAATACGTGTGATAAACGTGTTCTATGCATCTACTTCAGAGCGGTTAAAAAGTTCGACGTGGACCATACGTTTGAGTTTGTCGAAGTAATTGTAAATTATTTTATGGTTTTATTTTTATCTAAATAGAAAAAAATCAAGTTTGAGTTCACTTGTGGTAGAAGTGAAACTTAGTATTGTGATTATTTTTAAAGCGAATGAGATAATTTTTTTTTTTTTATGTCATAGGTGGCAAACGAACAGGTGGGTCACCTGCTGTTAAGTGATCACCACCATCCATGCACACTAACAACCCCAGAGGAGTCGTAAGTGCGTTGCCATCTTTCGGAGGGAAGGGTTAGGGGAGGGAAAAGGAGAGGAGAGAGGAGAGGGGAGGGGAGATGGGTCTCCGGCGTTCTCACTGACCGAACGAAACGCAACTATGCAAGCACTGTTACTTCACGTCGGTTTTCTATGAGAGGGTGGTCCCCCGGGCGAGCCGACCCATTCATGCTGAAACCAATAATAGTTTCAGCGTGGCTCTACCACCATTAAAATATGTTATGGAGGTCATAAACAGAGATTAAAATTAAAGAAAGAGTGCGATTAATTGTCATTTTTTATTATTATTTATAGTAACATTCTAGTAAAGATAAAAATCGTAAAAATATACAACCAATAATTTTTATTATACATTTTTACAAAATAAACAGAGGTACATCAACATTACTAACATTATCCCTTATTTTTTAACGTGACTAATATAGATTATGATAACTTATAGTACATTAAGAAAATAGTCTACAGCATGTAGCCTAGTCGTCATGGTATGCAGAGTCCGTGTATAGGCCCGTATATGACGATAGAGTACCTAGAGTATGGAAACCTAGACCGTTACGAACCATCGCATAAAAAGGAGGAGAAGGATAGGGAAAGTAAATAGAAACGCATTCTATCTCTTTCTCTTACTACATAAAATATATATATACATTTATAAGTATCTCATTTTTGTTACACATTTTTGTTTCATAAAATTCAAATCACACTGTCTCAAAAAAAGTTTCACTTAAAAAATCTGTCACAATTTCATAGTGAAAGGGATCAATCCACTGGTCGATTCGTTATTTTATATTGATTAATAATTTTTCTCTGAATTATAATTGATTTTTCTTTGACAGTGATTGATTAGTTGAATTATCGATATTAAAATGCCAAATGGTTCCCCTAATGATAACCTCAATTGGAATTTCAAATGGAATATTTAATAACATTAAACTTACCTACTAGTTGATAGTAGGACATCAAATATATTAATTTACATAAAATCTAAAGTTAGTATTTCAAGAAACAAGATATCTGCGAAGAAATTATTGTTAATATAAGTCAAGTATGAGCCTTCAGGATAAACTGAAATCAATTATCAAATTTCTAAAGTTTACTTCTATTTGGGGTAGCGGTGGTCTCTTTGTTACTTACCACATCACACAAATCTTTAAAACAGTGGACAAAGTGGTCAACACAAATATCCTAGAAAGGGAGAAAAAGCATACTCCTGAGTATATTTACATCGATGATCCATCTTACATTGTTACCTTAAAATTGGAACAAGATAATGAATCGAAACAATCAATCGGACTTACTAAAATATGGAAAAGTTTAAAGCATTCACTTGCACAGAGGCTTCTTTGGCTTTGTCGCCATGGAAATAGAGAGCAGCGTAATGTAGCCCTTGAGCAATTAGCTGCGTTCAAGCATAACAGACATTGGGACTGTCTCAAACTTGCACAAGCAATGGACAAAAATACAGCTGTTCTTCTTGCACGGACTCGTGGTGCTGACTTACATTACTTTCTTCCTCCACCTATACATGTTCGGAGAGCAGCGTTATCTCCGGAACTTTTGTCATTTAAATTTAGAGATATGATATTTACCGTTCAGGGTATTAATCCCCATAGTTGCATCCAGCATTTTTTGCATAAATACTTTACTAATGTACAAGAGCAAGCCATGGAATCTGACACCATTCCTGCGAAACCAGATAACATCAGTGAACATGATCTTTGCATTCTATGCCTTGATGCATTGCATCACCATATAAGTCTTTTTCATTCTAAAGACTATAAGGATGATTTATCTGCCATTGCATTAGTAAATATGGGCCTGCTAACTAGATTATCACAAATATTGTTAAAAAACCGAAATGATACTGATTTAGATATGGCTGTGGTCAAAATCCTTACTGTACTAAGTGTACATTGCAATTTATTACCTGATTTTTTTCAAAATGGTCTTATCGGAGAACTTGCACGTCTTGTAAGATCTAAGGATGTACGTCTATCAAGTTCAGCGGCAGTTTGCTTAGCAAATTTATCTGGAGAGTACTGTTATAGGCCTGGGTTATATCTTTTACATCCTATATATAGAACGACTACACCTCATTCCTGTGATACCCTTCTTATTCATGGCTTGAGAGGTGGAGTATTTGTTACATGGAGGCAAAGAGATAAGAAATGTGCTGAACCTATTGGAATTATAGAAGGTACAATAAATGATGTTGATTGTGATCCATGTGAAGAGAAAACTGATGACACAAAATACTTAGACTCGGAATTAAAACAAGTAATGGAAGATTTAATAGAATTAGAGGATGAAGCATTATTATCCGATATTGAAGTTGTCTTGCATGATCTCCCAATACAAGCAAAAAGAGAACCACTTTCTTCAAATACATTTACAGCGAATAAGAAGAGATTAGCACTTATACAGGAAGATCAAGACCATTGTAATTACACATTTTGCTGGCCTAAGGACTGGCTACCAAAAGATTGTAATAACTTAAGGATATTAGGTGTAAACTATTGGAGTTCTTTATCAGAATGGCTTGAACGCTGCCCCTTGCAAACTGCAGAGATAACTATAAGAGCAACTGAATTAGGCCCCACCTTGATTGACGCTGGTGTTGGACGAAAAAATACACCTATTGTGTGGTTAGCGCATTCTATGGGAGGACTTATTGTGAAACAAGTGCTTAGTGATGCTGCTCAGAGCAAAGAGAATGACTTTAAAATGTTGGCTGATAATACTAAAGCAGTATTATTCTTCAGTACACCACATAAAGGTAGTTCTTTAGCTACAATGCCTCGTGCTGCAGCAGCTGTTCTTTGGCCTTCAAATGCTGTGCGGCAGCTGCAAGAAAATTCACCTGTTCTGCTTGAGCTGCATAAATCATTTATTGAAGCAGCTGACAAGAATAATTGGGAAACAATTAGTTTTGCTGAAACTTTGCCCACCCTTGTTACTGCTTTTAAAGTTCCAGTACATTTTGTTGAATCTTGTAGTGCTGATTTGGGTCGTGGAGTTTTTTATGAATTACCGCTTGATCATCTCTCTATATGTAAACCAGCAACAAGACAGTCAATTTTGTACACTACTGTCTTAGACGTTTTGCAAAGAGTCACTTATAAAGATGTAGAGTTAAAATACTCAAACACGTTTATGCAGTGGGCTCTAGAAATTTTAAGGTGGGCATTACGAAGAAAAGCCAAGGAAGTCATTGAAACCATTGATGAGACCCAAAGCAGTGATGGATTACGTTGGTTTGACAGAATCTTCTTAGATGCCTTTACTGATGGTTTTACAGATTAAATTATTTTATTCTAAGGAAATGCATATATATGGAAATATTACTATATTTATTTCTATAGTATATATGAAGTATAGGTATATATGAAGTAAATATTTAGTGTTCTAATTTGTATAAATCTATTGCCATAGAAGTCAGTATTCTCATCAAATATAAATTACATTATTTAAAATTTGTGTATAAACTTCGTTACGTTTTTCTAATCTAATATTTACTTTATTTTTCGCCTGGTACCTGAGAACATAAAATAACGCCAATAAAAGTATTATGTAAAAATCTGAATTAATTTTTATTTCCATTTCACTAGAGTTCTGGATCTACCATTCAAAGTTTTGTGGAAATTAGTTAAGCTCAAACAAACAACTGACGTTTCAATTTTATTTTACATGTATAGAAATATTATTATTTTATTATATTACATAGTATAAAACAAATCCTCTACCGCGTCTGTCTGTCTGTCTGTTCGCGATAAACTCAAAAACAATTAAATGAATTTTATTGATATTTTCACCATTACATAAAGTGATTCATGGGGAAGGTTTTGATATATAATTTGTCAAGGATTTTTTTTATAATCAGGGCTGGACAAAGTCTGCTGGGCCCAATGGTAGAATTATATATTACAAAAAGCTCTGTTTCTAAGGAAAAAATTTCAATATTTCATGTTAGCCTACATAAGTTTAGTATTTCTTCTATTCATGACAATTTATGACGACATTTCTGTGTATCATATCTGGTATAGAATATTTCTGCATTCCTTTAGGGCAGGAATGACTCAAAAAATGCTTCATCGCTGCTTCTTTCTAAGTGTCTTGAAAGCTGGAAATTATAAATGTCGATTGGTATTAAAATAAACTTCAATTAATATTTTGATATAAAATGTTACATACACATATACTACTCTCATCAATATAATTCTTACAGACACAAAGTACGTTAAACATTAGGTTTCAAAAAATGATAGGATTAAATTCTCGGATTTCATCACGTTTAAAATTGTGAAGAAATAAAATGTAGGTGGCGTTAAAAACAAATTTGTTGTTTGTATAAAACCAATAAATAATGTTTAAGTAAAAACTTACAGTATCGCAATATAGTGAGAATGGGCGTATAGATGGCGTTTAAAACAATTATGTAACAGTATATATATTATTTTATCGCCACTTTTTTTTTCGATCTGACTACGCTATTGACCAAGCAAGGTCTTAACAGCTTCACCGGACTACTAAGGCGAGCGCTTAAGGCACTCAGCCGATTTTACTTTGACAACTAGCTCAAGGGTGCGCGGCACACCTCGGCTTTGGCTGTTGCCTGATACATGCAATTCGCGACCTATGTGAGCTAATCTAAGCTAAGCTAAGCTAACTATTCATACATATATGAGTTGTTGAAACATATATGTGTACCAAGCATACATACCTCAACAACCCTTATATATATTTCGTATCGGATAATATTCTAAACTATTTCAGTTTGCTAAGGGGAAAAAATAAAACACTTCCACCTGCATGTGTAAGCGTGTATGCGTGCACGTGTGTGGAGGTGATATGTGTAATGTTGTCGCAGTGATGTAAGATTTTGTGTCACTGTATCGCGCGAGCAGCGTACTCAAGGGCTCCACGCCGAGGGAACGGACCTAGGCTTGAGCTGCTGCCGAGGGGGGCCTAGTCTGGTGTGCGGGAGCGAAATTTACCCCCAGACCACGGTCTGTTTGGAGATACAGGCTGGTACTGATCGTTCACTGCCGTTATTTCATCGGGAGGGTCAGTAAAAATATGTCGCGGACGTCTTTTACAACGCGCAGCCTTTGGTACGGGTTCGTATTTTGAGGCGGATACCACTAATGGACTGGGATGATTCGCGGCTTTTTCAAAATGACTAATCGTAAGTGATTTTACGTACGCCCAGATAGAAGGCATCTCTAGGTCCCTATGTAGATCAACTCTCCGGATGTACCACGGGGCACCGGTCACTTTACGTAAAACGCGGTTTTGAAGAACCTGCAACTTATGAAAATTATCTTTCGACATATGCGCAAAAACGGGACTGCTATATGTCATCACGGGACGGATACACGTCTTATACAAAGTGAGCTTGTGTCTGAGGGACATCTTACTCCTATGACAAAGCAACGGATGGAGGCGACCCAAGACCATAGCGGCTTTGTTTCGCACTCTATCTATATGTGACTCGAAATTTAAATGTTTATCTAATGTAACACCGAGATATTTGACCTCGTCGGCCCAAGGTATATCGGTTCCGTATAGCCTGATGGGCTCGAGGTTATTATTACGTCGTAAAGGATCGAAGAGTATCGCGGCGCTCTTATCAGGATTAACTTCTATGCGCCATCGACGAAACCATTCACCGAGTGTGCAAACGGCCTTTTCGATGCGCTTCCTAAGAAAGTCCGACCGCAAGCTGGAAGTGTAAATAACGGTATCATCAGCATAGCAACCTACCTCGACCCGTTTAGACCGAGGTAGGTCACTGATGAACAGATTGAAAAGCGAGGGCGCGAGTATGGAGCCCTGTGGCACACCTGAGCGTATCGGGTGGGGCAGGGATAGTTCCCCATCCACTCTAAAGCGGAAAGTCCTATCAGTGAGAAAATCGTGGATAATATGTATTAACTTATCGGGTACGTGATATTTACATAATTTATGGACGAGCCCTCCATGCCAGACCTTATCGAAGGCTTTGGCGACATCGAAAAAAACTGCAATTGTGCGTTTCGGTTTACGTTTCGGGTCGGCATTAAAATTAGAGAAAATGTACTCCGTGAGGCGGTGTACTTGATTCGTGCAAGAGTGTTCGGCACGAAATCCGAACTGCTCAGGTGGTATTAATTTTAAATCTGTAATCGAGACCTGGAGACGGTTCAGAAGGAGCCGCTCGTATAATTTACCTAATGTATCTAACAGGCTAATCAGGCGATAGCTATCGGGAAGCGTAGCTTTTTTGCTGGGCTTGTGTATGCCTATCACTACGGCCTTCTTCCAAGCGGCTGGAAAGTGGCCCTGGGACATGGCTGCATTAAAGATGCAGACCAATAGAGCTATGATGCGATCGGGAAGGAGTCTCAGTACCTCGTTCCTGATCCCATCGGGAACAGGGGACTTTCTAAGCTTGAGACGCTGGATGGCGGTCGAAACTTCATCGAAAGTTATTGAGGTTAGGGTATCCATGAATAGTTAGCTTAGCTTAGATTAGCTCACACAGGTCGCGAATTGCATGTATCAGGCAACAGCCAAAGCCGAGGTGTGCCGCGCACCCTTGAGCTAGTTGTCAAAGTAAAATCGGCTGAGTGCCTTAAGCGCTCGCCTTAGTAGTTCGGTGAAGCTGTTAAGCCCTTGCTTGGTCAATAGCGTAGTCAGATCGAAAAAAAAAAAAAATCACCGGACTACTATTTTATCGCCAATTTTATGCCAAAACCTGTTTTAGAAACGATAAAATAGTACTTGAAAACATTAAATTTATTTTTTCTATTAAAAACGTACGAAATATTTATCCTTTTGAAGACTTCGCGTACAGAAGTACTGAATATAAATTTAAATATGTCATAATATGTAGATGTAATTTTGTTGTTGAAAAAAGATTTAATACCAGTTATTCTAGTTGTTTTCTTTTTTGATTACATTCAAATTTGTGATTCATTTTTCTGTAGAGTGACATCTAGCGGAAACTGTACATAATATTTTAATAAGTATCTACACAGATTACAACTCTTTTCTTACTTTAAGGGTAAGCTATAATTCATTAACTATTTAATTAAAAGATGGTGTTAGTAATCTATAAGTAAAGTTAATATTTCATAACTGTTAAAGATATTAGGAAATAATAATAGAAGAAACCAGATATAAACAATTTGTAATAAATAACGATATACATCGTTCTATTCATTGACAATTATACTATAGATATTATAATATATTATTTGCAAATAAGTAATTTTTGAAGTTCTCGATAGAATAAAGTCAAAATACATGCTTTTCTCCTTTTAAAAATTACAGTTAAATTTTTATACGTTATAATGTAATCAACACATTACGCTAACTGTTGTTTTTGAGAATTATGTTCGGAACATTTAACTCATTTTTAAATTGTGATCTTTCTTACGCTAAATTGTATATCTCACTGGTGCATTGTACATCAACTGTAAATCTAATCCTTTCTGATGGGAAACATACTTATATGTGTTATATTTATGCATTTTTACATGGTTTTTTAGTAATAATACATCTTTACAACAAACATTTGGTAGACCACTGTTAGTATTAAAAATATTTAAAAGTAATAGGCACTTTGGTTATATATTAATGTGAGTACTACTCTGTTTAGTCTACATACGCAATAAAAACAATTACCTAGGTGTATATTTCTTTTGTTTATTCAGTTTATTTCAATAAATGAACACTCATAGCAATAAAATAATTATGTTTTTTTATTGTACTTTGGCCAGTAGACATTCTCTTCCATAGCGGTAGCGTAGATAATGCTGTGAAATGTATTTATATAAGAACAAGCCTCTGCCCGCGATTACGTCCGCGTGGAATAGTTACTTTGCGTTAACGCTAACACACAGCGGAAGCATTATCCGATACGAAAAATATATAAGAGTTGTTGAGGCATGTATGCTTGGTACACGTATATGTTTCAACGTCTCATATATGTATGAGTAGTTAGCTTAGCTTAAAATCTGCTGAGTGTCCTAAGCGCTCGCCTTAGTAGCCCGCTGAAGCTGTTAAGACCTTGCTAGGTCAATAGCGTAGTCAGTTCGAGAAAAAAAAGGAAGTTATCATGAGGAAAAAAACTCCGATTTTGAAACATTCTTCATTATTGCTCCGTTCCTATTGGTCTTACTGTGGCAAAATGAAGTATACAAAGAATAATAATTCCTTGGAAATAGAGCTGTCACTGATCGTTCGATATAATTACTATAACATTACACTTTTAGCGTTGTCGAGTCAATCGTAGTAATGTTATATTAAAACATTTATTTACTTTACTGTGAAAAATATGTATAAGTAAAATTGAACTTGCGATTTTCATACTCACTATAGAAGTGAACTTTAAACCTAAAAGAATAAGGTTGGTTATTAGATTGTTTTGATAAGTCCTTTTTACGTTTAACCAATGATAATGAAAGTATAGATGATGATTGTTCCGACCGATTTCGGCCATGGCGACGAAGTCCAGTAATGGAAGCGGTGAAGATGCGTGAAGATATGGAATGGTACTATTCTAGTCTACCGGCACCACACGACTAAATGACGAAAGTATAACTAATATTATTAATACATTGAGTTATTAGTACACTTTGTATCATGTAGTCCGGTGAAGCTGTTAAGACCTTGCTAGGTCAATAGCGTAGTCAGTTCGACAAAAAAAAAACAATTTGTGTCTCATGGTTGTATAGATAAAGTCATAACTCTCAGTATGAAGATACTAATCTTATCTATGGTCATAACCCTCTGTGACAATGCAAAGACACTAGTGACCGGCCAGTACTCAAAATTCGATCATATTAAAAATACAAAGTTTTTTTTTCACTTGTTTATAGATTGATTTTATTATGTATATTGCGTAAAAGTATATTTTTTATTGGCAACAATAAAGCTCGTAAACAAAAACAAAAAGAGTAAAAAAAAATATTTGACAAACAGAGAAGAAAATCGTACTAAACAGTTTTATTTTTGCCTTTTTATGTACCTACTACCACTAGGGATTGTCCAGTGATCCACAATTGGCCGAAAATACATTAATTTTTCAAGTTTCAATATTAAGGGAAAATCTCACTTTTTCAGATTATTTTATTAATAACAAGTAAAGCTCGTTAATAGGTACTAAACTAAAGAAAATCGATTGAGAAACAAACGAGGAAGATGTCCTTAACTGTTTTTTCTATTTTTAGATTAGACAGAGATTTAATCATCACAATTATTTCTTTGTTCCTGCTTATAAGTGCTTGCCAATTACCGGTACAATATTAACGCACGAGTGGTCATTATATGTGTGGGTAGAAATTACCAGTATGATAGTTGTCGTTATATCATATATATTAATACGTGAAGCCTAAACTTTGTACCGCTTTATAAAGAAATTGCGCGAACGGATCAACTTGAAATTTAGCATAGTTAAAGTTTATAAGGCAGAGAAGTGCACAAAGCTATTTTTTTTAATATAATATGCATTACAAGCACATTAAATTAATGAAAATATACATTACTCACACTACTGCTTGAATTTTACACAACACATGTAAATGAAAAAGACGTTTCGAACACCCTTCATCCTTCTTACGTTCCAATTACCTTTAAAATATGTTTAACATGACTGACGGTGCATGCCTTACAAAATGCCCTTTGAAATCAATCCAGTCAAATTGTAGGTTAATTTTATAATAATACTAGCCGGCACGGCAGACTTTGTCCCGCCCTGATTAAAAACAAACCCTTGACATATTATATACAAAAACGTTCCTCATTAATCGCTTTATTCACTGGTGAAAACTCCTTGAAAATCGGTTCAGTAGTTTTTGAGTTTATTGCGAACAGACAGACACGGTAGGGGACTTTATTTTATACTATGTAATGATAATATATAAATTCATAATATACATTAATATTAATTGATAAATAATGTATCTTTAGTAAATTTATGAAACCACTGAAATAATTATTATTCTCTTTGGTTTTATTCAATGTCAAAATTTTTATTTGACAGGACTGCTTTCACTTCATGTCACTTTGCTTCATGTTGCCATAAGAGTAACGCAATATTTGCAAAGTCAATGTCAACATTTTAATGTTTAGTATTTCTTTATGATGAACTCACTTGAAATGATGATTCAATAATAAAAAAAATGTGCGAAAAAATAATTTGTAAAATCAAAATAAGAAAATTTGTTTGGTCATGAAAGTAATCAATGACTTACATTTCTGCGGTTACAATGATGCAGTTCAACTTGATGTCGCAATTATATTTAGTACAGTTGATGATGAATTATGATCAAAAAGAATTCATTTTCAAAAGTTAATTGTAATATTAAAAACATCTTTGTTTTGGATTCATCATTTGATTCTATTGTGTGTCCATTACTTTTCCAAATGATGATACTGGGCATATCACTATTCCTCAGAATGTACAGACTATATTTAATTCAGTATCACCCAGAAATACCACGCACCCATGGTGTCGTATAAAATTAATTGAAAATTGTGTCGTGAGTTGCGATAAATTTCTTTATTTTCGTAAAGTTATGTTTACTTAGTATTTGAGAGCCTTACCACCTTATGTAACCGCCTGTTTTTGTTTCAAATTTATAATTAATTTCAATTTTGATTTAAACATCGATTTTTTAAATGTTTATATAAATAAATAAAAAGTGGCAAATAACTGAGTAGGCATGATGAAAACCTTTGGTTATAGAGGTATTGCCTTTGATAAAGAACACCTAATAAAGTTCAAAATTTAATAATTCAATGAACTATGGTCGAATTCCGACCACTGGGCGTCCACTAGTATGGGTTAAATGGTTAAACAAAATAACTCTCGTAATCTTCCTCAAAAGGAATTGTACTTATATAATTTTTTACATGAAGAATATAACCATGTATAAAGTATGAAATTTAGTTTTCACAACTATGTATTATATTAGTAACTAGCCTCAGCCCGCGACTTCGTTTGCGTGGAATAGTTACTTTGAGCTAACGCTAACACTCAGCGGAAGCTCTCAAGAGGAAAACACCCAATTTTGAGACATTCTTCATTGGTTCAACCATTTGTTCCTGAGGTTACCCACTACAACCACTACACCTACTCTTAATAATATTAGTATAGATTAATCATTTCTAATGTTCAGTGGTTACGTCAGAAGAATGGAGATTTTATCGAACGTGCTTATATTTGTTTCTCAAGGACATTTATACGAAATAATTCACTCGCCTTGACACCAAAATTCGTTTGATCAATTTCACGACCCGAGAACAACGATAAACCGGACCATTTTATTATTCTTCGAGCAAATTTATAAATAATTTTGAAAATAAGCTAATGGTTTTAATTCTTTGGAGACACAGTAATAATTTTTGCAATAGTTTATGACAAAGGCATAATATGTTTAATCGAGAAAGGTAAATAGTTATTTTCTCCTAAATTATGTTTACTTGAAATGCTTATCTTCGTCTTTTAATGACATAACTATTGTTTATCTTATATATGAAGCCAAAACTTTGTACCCCTTTTTAAGCGAAATACCCAGAAATACCACACCACCCACCTATGGTGTCCTGTAAAATTAAATGAAAATCGTGTCATGAGTTGCGATAAATTTCTTTATTTTCGTAAAGTTATGTTTAATTAGAATTTGAGAGTCTTACCTTATGTAACCGCCTGTTTTTTGTTTCAAATTTATAATTAATTTTTATTTAGATATAGTTTTTTAAAATGTATAAAATTAAAAAAAAAAGTGGCAAATAACTGAGTATCCATGTTGAAAACCTTTGATTATAGAAGTATACCTACCCTTTGACAAAATAACCCTAATAAAGTTCAAACTTTGAAAAATCAATGAACTATGGTCGAATGTCGGCCACTGACCACTAGTAACTATAAACGACTATTCAATTTTATAATTATACTATGATAATTCAATGTTCCTTCTATGTTTAATCGAGTCCACAAGGACGAAATCGTGGATAAGAGTGGATTAATTAAAATGACTTATAAATTGCACAATGCATTATTGAAACGATTGTTTATATAAAATTAGTTGATGCACGTGGCTTTGCTTTTGTAAAACTGGTTTTATTGTATGATGGAAATTACGTGTTTTGTCTGAATCAATTAGGTCTTCTCTTTTATTTGTTTAAATGGAATTTTGATTAATTCATTTTACTATTTTTTTACGATACCGATACAGATTTTTAGTTTTACTAAACAGTTTTTTTATGAGAGAGAGAGTTCTTCTATCTACTAGTAAGTTTTATCAATATCGTCCCCCAATTTTGTATATTAGTTCGGACATACATTAAAAACTTCAGCGTCATGTATTCGTAGCGATACAAAATAAAGTGTACAAATAACTTTATATAAGACTAGCTGTCAGTGTCACCCGCGGATCCGCACGCGTTCTTTTTTAAATGTATTAAAGAAATGTAAAATTGTAAGTAGGTGTACACTACAGAAATGTATTTCAATAACATTTGTAACTACGAAACGCACGCCATCTACTGTAACATGTAACGTGTACATTAGATATATGAATACGAATAGTATATAGAATGGGATGGGATTTATCATCAGCAACATACCTGGAATTTCAACCTACTATATACCACCCTCAGTGCTCACTAACACTATATAAGAAAGTAATGAAACTATATATTATCGAACAATATGTGTTAATTTTTTTATTATATAGATATAACATGCCCATATTATCGATATAATTGTGTTATTCTTATACATTGCTATAATCACTGAGTAGTAAGCTCGGCGAAGCTGTAAAGGCTGCAAGGTTAATAGCATTGTCAGTTTGAGAAAAAAAACCTGAGTTATGTAGGTGCAAACTCAGTAAATAAAACAAAATGGCCGCCAAATTGACCAAAATGATAATATAATTCAAATTACATACATTTATTCTTGGAGTCCAGTACAGCGCACGTCTCACGCGCTTATTTACATAAAACAAATTATTTTTGTCAATTTCACACGAACGAATGCACAGGTAACTTTTTCAACAGGATCATCACTACATTGAGTAAAACAAAGTCCTCTGATCTGTCTGTTTGTCTGTTCGCAATAAAGTCAAAAACTACAGAATGGATTTACACGTCATTTTCACCAGTAGGTAGAACGGTTCATGAGGAAGGTTTAAATATAATTTGTCAAGGTTTTCTTTTTGTTATCAGGGCGGGACAACGTCTGCCGAGCCCGCTAGCTTAAAATAAAATAACTCATTAGTTAGTTATCTGCCAGTGAAAGTCCCGTGAAAATTAATTCAAGCATTTTGGATATTCCACTGCAGCCGAAAAAAACCTAAATGACTTTTTATGAGGTATGCAATTTACCGGTGAATATCGCGTGAAAATCGGTCCAACCGTTTTGAAAATAGTAATGCGGACGAAGCGGCGGACAAATAAAATAGAATATGTCAACCGTTATAACTTCGCCTATCTGCCAATAAGATTCCCGTTAAAATAGGTCCAGCCGTTTTGGAGATTTCCCGGAACGAATAAACAAACAGACAAAATATAATAAATAATATATAAATATCGACCATATATAAAAACATTTTTTTTTGTTATTCGTAGCTATTTCCATTCACCAGAAAGTTGTTACTTTAATTTTACATACACACACTTTATTTGTATAATACTTAATAGATTACAAATAAAATATTGCAATCAAAACTAACGTAGAATAAGTTTTTTGAATAGGAACATAAAATAAACTTTGAAAATGTTTGCGATAGAAACTTACCACGTTGCCATGGCAACGTATATAATACTAACGCTAACGCGCAGCGAAAGCAGCTCTCAAAAGAAAAATAATGCCCGATTTTGAAACATTCTTCATTGGCGCTCCGCTACGATTGGTTTTAGTGTGATATATCATAGGCCTAAAGCCTAAAGCCTTCCTCGATAAATGAGCTATCTAAAACCGAATGATTCTTACAAATAGGACCGATAGTTCCTGAGATTAGCGCGTTCAACTAAACAAACAAACAAACTCTTCAGCTTTATATATTAGTATAGATAGATAATTTAATAATATACAATTAATTACTGATATACAGTACGTATATTATTAATAGTAGATAATAAATCTTCGCAATAAAAAGATTTTTTTTATGTCATAGCAGGCAAACGAGTAGGTGGGTCACCTGATGTTAAGTGATCCCCACCGTCAATAGACACTAACAACACTAGGGATGCGTTGCTAGCCTTTGTGTTGGGGGAAAGGGAGCGAAGGTGGGCCTCCGGCGTTCTCATTGACCGAACGAAACGCAACAATGCAAGCACTGCTACTTCACGTCGGTTTTCTATGACCGGGTGGTACTACCCCGGACGAGCCGACCCATTCATGCTGAAACCAGTAATAGCTTCAACATGACTCTACCACCTATGATAGATGCACACATTTATAGTAGTTATATGCAATATATGTAGAGACGTGCGAACAATCAAATATTTCATTTCTAACACTATTGCTGGAACACATGTTTATTTATTTATGCAACTGTGTCAATTTCACTTAATTTACGAATTCAACCATTCATTTGATGTGACCCGCATGGGTCAGTTTTAGTCATTGATATATAAAAACCCAAGATGCACAGTCTCCAATAAAAGTAACGCACAAAACCGTAGTTGTAGTTATACAATAAATTAATTAATGTTTCTAATAAATTAGTACTTATGTTTTTGCAAATTAAACCTTACGCTAATTACTTAAAGTTGTTTTTACAAAACAGTTTACAAAAAGTCAAAAGACGCGAGTGACGAGAGACTATTTGAAATGAGCTCCGAATTCTCAATTGTGCACTCATTTTATGCGGACTGCTTTTAGACATTGACTGTGCATCTTGGGTTTTTATATATCAATGGTTTTAGTATACAAACATGATAGGGTTATTCCTGCCGTGTTAGAAATGTATGTATGTGTACCTCTTCGTTCCATCACCAAGTATCCTTATCTATCTTTCCTCTTCCGTTCGTTACACTAAAAACATCCTTTGCTACGTTCCTTACACATGTTGCAATTTCATTCCAACAATTATTAATAGTTTTCGCTTCCATATTTTCCACTTTTATCATTTTATTAACAACTTTTGTTCTAAATTCTTTCGCATACTCATCTTTCTCTATTAGATACCATTTAATTTTGGGTGGAGCATTCGCCTGATTTCCAGCAAGTTTTAATTTTATTTTTAAATCTAACACTAATAGACGATGTTGAGTAGCTAATATCTCTCCAGGCAGAACCTTGCAATCTTGCACTATTTTAATATTATTTCTTCGTAAGAGAAAATAATCAATTTGGGTAGTGTGATTACCACTATTGTATGTGATTAGGTGCTGGTCTCTTTTTTGGAAAAAAGTATTAGCTATGGCAAGGTCGAAAGCAACTGCAGCTTGAATGAGATTTTCACCTTCTTTGTTTTTATTCCCAAAACCCCAGCCTCCATGCACTCTCTCTTTCCACATGCCCATTAAAATTACCTCCGATATAGACATCCTCATTCTATGAAATATCAATCATCATCCCATACCAAAACTTTTCTTTTACAGCCTCATTACACCCAGCTTGCGCCGCATACACACTTATTATATTGACCGTCATCTGTTCTATCAATAATTTCACCAATATTAATCTATCATTTACTCTTTTTACATCCGTCACAGATTTATTTAACTCATTGTCTAATACAATTCCTACCCAATTTCACTTACCGTACACCCACAGTAGTACAATTTATATCCTACATCAATCTCTCTTGCTTTCGTGCCTTTCCATCTCGTCTCTTGCATACAAGCCACATTTATGCATCTTCTTTGCAAGACTTCCGCTAATTCTCTTCCCTTTCCAGTCATTGTTCCCAGATTCCAACTCGCAAATCTCAACCTTACATCCCGAATTCCTTTCTTACTTTGAGTCCTACCCTGAGTAAACCCTAATCCAGTTTTCATACTTGACATGTTGTGAAGTATGATTTTACTTAATTTTTAAGCCCTAAATACAATAAATCATAATACTAGTAGGATAAATATTGAAATTAATATATTGTTATTTAATACTTATTTATACGGAATAAAATTTAAGAACTACAAGTAAAATAAGATAAAATGCAACTTCCTTTCCACGATTACTTCTAAATAGATAATAAAAATAATAATAATATAAATAAAAAAAAAGGTAAATAACTCCTGTTAAATGAAAAAAAAGATTGATTTATTCACAGATATTACTAATTTTGGATTACATTTGCTGTTGTCATCGTAGTAAATTTGTAAAAGGTTACAGATTTTATTTGCACACATTAAACTGGGTGTCAGCTGATTGTAATATAAATAGTCCTTCCATGAAAGTCGGTCACGGAAGTGTTATCTCCATGGTAACCATTTGATGTTGCCGGTATCGATCTCGGGGCTATCACTGCGAACTGTTACCCGAATGTCGCCCAAATTCCTTTCTCCTTTTAAAATTGCTGCAACTTACTACACTCGTTTCATTTACTTTGTTATAAACGTTGAACTTTTAAAGTGTTCATTTAGAGATTATATTTGAATAAATCTGTTAGAGAATTCGTTTTATGAGTTTATGTGCGATAATAATTGTAATATAAATTATTACGATCCTATGCTTGTGATATTACTTAAACCATTTTTTACTATATTATTACCATTCTTTGTATATTTTACAAGTACTAGAAATGTTGTTGCTAGTCTATAGATTGAAAAAATATTTCTGATCCGTGGACCATAAAAAATAGCGATCAAAAATGTCTCGCTTCTAGATATTTCAGATCCTACTGGTTAATTTCGGTTAGATGAAATACTCCGCAATTGCAACACACGGTCCATATGAAGATAATTTTTTTAATCGTTTTTGTAACAGGTATATATATATAACTATTTTTAAAAATGACAGGTATAACTATATATAAATAAATATATATAAATGACAGGTTGTAACAGGTATATATATATATAACTATTTTTTTAATGACATTCATATTACAATACTTTAGTGTTTCTAGTATTTAATTTTATACTCTAAAATTTTTGTTCCCGTGTTTTCCTTATGGCATTGGAAAAGTGCGATGCGGACAACCTTAATATTAATATTAAGAGCTCACATTTTCAGAGGCCTATTTTGGTATCTAAAGGAAAGTTTTGAGCCTAATTCCGAGATTTTTTTAAACCTAATTTAGTGCTGTTAGTTATACAATACACTATACATGTAGATTAAACACAACTGTTGTTTTGTACGAATTATATTGTAATACAACTTGACCTATTTTGTAAAGTTTTCTGATTATTATCGAGGACCCTTACTTATCCTTACGCTTTTCTAAATGTATGAACAGTAATTTAAAAAAATTGGATGATTAAATATTAGAAAAAAAAATCCAGATAAAAATAACGCAAAATAACAAAATTAGTATTACGAGAACGAAGCCGAGAGCTCGTTGTAAAAAAAATGTATATCCAGACCAACGAAATGGATTTATTTCGAATCAAATTGATGTAAACATGAACGAAAACGTTTACTATAAGAAGTACTTAAATTATACATTCTCTTTTTGGTTATATGATAATAGTATATTTTTATATAAAATTTGGTAAACTGTGAATTGTAAAAATTAAGTTATTGTTTATATTAAATAGTTCAAACTTCAATATTTATTGCATCGCGGCTGATATACTCTGTTGTGTCAGTGATTTAAATTTTTGTTAATGAATAACCGACCAAAGATGTAACTCATAAATTGAAGTTATTTCCAAAATATCTATATGTCATGAAACGTTTTTGAATGATGAGATCGGAATGAACGAATGCTATTCAGAGTTGCTTGCATAAAAAACTTAAATCAGATGTTTAGCTAGAAACCGCTTGGATACAATTTTGTAATAAAGTATTTTAAACCTAATTCGACTAGATTTTAAATTTTAGGCACTGCGTAATAAAACTCGTGTTATACCCGTTTTCATTTTTGTTTTTTAACCGACTTCAAAAAAAGGAGGAGGTTATCAATTCGTCTGTATTTTTTTATTTTTTTTATGTTTGTTACCTCATAACTTTGGACTGGGTAAACCGATTTTGATTATTCTTTTTTTATTTGAAAGCTGGTACTTCCAGTGTGGTCCCATTTGGTACAGTTCCGACAACGGCACCCAGTGCAAAACCGTATAAGTTATAAATTTGCATTAAGTATGTACACGACAAATAGACGAATAACTCAATATGACGCTAACCGGTTTCGATGATTCATTTTTTATTGAAAAGGATGTACTTCAAGGCTAGTTTGATGAGAGTTTGGTTAGGTTCTGATTATGGGATCCGTGGCAAAGTAAGAAAACTTTCAAGAAACGAGCCTACTCCTTTCTTAAGGGCCGGCAACGCATCTGTGTTTCCTCTCGTGTCGCAATTGTCCATGGGCGGCCGTGATCACTTACCATCAGGTGACCCGTATGTTCGTTTGCCACCAATATTATAAAAAAAACTCTTCAATTCTTAGGAGCCTATTGTGCTTATGTTCGTTGCTGTGTTGCAACATGACGCAAGCATTGTAATTACATTACTTAAGGTGTATAATGTGTGAAGCGATGGTAGCCGAGTTGGTGGTAGAAACTATCGCGGATTACTGAAAAGGTTGCGTTCGTACCAAACGTTACTTATTGTACAACCAATTGAAACCATATCGCATACCATACCGATAGATACCATACCGCAAAAATGCGCATATTTTAATATACTTAAGGCGGAACGGGTTCGCGGGCACTGCTAGTAAAATATATTTATGTACACTAAAAATGGAAAAATAAAGTAAATTTTCAAAAAAAAGTATTAACCGACTTCAATATCAATCAAAACCCATAAGGCACTAAAAAGCGGAAAATAAATAGTTTATCAAAAATAAAACATATGAATATGTGTGCTACCTAGAGATGTATTGGAAGTCGGTGCCAACCAAACCGAAAATCATATCATCTACAGGTACAAAGTTTAAGTCCACTCTCGCGTCTCTGTAATACAAAAATTTTGGTTGGTACCGACTTCCAGTACATCTCTAGGTAGCACACATATTCATATGTTTTATTTTTGATAAACTATTTATTTTCCGCTTTTTAGTGCCTTATGGGTTTTGATTGATATTGAAGTCGGTTAATACTTTTTTTTGAAAATTTACTTTATGTAATAAGAGCGATTATGTTCAACTGGATAGCAACCTCCAAGCATATGAACAAAACGTTTTTTTTTTTCGCACTGACTACGCTATTGACCTAGCAAGATCTTAACAGTTTCACCGTACTACTAAGGCGAGCGCTTAAGGCACTCAGCCGATTTTATTTAACAACTAGCTCCAGGGTGCACGGCACACCTCGGCTTGGGCTGATACATGCAATTCGCGACCTATCTCAGCTAACCTAAGCTAAGCTAACTATTCCTACACGTCGTTCATTATATTCGTATATCGTATATCATAACTATTCATTCAAAAACGTCAACATAGTAGTCCCGTGGAAAGTGTCAAATTCTTATTAAAAAAAATGTTCCTCTCATCATTCCATTAAAATCGTATAGTATAATTACACAATGAGTGAAATTAAATAATCACTGTTTAGTATTTTGTGGCATTTGGCATTTACTTTCCAATTTTTCTGTGCGTATATCTATTGTAGTACACTTACGTTTGAAATGAAAGTCACGTCTCCTTGTCTCACGCGTAAGTACTACGCTGATATAAAAGAGAAAACACAACCTTTCATATCATCAACCTGTGCCGAAGCAATTTATGTGTCATCAGTGAGCGTTATTATCTCGAGTTACGTGATTAGAATTACGTTCCCCGCTCTTAAACGTTATAACTCTTCAAAAATGTATAGACGAAATTGGATAACCAGTTCTCGGATACCTATATTTTTTTTAGATGTGACATTTTTTACAGGCTTACTCTGGAATCATAATATTGCAGTTGTAATATAGAATATAATGATTATTTAAATACCATACGTAAAATAAATTTAGATAAATAAATATTTTTGGGAAAATCTGTTTATACCTAATTTATCTGTATGCTCAAACATCAAATTAGAATAATTGCGTATGTTGGAATTGGGGCATTAGGAAGCCAATTTACTAGAAGCACATGTTTTTTTATAGCATTAAAACATAATTTGGTAGTTACGTACTAACGCCACCGCGGTGCGCTTGCCGGCTCCTACCAGGGTCGGCTCGCGCTGTCTTTGTTTCGCAAGTTTAACCTAACCTAACCGAACCGAGACGGAAAAATTAAGAAAAATAAATCGGGTTGCACTTGCGAAATAAAGACAACGCGAGCCGACTGCGGTGGCGTTAATACGCAGGTATCCACAATTTTAATGAGCATCACCACTGTTTACTTTGTTGAATAATTTACTTGTGCACCATTATCGAACGATTACACATAATTGGCTAATTCTTTATTTTTGTGTTTGTAATCGTCTGAAAACGTGAAAACGTTGGATAAATAATATAAAAAAGTAAAAAAATCGGATATATAATCTCCATGTAAAAAGTGAGTGACACAGAAAATAATAGCGAGATGTTTGACAGTATTGGCAGATTGATGTTCGATTGTTATTTTGTTTTATTGCATGGTTATATTGTAAATGGAAGATGTGGTCTCATTTTTTTCTTTAGTCCACCCGTACGAATTCGGGGCGAGTAACTAGGTTAACATAAGATTGAATAATTACTATATTCTATTACTTACGAAATAAAACTTCAGGTAATTCAATCATTTATATTAGAATTAGGTACTTTTATGAGTTTTGATTCCGGTGCCACATACGAAGAATGCAACTGATCGATTACCTACTACGGATGCTTTATCTAGACACGTTATACAAATGTTTTAACTTTTATTCTTTTCCAATACGCCAATTGAGACTGTCTCCGCAAAGAATTATTTATTTGTAACAAAATTTAGACTTTAAATAGTACATCATAATATGTTAATTGTTATATTGGATGAGAGTTATTGTTATTAATTAAGATGTTTCTAATTTAACTGAAAATAAATAGATCACGTAGATAGACCCACTAAGAATATTCTGTGCTATAATTACCTAAAAGTCTCAAATGATTCGTTCTCAGCGCGTATTCTGAGGTTCATATTTTTACATTTTATTTTTAAAGTTTTTAAAGCGTCTATTCATTTTTGTTGAAATATAATTAGACTTTTGAATTTTTAGAGTAATTAGTGAGAATATTTTTAAATTATTAAATTACCAATTAATGTCAGAAAGTTTGCAATTTAACGTATATAAAAATAATTGGTTACATTTTTAATGGTGCACTACATTGCATAATTTGAATTAGAAAGCACTATTTTTTAAATTTACAGTACCTTCTAAAACTACGTTTATTACGTAGTTTTTTTTTTTTTGAAAGAAAATCTTTATCATAAGTCTTATGTTAAGACTACTGTAACGTATCATTTTTCTTTTATAATATTTAATTAATAATATCCTGTTATATACCTACATTTATAATAATTTATTTACAATTATAAAAAATAACCGTTTTTTTATGTTTAAATTTCGTTATTTTTATAATTTCTACCTTCTGTTCTATGTATATATACATAAGTATATTTGTGGCTAGATTTCATAACAGACCGCGTACAATTTTAGCGGTTTAGTTTTAAGATTTTTATGTTTTATTAAGATTTCCAAATTTCAACGCTTACAGTTAGTTGGATTTGGTTCTTTATGAAATGTGGTCTTTCATATTAAAACTTTAAAACCTTTATCCGATCACTATTAGTGTTGGCACACTTCAGTTTTTGTTATGAAAAAGATTTTTATGCTATCCATTTTACTATACTTCGTCACTAGATGGCGTTCAGCATATCAACTTAATTTAACTCCAGTTAAACTTTATATTTAACATACAATAACTAAATGTCATAGTAATGTTAATAGAAATAACAAAGTCGGTTATATTTGACTGATAAATAAATCCGTTAAAACTTTGTATACATATGTTCAGTTATTTTATTGCATTTTGTAAGAACCTTAACCGTAGTTGCGACCTTTCGTGATAAACGTCCATTACCTCGTCACTGTGGTACTATATTACCTAAAAGTTATCGTGACATCGTACCTTTTAATAATAAAATTTACGAACGTTTAAATATTTCGTTTTAGAACAGGCACTTAAGTCATTGAAAATGCTAAATGTACAACGCTGAGTTTACTGTAGCGTGAGGAAAATAAACACAAACAGTAATCCGACCAAAGAGTACCTAAATTAAATACATTTTAACATTATAAAACTGACGTAAGGACTTCTGTTAATAGTTTATAATAACTCTAAAACAAATAATCACTAACATAAAAATTCAGTACAAAACTATATACGAAAGGGCACAGGAAGAAGTGAATGTTGTTATTTACATTTATTTATACCAAATAGCTTTTGATTTGAAACATCTACAGCAGCGGATCAGATCGCCTCTTGACGTGGCGACGCATCGCCACGGAATGCGTAGCCACGCTATATGATTTTGAATTTTTATATGTAACTAACTGACTCGCGCAACTTCGTATGTGCCAAATCGGTTATTACTGGTTCCAATTTTATTTCCATAGGCGGAAAATCTTACATAACCTAAAACCCGATTATAGCGACACCTACCGGGTCCAATTGTGATTCCAAACTATCCTATATATATTGGCAAGATATGTCTTTCAGGTTGCTCCTCTGGTCCTCACCTCCTCGCCTCATGTAGCATCCTCGCAACAACGCAATAATTTTACCGGTTTATGGTTTTTATGTTATCTAATATCTATTAACCAACTTCATCAATTAACGTGCTCTAAAAAGTAAACATTATGTCTACCTCTATATAGCTATTTGTTTTAATAATAATTTATAAAGTATGCATCCTCCTATTTTTTTTTGTAAAGGTAACAGTAATTAATTTTTACTATGGATTTTATTCTTTTATTTCAAATCATTCCAGCAACGCACATCATATTATAGAATTTTGATAATATTAATTAGATTTATTGTGATCATTATTATTGAAAATATATATTTACCAATATGAAAAGTAATCTAATATACCTTTGTAATAGTGAAAGATTTTTCAAAATCGGATCATGGGTAGGTCCAGAGATTACCCCGAACACCCAAAATCACAAACTTCAAATTCAACTTTTTAATATTGGAGTTTTATAGATATTAATTTTTCCAGTGTCAAGTCAGTCATGGGAAAGTCACTTTATAGGTAGTATTAAATTTTTATTTTTAGTTCTTCAAGATTAGGCTACTGAAATACACAAAGACAAACAACACACAGACATCATGCCTTAATATATCCGGAAGCATATGATTTGCCTTTAATTTAGTTGGATAGTTTGAGGTTCATGATGCAAACAAATCTGAAATCCTGACCATGTGATCAAAATATCCCGTCTGAATAGCTTCTTTAGCAAGAGGCAACAGCTTCATTACCCTAAATCCCTCTATGTCTTCTTATCCTTGCCAGAACCACATGGATTCCTAAACAATGACATTTATACAAATGGAATTTAATAATTACGATAACTTAAAACTTTACTTTTAAAAAAATTGCACAATGCTGAATAGTTTGTTAGCAACTTAGAGAATCTGTCAATAAGATAGTTTCATCTAATTTATGTGATAGTACATATTTTATAGCTTCTAATATAGCAAATACTTCACCTGTGTAGGTGGAGGATAAAGAAGGGTATTTATTACCTCTATATAATATTAGTGTAGATAAAAATGATATACATATATAATATATCACATTGTCATATAAAAAGTTTTGTTTGTCTGTCTGTTTGTTCCGGGTAATCTCCGAAACAGCTGGACCGATTTTGACAGGAGTTTCACTGGCAGATAGCTGAAATTACAGCGGGTTACTTAGGCTTTACGTTCGTCTTTAAATTACTTTAAATTAGTCTAGCTATTAACCTCGGCTTCGTCCGCAATGCTAACTCCAGAACGGTTAGACCGATTTTCACGGAATTTTCACCAGTAGTTAGAAGGCATCATAACAAGTAATTTATTTTTTTAAATTAGATCAGTTGTAAACCTTGGCTTCGCCTGCAGTGCTATTTCCGAAACGGTTCGACCGATTTTTACGGGACTTTCACTGGCAGATACTTAATCTTATAGGAAGTAATCTATTTTAGACTAGCTTTTACCGGCTTCGTCGGCATGAAATTTAGCAAAAAATATGTTGTACACTGTAAACATGTACGTAAGATGTGCGCTGTACTGGACTCCAAGAATAAATATAATTGAAATTCATATATCTGTATCTATGTATGTAATTTGAAGTATATTGTCTTTTTGAACATTTTGGCGGCCATTTTTTTAAATTAACGAGCTTTCGTTTACTTTACTCAATAACCATAGTAACATATAAGAGTATTGTATCGAGTTTAAAAAGCTCTATTTAAATTGTCTAATATTAAAAACTGCTTAGGCAGATATAAAATTTCATATTTTTGATTGATTTATATTTACTAGTGGGCGCCCAGTGGTCGACATTCGACCATAGTTCATTGATTTTTTAAAGTTTGAATTTTATTAGAGTTCTTTTGTCAAAGGGTATTATTATGTTATAATATCATTGTAGAATGTAGAATGAAAAAGGATAATTGGAACGTAAGAGTAAAATAATACATACAGTCGAGCATAGCAACCTCCTAAGACAGATGTCAAAATGTCTTTTTTATTTACATGTGTGTGTATGTTGTGTAAAATTGAAGCAGTAGTGTGAGTAATGCATATTTTAATTAATTTAATGTACTTCTAATGCATTTTATATAAAATAAATAGCTTTCTGCACTTCTCCTCCATATAAATTTAACTATGCCAAATTTCACGTTCATCCGTTCGCCCAATTCCGTTAAAAAGGGATACATAGTTTAGGCTTCACGTATTATATATATGATGATGATGCCAGATTTCAAGACGTTCATTCATTGTTCAGTTTCTTTAGTTGGGTAATATGTAGTTTATTACACTATAATAATGCTTATTGCACTAATAAATATATGATATTATATGATGAATATACTATATTTTATGATCTTAGAAGGAATCAATTTTCATGATTGGTCCTTTCGACTGGCGGCATAAACAAACATCTTGCTTTTATAAATGTAGCCAGGCCATTCACGGCTCAAATAAGTTGCATATTATTGAAAGGTCTTTTAAGGCAAATTTGGTTTATCTTCGCAAATAAAGGAATAGTTCCGTTTGAATAACATCTACTATTCATAATATTTAGGGTCTCTCCAACCACGGTCATTTTTTATAGCCTGTGTATAGCTTGTATGACCTTAAAGCTTAAACATAAAGGAATGAGTAATATACAAAGTGAAAATAATTACTTATAATAAAAATAATATTCATATTGTCTGAAAGTTTCGTGGTGATATCAATATCAGATGTGTAAATAACATGACAATAATCCGTGGATTATTGAACATATCATATTTATTAAGGACATAGTCAGAACATTAACTATTATAATTTTCAGTTCATATATTACACAAACTAGTATCAAATGCCATCACGTATTCAAATGGAAATGGTATTCGTTCAATCGTAACACAATTATTTAATAAGAATGTATAACAACTAAGAATGTATGTACCTACTAAGAGATATAGGTCATGTCGAGGTATGAGTTTATTTAATCTTGAAACTGCCAACAGGAGTGCGTATAAGCTTCCCTTGGAATTCATAGCGTGCCTTTATAACGTTGAACACGTTACGTGCCTTTTGAGGCCACCCTCGTAATGGACAAAATTTGCGCCACGGAACATCTGGGTCATCGATCGGGGTCGGCCAAGTCTTTGTCTCTAACGAGCCACTTTCATCCATCATTCATGCCTACCTAATGTTCCACTAGAATTAACATATACAATGAAATATAAGGATTCCATTTTATATCTCTTTTTATAATAGTAAAACTTAAGAAACTCTTTTTCTGTTAGCTTCTTTCATTGAACTAGTGGGCGCCCAGAGGTCGACATTCGACCATAGTTCATTAATTTTTTCAAGTTTGAATTTTATTAGGGTTAATATCATTGTTGAATGTAGAATGAAAAAGGGTAATTGGAACGTAAGAGTAAAATAATACATACAGTCGAGCATAGCAACCTCCTTCACAACCTTTTTTGAAGTCCTTTATTGACAGATGTCAAAATGTCTTTTTTATGTACATGTGTGTATATGTTGTGTAAAATTGAAGCAGTAGTGTGAGTAATGTATATTTTCATTAATGTAATATACGTATAATGTATTTTATATAAATTCTGCACTTCTCCTCCATATAAACTTTAACTATGCCAAATTTCACGTTCATCCGTTCGACCAATTCCGTTAAAAGGGATACAAAGTTTAGGCTTCACGTATTAATATATATGATGATATACGACTAGATTCCTAGTCCAGTATGTCAAAACAGTGCCGTATCAGATTATGTAAAACTACATGACCCGTAGTGAACGGCTCTCAGTAAGTACGCTTAATGCTTATAAAGTACTAGCCGACCCGTGTCCACTTCGTTGGGCGGTAATACGTAAGCGTGGAATGATTATTTTGCGCTAAAACGTAGTGGAAGCTCTGAGAAGGGTAAAAAATACCCCGATTTTGCAACATTCTTCATTGCTGCTCCGCTTCTATGGGTCTTAGCGTTATGATAAAATGATGTATCAATAAAATACTTTTAGACGTCATTTCAGTAACAATTAAATAACTCATCGACAATAACTACCGGCAAAACAACGTGTGCGAAGCCGCGGTCACAGCTAGTTTATTATATACTAGTCTCTGCCCGCGACTTCGTCCACGTGGAATAGTTACTTTGGGCTAACGCTAACACGCTGCTAAAACTCTCAAGTGGAAAAAATACCCCGATTTTTGAACATTCTTCATTGCTGATCCACTCCTATTGATCTTAGCGTGATGTTATATAGCATATAACCTTCCCTGATAAATGGGCTATATAACACTGAAAGAATTTTCCAAATCGGACCAGTAGTTCCTGAGATTACCCCTTACAACGTCACAACGTCACAAATTGTACCTCTTTATAATATTAGTATAGATAGTATAGACTAGCTGAGCCCGCGAACCTAATGTAAAAAAACAGTGACTAAGAAAATCATCAGAAAGTAGTAAGTCTATTTACTTATCTACTTTTCTCTCGTAACTTAAGTTATAACTTTTGATAGTGTGAACCAATTTTAATGAAACCAATACTAATTCATCGTGAACGCAGTACTTTAGCAGTGATGCGTGTTCAAACACACGAAAAGACAGACAGATAGACATATGGACATTTCTACAATGATTTAAATGTATTTTATTACTTATTTCAAGACCTGCAACAATTTTTTTCACCAAATTCTAAAAACAGGCACATTAGATTTACATTCTTATTTTATGTATAGATTTTATATGCATTAATTATGACTCCCCTGGTGTTGCTAGTGTCTATGGACGGTGGTCATCACTTACCATCGGGTGACCCGTCTGTTCGTTTGCCTCCTATAATATATATATAAAAAATGAAGTATTTTTTCTTTTGCAATTATAACTGAGAATTACGTTTTTTATAGCAAAACTTCGTGATAGTTACTGACTAAAAAACAATAAAGGTAAAAAATTATATCACGTCAGTATTTATTGTCAGTCCATACGTTTAAGTTAACAAATACGATTCTCTTTCGGACTGACTACGCTATTGGCCTGACGAGCCATCATATCTTCACCGGACTACCAATGCGAGCGGTTAAGGCAACTTCGCCGCTTGGCAACAAGCTCAAGGCTTGGGTTTGGGCTGTTGCCTTGGATGCAACACTGCGCATGTGTCTAAGCTAAACTAAGCTATTCATACATATAAGTATTTGTAAGACACATGTGCATCGGCATGTGAGCATCACGAATTCATACGTGTATTTCGTGTCTGACAACTAACTATATACGATGATTTTATTGCCTTAGGTGCATGCCATAGCGTGCCTTAGATTTCCCACTGATGATTGTTTAGTATTATTATAATACATTATTATTATAAAAACATTCTTTTGAACTATCAAAATCAAAATATTCTTTATTCAATTTGGCCCTGGGTGCTTATGAAAGTCAATGCTACCACCGGTTCGGAAAAAAACCTAGTCATCGAAAAGAACCGTCAAGAAACTCGATCTGGTTAATCTCTTCATGTTATATATATTTACAAACTATATAAGGTATATACAAACTATACATAAGTATATTGGTTGAAATAACGTGCATAAGAGTCTAAAGTTTTATGTTAAAGTCGGAAGGTGGTCACAGTAATTCCACTATACCTGAACGTAAAACTGTCAAGATTATTTTCATTAGGGGCGCCTCAAAAAGTACTTAGTTGGCGCGAACTAATCAAAATCGTATAATAATTTTATAAATTACATAGTACAAAACAAAGTCCCCTGCCGCGTCTGTCTGTCTGTCTGTTGGCGATAAACTCAAAAACTACCAAAAGGATCTGCAAACGGTTTTCACCAGTGGATAAAGTAATTCATGAGGAACGTTTTAGTATATAAATTTGTCAAGGTTTTGTGTAGATTGATTGAAATATGACGATAAATCTTGAACAAGTCGGAAAAATTCAAACGGCTTGGGAGATTTAATCGAAACGCTGCATAATCCTTTTGAGATATAACAATGTATGTTGGGTAAATGTAATAAGGTTTACTTTTGTATGTATATGTTAAAATAAAAGAAAATGACGTCCATTGAAAAATGTATTGACTTCTTAATATTATAATGACTATGACATGATACATTTTTCTTTTTAGCCAGGTGTAAATAATGAAACAACAGAGACAATATAGATTTACAAAAAATGTCTGTGCATATATCTATTTTTTAAGGATAGTCCACTATACTCTTTATATGTTCTAAAAAAAAGTGACATACAATTTTAAAGCTATTTAGATGTATTGGGTTGGGTTTAAATATAACGATAATTGTTAGACATGTCGGAAAAAGTCAAGCCGCCTAGCCTAGGAATTTTCATCCAAAACACTGCCTAATCCTTTTGAGATATAACAAAACAATGTATTATGTATGTTGGGATATTCCCCTTTTATAGATCTACAAAGAAGTCTGTGAAGACATTTTTTAAGGGTAGCCAGCCCACTATACTCATTATATTTTCTAAAAAAAAGGTGACGTACAATTTGAAAGCTTTTTAGACGGATACAGTATTAGTAATTATCAACTTAAATACTTTAGTTGCATTAAGCATTTCATGCACATTCATATCTTTATTCTAATATATAAAAATCATGTGTCACGGTGTTTGTGTTCGAACTCCTCCGAAACGGCTAGACCAAATTTTATTGAAATTTTTAATGTATAATTGTTGTGTGATATGTGAATAGTTTGTAAAGTATATTTTATATCTCTAGGTGATTAGGATTTTTTTGTATTTTTTTAATAAGTTATAAGAGAAATAAGTTACGCTTTTCAGCCTTATTTTGAAAATAATTGAAATGTTTGGGTATAAATGTATGTAGTTTGTGTGCTATTATACTTTTGATCCATTTTGCGGTCATTTTCCTATATATACTCAACCTTTAATGAGTTTAACGAGAAAAACAACTATGAACTTATTATTTAAAATCTTTATACATATAATAAATCGGTGGCTAGATCAATACTGTACATTAAATATTTTTATGAAAGTTATAATCGAGGTGGGCTTTGTTATCGCTAGAGGAGCCAAAAATATCCTATTTAGAATTTTTGTCCGTCTTTCTGTTTGTTTCTGTGTCCGCATATCACTCTGAAAGTTCTGAACCAATTTTGAACCACTGAACGAAACATGACACAGTGATATCTAATATTATAAAGTGACATATAGAGTAATTTTGTCCCATAAAACGCAAGGAGTAATCCAGTGTAAATGAAAAAAATCAGAAATTTGTGGTATATGAAATTCTTGATGGATTTTAATGACATTTTCTTTGTGTTATTGCAGACAAATTAGCCAAAAATGCAAGCTAATGCACATTTTTGACATACAACTTCTCATATTCATATTTCTGACATATCCCAGGTGACTGTTGAAAGGTTAACACCCTTCAATAGTGGGGTAGTTCATGGTCACATTTAACATATAAAATAATAATATTAAAACTAATACTAATACACAACAAAGAGAACCTTAGATAAAGTATGGGAACGATACTTTAAACGTAAAAAAATCACACCTAGGCTTAATGAACAAAATTAAATGGGATCTTTTCAAGGTTAATCGTTATGTAACTCCTTATCGCTGGAATGCCGCACGGTCGAACAATGGGAAGCGGGGTGTGGGTCGAGGTGTAGGATGCGGGACGGACTGCGCGACAGCGCACTTTGAAAACGATGATTCATCTAGCTTTTTGTGTAAATCAACTGATGTTGAGTCAGTCAGATCAGTTATGCTTTTCTCGAGATAATTAGGTCAAATATTATTTATCAATTTTTCATTGATTTAGAACCAAAAATGACTAATGATTGTTCTGTAAAAATATTTCCGGCGTCTAACCTAACACCCAGTAGTTACAAAATATGGAGCACAATGACAAAAATTGAGTCAACTTATGTTTGTTTTCAAAAAATTACCTATTACGGCGTTGCTAAACAATGAGTGATTCCAAAATCAAGTTCAGAAGATTTTTTTAGAAAACATAAACCTACACAATATTATATTGCCATATAGAAAATAAGTCTCAAAAGTATCTAATAAAGTTTTGTCAGGACATGTGTTGTTTCGGTATTTGATAAAATTTGTTTTCCAAATACTGATGAGTATTGGAATAATTGTTTTGGGGTTGTAAATTTACGATTAAAATAATTAGTTTAGGCGTTTGCAGTTGCCATTCAATATTACATCTATACTAATATTGTGAAGACAGGTAAAGTTTGTATGTTCAGGGTAATAATCCTTGGTCCTACTGATCTGATATTGAAAATTATGTCTGAAACGTAGAAGTAGATAAAAGTAGAAAGGTGTATTATCTCTCAGTGCTAAAGATTACTTATTATTTTGGTAAATATTTATATTAATCACAATTAATGTAATTAAAATTGGCAACAATGCAATAATATGACGTGTGCCGCTTAAATGGTTTGAAACAAGGGAATAAAATTTGTAGCAAAAATATTAATTATTTAGCTTTACCAAAAAGTCCACTACAAAAACAAATAGCTAAATAAAAATGAAGATTTCATGAAGATAAAGTTTACTTTGTACGGCATGTTAATTGATAAAGTTGGTCAGAAGACAATGCGAAATAAAAACTACGAGTTGGTAAAATTATTGCGTTGTCGCTGCTGGGCTTATGAGAATAGTAAGTGGGGCACGGTCGTGAGTGGCACGGAAGCTATCCAGAGGGTACTGGGAAGATATTATATGTTTGAGTAAGTCGCTGAACTGTTTGGTTACACAATTTAAAACGGTTGGTGTCGCTACAGTAGGGTTCTAGGTTTTTAAAATTTTTCGAGTTTGGAAATACAATAGAAACCGGTAGTAACTGATTTTACGCAGACGAAGTTGCGCGGGTTAGCTAGTGATTTTATAAATGAGCCGCACCTAATTAAATTAATCAGAAAATTATAAAGAAATTCATAAAGAAATGATATTTTGCAGCATCCATCGTACCCATATACGATAAGCAGCACAGCATAAATCCCACTAAACTTTAAGTGGAAGTATTAAAAAAAACACCTTTATATCACATACATAACAAAGACAGAGAATAAAATTATAATGGTAATTGTTCTGGTAACAATCACAATCGGTGGATTTTTAATTTTTTAAACATACTTCTACATCAACGTAACAACAAAGTGTTGTCATATTTGGGATCGCAGCTTCGCATGAGTTGATATATATATATATTTTATTTATGTAATACATTGACATATAAAATCCCAAGACACAGTTTCGAATAAAAGCAGCGCTCAAAACCGGCCGCAAAAACTCCCCAATATACATACGTGGTTCTAGTAATGCGATAAACTTATGATTTTGTAAATTCAGCTTTACCTAAATGATTTAAAGTTTTTTTTACAAGAACGCAAGCGACGCGAGACTATTTGAAATGACTGCATAATCCAAAATTATGCACTCATTTTTGAGTGACGGCTCTGAGACGTTAAAAGTATGCATCTTGGGTTTTTGTATATCAATAATAGAATAGTACAATTTTGTAACATGTAATGTACAAGTGCCTTATGCTCCTTTGTGCATTTTCTACAACGTGTATGTAAAATTTCATTAGTATAGGTTGAGAAGTTTAGTCGTAAAAGCCTGACAAATTCACTTTCGCATTTATAATTCCGATGTAAATAAAATAAGTTAAGATAATTTTATTGAGATAGAAAGAAACTGAATTATTGTTAACAGAAAATGACCAAATCCCCTTGTTATTTATAGAAATATGATATCTAATTAATATAAATAATAGGGTATTATATTACATTATAACGCAATCATGGAATTTGGTGACCACTCTACGAGAAGATTTTGATTAGCTACAGTTACCTAAGTAACCGTCGAGACGAAAATAACGAGTGGAAATGTGATGGGAAAATATACCGGAGTTACACTTTTCCTGCCAATTATAAGACATTGCGACATCATTATCTGGTATCCAATTATTCATCGAGATTAATATAATTAATGAGCATAATACATTCGAAGATTTATATATAGTCATTGTAAGGTTCCTGTTTGTCTAGTTATATCATAATATAACCTCCGTGACGCATACCATCATATCCGCAATGCGTATCGAAATGATTTCCCATCGTCTCTGAAATTATTTTTAATAACACCGTTAAATTTTTTTATAACTATCTTCTTAATATTATTAACATCAAATTCCTCAATTTTAAAAGCACAAAATACAGCTGACGTATAATAAATGTACAATGATGCTTTTACGTACGTATATACTAGGTTTTTCACGTATAGATGGCACCTATCTTAAGGCGAAGCAGTATCTAGCCATGTTTATAATTAAAAATTAGTTTATGCACTTTAATTCAACTTAAAGGTATGATTATATTAATGATTAGCTTCTTTGTATTAGATTCGTGTATCTATTGAAAAGTTTAAAACGTTTGTAGCTACCGAGTATGTCATCCTCTTTGGCAGATAACTTTTGTATATATTGTAAACAAAATGTTGCTCAAACAAATGAATGATAGCGTCTCTATAAATACGAGTTGTTTTCAAATTTTTTTAATGCTTAGATTGCACCTATTAAAATACTATAAGATATATAAAACCATTTTAATGAAACGTTGGTAATATCTCAGAATTCAGGTACCTGTTCTTTTTTAGTACCTGCTCCAAGTGTAGAATTATAGGTACTTAATTCGCACTGGTCTTTAATTAAAACTTTTTAACGTAATAATCAATACTAACTATTTAACACCTTTTTTTTTTTTTTTACGTGGGGAAATCCCTTATGGATACACCACCCTCCCGGGGGAGAGGGTGGGTTATGTCCGTCTCGCACGGACTAAAACCCCACGGTGTACGTCTACCGCTAAGTTGGGGCGGCACGAGATCTCTATAGACTTCATCGTGCCGCCCCAGCGGTTGGCCCAGCAGCGACATTGTTGCCGCCGGACCTCGTCCTGTTCGGAGACAGCCGGGTACACACCGGCCGCCTCCTCCGTCCGCCGGACCTGCGCAATAGAAAGATGGGCCCCCGACCCATCTTCTCTAGGTCCAGCTACGGTGGGAGGAGGCGGTCAAACTACCGCCTCCTCCTGCCCGTCCTCCGTTGGCGGAGAGGGTGACTTTGAGGATTCCGCTCACGGACCCTCTCCGCCGCCTCCTTCTGCGAGACGACTTCCTCGCAGAAGGAGGCCATTGCATTCCAGTTATCCTCACTACCGAGCATGGCCGCAACCACGCTCGGCAGTGAGAGGTCTTGCCCTACCGCCGCAGCCAGAGTGCGACGTTGCTCCTCCCACGCAGCACACTCAGACAGAGTGTGCTGCGCGGTGTCCGGGTCAATGCCGCACTGATGGCATACGGCGGTCGGCTCCCTGCGTGCTATCCGGTGCAGGTACCAACCGAAGCAACCGTGCCCAGTCAGGACCTGCACCAGACGGAACGTCAGAGAGCCCCATCCTCTATTGCACCAATCTGGCAGGACCGGGCGGACGGCGTCGATCGTGTATCGACCATACCGCGCATCCGCCAGGTCCCGCCTCCACCTTTCTGCCACTTTGTCCCTGGCTTCTCTCCTCCTTTCCTCTATTTCTCTGGGAGCTAGAGGCTCCCCCATCCGTTTCTTAGCCGCCGTATAGCACCTCCGCCTCTAGCTCCCAAGGAAGGGAGCCGGCTAGCACCATGGCCGCCCCCGAGGACACCGTGCGGTACCCTCGTATCACCCTCAACGCCACGGTACGCTGCGCAGCTCGCAGCGCACGAATATTTGTGGCGTTAAGGGCGTCTACCCACAACGGTGCCCCGTAGGCGGCCATGGACCGGACGACCCCCATATAGAGGCGACGGCAGACGGCGCCCGGCCCCCCCGTGTTGGGGAGGAGTCGTCCGAGTGCCGCTGCCGCCTTTACTATGCGCGGTCCGAGCCCCTTAAAGTGGGGCTCGAACCGCCAGCGTCCGTCCAGGGTGAGGCCCAGATACTTCATCCGGGTCCCCACCCTGACACGGACGCCTTCCACATAGATGTGGGCCCCCGGAGGCGGCCCTCGCCGAGGCCCATGGAACATTAGGGCCTCGGTCTTATCGAGGGCCACCTCGAGGCCCAAAACTAACACCTGGTGCTATTTTATCATGAACGGCAATTTAAAAAATCAGTCAACTGTAATGTCGAGCTCACGCACAATTATTTTGTGTTACGTATTTACCAAAAAGGTATTTGGTTTTTTGTTTAATTTTCTTCCACTTCCATACGGTGAGATCGATTTCTGTAATTGTATTTTACTTCAGGTTTCTCACTTTAATTCAACGGCATTCAACGGATTCCAGCCCTGATATTTAAAGAAAACCTTAAAGATAGACATATGCTGTCCCTGGTTTTATTGTAGGCATTATCAAGCTCAACAACTTTTCTTTAGAATTCAATCATATATCACTCATCGTTAAGGCAGAGTTCGTAAGAAACGTTTTCGTTCGACCGTTTTTTCTCCGACTTACTTTGCAAATCCGACTACCACAAAGAAGTCTTTTCTGTTTTTGGTTAATAGATAGCATATGAAACTCACAAATAACGTGGTTTACTATTGGTAAAAGAATTTTCAAATTCGGTTTAGTTGATCCAGAGATTACCCCGCTACAACGTCACAAACTCACAAACTTTACCTCTTTTTAATATTAGTATAGATGGTCATGCAATATTTCAACAAGAAGGGAAAGTGTTTCATATCAAATTACGGCCACCTCTCTCTCCCACTATATTGATAATTCAGAATATTATTATTCATATCATTCAGATATTACGTAAGCGCTAAAGGAGGGCTGAAGGTCCTTGGTTGACTTATTGAAGCGGAAACTTGTGTAGGCGCGTTAAGCGGTATTTTTGGCATGAGATAAATTTATAATTTCGGGTCATGACATGTTACGTAAGCATGACCAGTCATATTGCGTTTGCGCGGCTTGCGTCAGACTAGCGCCGCGTACATGTAATGTTGATATTTTGCAGATCAGCGTATGTTTGATCGATTAATAGACTTTATAAAAATGTATATAATTATTGCTCCGAGTGCCAATAGATATGAAAACCACACTAATGTAAATTTCAATAAACAAATTCTGAAATAGAAATATTGTCATTTACACTATCATTACATATTATAAAACAAAGTCCCCCACCGTGTCTGTCTGTCTGTCTGTTCGCGATAAACTCAAAAATGACTGAACAGATTTTTACCAGTGGATACAGTTATTCATGAGGAAGATATTAGTATATATTTTGTCAAGGTTTTTTTATAGTCAGGGGGGGACAGCGTCTGCCGGGCCCGCTAGTAATTAATATGAAATCTCAAATGAGAACACATATTTCATTGTTTTGAGTTTGTACTTATGTCGGCGGTTCTTATCATTGCCTCGATTTTTTAAACGAAATGTGGTATATGGGATCTGGTTGTGCTGGCTAGATTTGTCAGGCGCTCGGTCTTATCCGCTGAGCAATACATATAATACATACATTTCAATCATTTTTAATAATGTCTATCTGTTTGTTTGAACACGCATCACTGCTAAAGTACTGCGTTTACGATAAAACCTCAATAAAAGAGAATCGTAAATGATATCCTCGAGTAATATTTAGTCTTTGTTTCATTAAAATCGGTTCACTATGTCAAAAGTTATTAATATTAGTAAATTTCGACGCGACTTAAGTACCAGAGAAAAGTAGACAAGTAAATGGACTTAATACGTTCAAGTTATTTCATTAATAACAGTACTTTTAATAAGGTTACACGCGGACGAAGTCGCGGCTACAGCTAGTCTATAATATACCACATGTTAAAGAAAAGTGCGTGCGTACAAAGTACACATGTCAGAAGTGAAACTTCTTTGGCGAACTAATTTAGAAGTCTTGTTTATATTTATACAAATCTAAAACTTTAGATTTCCGAGACTTGAAAAATAGATGAAAAATCTGCGTTTACTGCAAATGACGTCACTTCCGTTGCATACCTGCGTGACGTTACATCTGTAAAAAATTTACCCCCATGCGCCTAAAGAAGTTTCACTTAAAAAATTAAGCGTAGGTGTTTTCCATTAGTGATCAAAATAACAAGTTCAAATAAAAGCAAATAATACTTTGATAAGTGCATAAAACCGTGAACAAACCGCAGACAAATTAAGTTTCGCCTACCTGTAATGGCTTTCAACTGACCGTAGGTATGCACTAATATTATACGCCGGTAAAGTCTATTTAATACCTAAATAGTACTAACGCAGATCAAGTTACCTAAGTTATTATTCAAAGCAAATCCGAGACCAGAAGACTATGCTATTTAATCGCTTGAATAACGCCCGTTAACTGGATACTGCTGACTCTACTGCGTTATTATTGCATTCTAAAGGTACGGTATTCATTTGAAAGTGATAATGTGAATGAAGCAAATATTAAACGATAGTTAATTGAATTGTCATATTCAAACACAAGTAAACTTAAATATTATTAATGTTTCCTTTTTGTGCTTTTGGGTCGAATTCATTTAATATGAACATCATGGGTTATATACATTTACATCATAATACAATTCTATCAAAAAAATGTACGCAGCTACATTTTTTTTATATTATAGGAAGCAAACGGATAGGAGGGTCATCTGATGGTAAGTGATCACCCCCGTCCATAGACAGTAGCGACACCAGGGGAGTCGCAAGTGCGTTGCCAGCCTGTATTTGCGAGGAACGGGGGAGGGGAGGGGGAAGGGCAGGTGGGCCTCCGGCGCTCTCACTGACCGAACGAAACGCAACAGTGCAAGCACTGTTACTTCACGTCGATTTTCTGTGAGAGGGTGATACTAGCCTGGTAGTACCTACCCTGGTACCTGGTAGTATTTGCGACATATCGCAAGCTGCGAAGAGAATTAAAAAACTTAGAATAGAAAGCAAGCGATTACATCGTCCGCAGTCCAATCTCCAAAACGGTTGGATCGGTTTTCACAGGATTTTCAGTGGCAGAGCTGACCTTATAAGGAGTAACTAAGTCTATTTTATTTTAGACTAGCTTCTGCCCGCGACTTAGTGCGCGTGGAATAGTTATTTTGGGCTAACGCTGACAGGCAGCGGAAGCTCTCAAGAGGGAAAAAACCCGATTTGGAAACATTCTTCATTGGTACTCCGCTCCTATTGGTCTTAACGTAAAGATATATAAGCCTTTCTCGATAAATTATCTATCTAACACTGAAAGAATTCAGTTAGACTAAAAATTAGCGCGTTCCTCCAAACAAATAAGCTTTATATACAAGTAGATAATACTATCCTTCTCTCGTATTTACCTCGAGCCGTCATTCAAATCACAATAACTTTTGATACAGTGAACCGATTTTAATAAAATAATAACTTAGTTACTCTCGAAGATATGCTTTATGATTATTGTGAACCTTGTACTTTAGCAGTGATGCGTGTTCATACAAACAGACAGACAGACAGACATTTTCAAAAATGTATTCTATTACTTATTACTAGACACCGGCAAAAATTTTTTTCACGTAAATAAAAAAAGTACAGACATGTTAGATTTACATTCTTATTATATGTATAGAAGATTAGCTGTTACCCGTGACTTTGTCCGCAGGGCAATCTCCAAAACGGTTAAACCGATTTTCATGGGATTTTCACTGGCACATAGCTGATCTCATAAGTCATAACTTGGACTGATTTACTTTGGATTAGCCGTTGCCCGTGACGTCGTCTGCAGTGAAATATCCGAAATTCTTGGACCGGTTTTGAGGACACTTTCTCAGGCAGATAGCGGATCTTATAAGGTGTAACCTAAGCTATTTTATTTTAGACCAGCTGTTACCCGCGATTTTGTCTTCTTATAATCTCCGAAACGATTCGACTGATTTTCACAGGTCTTTCTTGGTAATTAATATAACAGAAGTTATAAGAACTTTATTAGATAATCCAATATTTCTGTCAAGTATAAGCCAAGATAAAAGAGATATTAATTAAATATAAGTATTTTCGATCTGTGAATTATATCAGTATATGTATATAAGCAAGCGACTACATTATATATAGTCGAAAAAAAACTTTGACAATATTAGCATATTATATCTATATAATAATATTTTAAGACATATTCTCAGATAATGTATAACTTGAATTTTATTGTTTTCTTATATCGTGTAAGTGAGCACTGAGGAGTTAATATAATGGGTTAAAGTATCAAATATGTTGCTGATGGTAAATTCCATTCGGCACACTGTTAGTATTCATATTTAATGTACACGTTACGTGTTACAGTAGGTGGCGCGCGTATCGTACCTACAAATATTATTAAAATACCATTTCCGTAATTCTACATTCTATCACTATTTCACATTCCATTAAAAAAAACAACTTAAAAGCGCGCACAGAGCTGCGAGCATCAGTTAGTATTAAATACAAACATCAAATAATTTTAAAATCATCATTATATTAATACGTGAAGCCTAAACTTTGTATCCCTTTTTAACGGAATTGGGGAACGGATGAACGTGAAATTTTGCATAGTTAAAGTTTATATGGAGGAGACGTGCAGAAAGTTATTTATTTTATATAAAATGCATTAGAAGTACATTAAATTAATTAAAATATGCATTACTCACACTACTGCTTCAATTTTACACAACATGTAAATAAAAAAGACATTTTGACATCTGTCAATAAAGGACTTCAAAAAAGGTTGTGAAGGAGGTTGCTATGCTCGACTGTATGTATTATTTTACTCTTACGTTCCAATTACCCTTTTTCATTCTGCATTCAACAATTATATTATAACATAATACCCTTTGACAAAAGAACCCTAATATAATTCAAACTTTTAAAAATCAACGAACTTCGGTCGAATGTCGACCACTGGGCGCCCACTAGTAAGAATTAAATGACCAGCAAAGTGAGCATGGTTTAATTTGGGTTTTTTAAAAATATTGTTTATATTTACGTACAAGGAAGTATTTTGTATTTAGTCATTTCATCTAATGGATCATGGAATGTTATTTAATTATTAAATTTAAAATGTTTTAGTGTAACTAATTAATATTTGGTTAATTAATGAGGTAAACTTATTAAATTATTGTATTGTCACCGATCCTCGACAAGTGTGCTAAGTTTCGATTTAATCTGAAGTTTTGAAGTGGTTAATAAACAGATACAGCTAATAAAAACCTATTAAAATCTTAAATTCACAATCTTCTTGCATAGTATAAAATAAAGTCCCCTACCGCGTCTGTCTGTGTCAAACTCAAAAACTACTGAACGGATTTTTATGAGGAAGGTTTTGGTATATAATTTGTCAAGGATTTTTGTTATAATCAGGGCGGGACAACGTCTGCCAGGCCCGCTAGTAAGAAATAAATAAGCACTTATTCGGATAAAAACGATCGTAGGTAACTATTCCTCAAGCTGAACCAAGTAATAACACATTTACAAAATTTCATTACCATTGATTGATATCTTTCAGAGCTTAGCGTGGACGAATATCGTGCCACGGGATTTTTATACATTTTTCAATATATCACATTTTATACATATATCAATATATCAAACCTTAAAATAATTCTAAAACCAAATGGTGTCAACTAATGTTAATGTATTATATTGATTGTAATTTATAACATTCTTAAACTTTTCCTAAAAATAACTGTATAATTCTAAATCATTTTACTAAAAAATTAAAATTCAAAAGAAGATTATATACAATTTTTAAATATAGTTACTCTAGGAACACGTGCGCTGTGTTTGCCTCGGGTGACGTAATATACAGCGTGTCAGACCGACCACAGAAGGCCGAACCCGTGAATTCTAGATAGAAAACTTAAACCTGTTCTTAAGGGCCGCGGCCGTCACAGCTGTGCATGAATTGATGGACGTAAAATTGGTACTGCGACGGTCAGTTCAATACTTTGACGTGTACAGGAAGCTAGTACAGCATGACTGCCGTTCAAAGAAATAGAGCTTATTATATACCAATTTTCGCATTTTTAAATATATTCGGAATCAGGAAAAAACGTGCATCTAAGAGAATGTTTTTATTCACTTATAATCAAATCAAAAAACGATTTATACGTACTTTGCTAATGGAGCAGACTTTTCAACTTTTCTCCGATTTGAATTTTAGTTAGATAGGCTCCTTTTTTGGCCGCAGAATATTGAATGGTGATAAAATAATTGTTATATAAATACATAATGATCAATAAAATTGATATACATAAATAAAGTAAAAAAAATAAACAAATTGTTTTGGTTAGAAATTAACAACAAATAAATATAATGATTTTATACCTATAAATCTCCACGAGAATAGCATCTTATTTTTTATATATATAATTCTTCTTTCCATGTGTATGTCACTGAATTCGTACTATACAGATGGACAAATTTTTTTTTATCCGGTGAATTCATGAATGCTTTACATTCACAATTAGACACGGTAGGTGGCGCTGCGGTTGAATTTTAGGATTTTTTCATAATCAAGGCATGATAATGTGCGCCGGGCACGTTAGTATTCTATATTATATATAGCACAACATTCCCGTACGTATATAAATTACACCTCAAAAAATAACGATAACAAGTTGTCTAGTTTCTAGTAAAATCGGATACATCCAAATACCGATATTAATGTAATATAACCTTCCTTTTTTAAGTCGGTTAATAATTATAATCAATCAGTTGTGTCTGTATTTAAAAATGTTATAAGTTACAAATCTTTATTCTGCATTACTCTTTTTTTCATATATTTCTTCTCTAACTCATTAGTTTTCTTTTTTAATTTTTTCTAGTGTTATAATGGCTGTGTTTGTTTTTTAATGAAATATTATTATATGTCGTAGAGTAATAATTAAATTAGTAAATTGACTTTTCCAAGAGAATTATCGATAATTCTTATAGTTAAAAGTTTTTGGATTCAAGGGCGTTAACTAAATCGGTTGAAAACAAAGATTTTTATTTTTATTGTAATAAAACAGTATTTGTATTGTTATAAGTTATTAAAATATTACTATTTGAATGCGACCATATAGTGTAATCAAAGAGCCCGCGTTTGATAAAAGCTGTTTACATATAATGTAGTATTCTTATATTATCTTCTATTGCAATAGTCAAATCCAAACTAGCTCATTCGTCGGTACGCGATATTGTGATGATGGTGATATTAGAAACACTGTCAAACGCAACATCTAATATACATATTATAAAAAGAAGTTAATAGGTAGATATAGTGTTATTTGTACAAATAAGATTAGACGTGGAAGCACTCAATATCGTTGTATACGTTCGACCTTCAAAAATAATACATGTGGCATTATAATGTAACGTATAAGTAATTTAATTGTATTCGTGTTCTAAAATTACATACATTGACTTATAATTTACATACATACATGAACTTAATATACCTACATGTTATTTACATATATTGTTATTTATGATAGATGTCTTTATCCTTACTTAATGCCTTGCTTTAATAAAATATTAATTTTACTATTAATCGATAACCAAGGTATTAAACCATAAGTAGTCTAATATCGGCACAATAAAATATGTGCCGCAATCTGCTCCATGAGAGTAGAAAGCCAATCCCATTAGAGAGTAGGTTATAAAATAGGTTACAAAAATTTTACGACTGTGTTCTATAAAAATTTGTTCGTAGTGCACATATACGTTGCATAACTGATGTTTTATTAATAAAAACTTAATGTACAAAAGTCATCCATAGGGAGTCGTCAGCAATAGTATACGTCTCTGTTGATATAATATATACATACTGTTCTTAACAGATATAGGAACGAGTCGGTTGCGGCACAAAGGCGCCCAGTATTGATTCTAAAATCATCTTGACCTACTTCGGAAGCGGTGCGTAGTGCGTACATCAGCCAACCTATGTAGATCTTTATACTCATTGTACGTGAAATACCTACATTTCATAACAGATAGTTACAGAAACATTAATGACATTACTCTCGATTTAAATTACTTTATTCAATTAAGAAACATTTATATTATATTGAAGATCAATATACTCTTACATATTTTACATTTTAATTTGATTATCGTGATAACTTTGATTATCGTTTAATATTAGAATATGAATATAATATATAATGTATAGTTAATAAAAGTGTCGGTGATATACTTTGTTTTCATTATCAAAATACGTAACTTAAAAATAAATTATTTTATTTTTTTTAGATCACGGGATTCTTTATTGTATTTTCTGATCTACCGTTTAAAAGATTTATTAGAAGCTGACGTTCAGAATTACACAAAATATTTGTAGTTTATGAATTGTTATTACGTATACACCTATATTGGTAGAAATACGTAGTTACATTTGCTAAATGAAATCAAATCAAAATCAAAGAAATACTTTGTTCAATTTAGGCCCTAAGAAGGCACTTATGAACGTCAAAACTACCACCGGTTCGGAAAATAACCCAGTCATGTGTAGTCCGGTGAAGCTCTATAGACCTTACCAGAACTATGCTAGTCAGTTCGAGGAAAAAAAACCCAGTCATCGAGAAGAACCGGCAAGAAACTTGATCTGGTTTAACTTTTTAACATATATATATATATATATATCTTTAAATATAAATTTCTTCCGTACGTGTGTATGTCACTGAACTCCTCCTAAACGGCTGGATCGATTTCTATGAAATTTTCTGCGTGTTCCAGTGGATCCGATTTTATATTAGATTTTAGATTGGACCCGGTAGGTGGCGATGCGTTTGACTTTTAAGATTTTTTTTAATTATCAAGGCAGGGCAATGTCCGCCAGGCCTGCTAGTATATATATAATATTTAATATATATTACACGTCACAATCACTATTAGTGGATGCACAGAGACGAGTCAATTCCAGACATCACCATCGTTCATATATTGATCCACTCTATAATAGCCTTTTGACACCAAAACCCGCTTGACATGGCGCTTAAACTCACAATCCGGTAAATCGGTAATATCCTTTGGGACTTTGTTGTAACACTTAATACTATTGCCTAAAAAAATTTTACTGGTTTTACTAAGCCTGAAACATGGAACAACCAGTTTGTCACAGTTTCTAGTATTTAGATCATGCCGGTGTTTTTCGAAAACGTCGTATACTAAATGAATATATCTGTATATAATATTGGTCTATTGATAATTTCAGAAATTGTGTTAGTCATTGATAGTGAATAAAATTATACTCGAAAGGCGTTCTTCTCTATGACACTAGTTTATAAGTTTGTATTATAGGTGCTACTCTGGTGGTTATCAAAGCCGAATTTTTTAATAAGCAATTATAATCACAAAGAGATTCAGTAAGAATAATGTATGAATGCGATCGCGATATTAATTGATCTTTCCCTAAACTTTAGGTACTAGAATTTCATTCTAGACATTAGATTTGTCTATGTGATTGACATAGCCACGTTGAAATCTGGAGCGTTTCAATCAGGCTCAATTTATTCACCGATCAACATTAATGTGGTATATGCTAACACTGAAACGACATTAAATGACGACTATATGCTTTATTCCATTGTAATAAGGATTAACCGGACGCATGACATTCATTAACTAGGTCACAGAAAATAGCGTGCGGAAAGGAAACATTATGTTATTTATTTAAGCAAATAAATTAGTGTTTAGTTTTTATACATATTTTTAATTTATTTTAGTACTTTTTCCGAACATTATATATGTACTGACGTTCCTAAATTACCGACGTTCATGTAAGACCAATAACTAAAGTAATACAATTGCCTAGAATGCTTTTTTGTGTGCAATTTGTGTGATTTGTCTAAGGCCTTTGACTGCGTCGACCATTGTTCTTAAATTAAAATTCTATGATGTTTGTGGACTTTACCTCGGCCTTCTAATCTTCCATTTAAATGATCGCTCTCAGAAAGTTAGTATACATGGAGTAACCTCTGCGGAATCGTTGGCATGAGTTAGCCTCCCACAGAGCTTTGTTTAAGAGCTGCATTTTTTTTTTCGAACGGACTACGATATTGACCAAGCAAGGCTTAACGGCTTCATCGGACTACTAGGCGTTCCAAGCTATAGCAAGGGAAGTCATAAGATATGTTCCCATAGCAGTAATGTTTATTATAATATTTGCGTATGTTTATTGTTACTAACAGTATCTTTAATATAATACTCGGATCTGTGCTTTAAAAGTAGCATAACAATTGTTCTGACATATTTTTGGTTCGTGTTTATTATTACTGTATTATGAACTAATAGTTTGATTACTTTATGCCTTAAGATACATAATAAACTGGTTATTGTCTGCCCTCTTCGCTGGTCAATAAAGAAGCATTCTATGTCCTATTCCAGGACATGTTCGAGTTCTACGTTCAAATTTATTATAATCTGTTCAATCGCTTATGTGTAATTGATAGGACAATACTGGTGGGCAAAATAAAATACAGTTCACTGCGGTACAATGTTTATTAATAAAAGAAGATATTGAAGAGACATATTACAATTTATTTACTTCTAACAAGCAGATAATATTTAAAGAAATATGAATGGTTGAAATTTCAATTTTTTTTGTAACTACAAAATATTTGTGTAAGAATATCGCGTGTATGTATTTCACCATCATCATTATCAGCCTGTAAGGGACTTAATGCAGGATCACAGGCTTCTTCTCGAAGAAAAGTATGGGCATAATCATCACGCCAGTACACGACGCATTGACAATTCGAAAAACTCCAAAAATCCATAGTATACATCTTCTCACATACGGTGGTACTACAAGAAAATCTCTCAGCTTCAGGTTTCTGCATGATGTTGTTCTTCCCCGTCAGCCGATAGTGTAACCAATTTAAATTAGTAAATATCCACGAATTCGGAAAAATTCGTCGGTACACGCCGGGGTCCGAACCTGCGGACACCGGATTGATATTCCACTGGACAAATCACTCTACGATATGGCGGTACGGTTGCTGCAACGACGAAACTTATTACCTTGTTCTTTAACACATCGACTATTTTATTTTATTTTTTATTATTTAATAGTGTAAAATAGTTACGTGTTCAAATTAAAATAATATTATTTCTCAAAGTCTCCATCTCCTATACACACAACGGGAATTACTGTACAAAGACGACACCTAGTCATTGTATATGAATTGACATATATAGAATGTCTCAATGCATATGATGTTAAATATTTCTTTATTGTTCAAGTGTAGTGTAATTACATACATGCTGTAACAATTCCAAAGAAATAAACTTTGACATATCTCGATTGAGACATATCTCGATCGAGACACACCACCGATGAAATAGTTATCGGGATTATTCGTGAAATTTCTACTGAACACTATTATTACTACAACACAACTATTACATAGTGATATTTTGAAATGAGAATGTTAAAGTTCATTTCTTAATTGTATTCCTACAATTATCTATTACATAATGAGATATAAGCTCTGCGCACATTTTCATTAAAACTAGTGGGCGCCCAGTATGGTCGACATTCGACCATAGTTCATTGATTTTTTAAAGTTGAATGTAGAATGAAACAGGGTAATTGGAACGTAAGAGTAAAATAATACATACAGTCGAGCATAGCAACCTCCTTCACAACCTTTTTTGAAGTCATTTATTGACAGATGTCAAAATGTCTTTTTTATGTACATGTGTGTATATGTTGTGTAAAATTGAAGCAGTAGTGTGAGTAATGCATATTTTAATTAATTTAATGTACTTCTAATGCATTTTATATAAAATAAATAGCTTTCTGCACTTCTCCTCCGTATAAACTTTAATTATGCCAAGTTTCACGTTCATTCGTCTCTCATTTCTCTCAAAAAGGTATACAAAGTTTGGGCTTCACGTATTAATATATAGATAATCGAGTACTGGCAGTCACTTTTTTATTTGACTTGATATATACATGAAAAATACACAACATACAATAACTAACTCTAAAGTATATAAAAAAAAATGCATACCGAAATTTAGTCATTTTCTTCTACGCTAAAGTGTAGGCTACATTTTTCCACAATGTAGAGAAAGCAACGACGCAAGTAATCTCACAAAGCAATCTTATTTCCTCCCCTCTTAAAGGAAATTCAGTTTAAGTCGTTTTGGATATTATAAATTGCTATTTTGCCGGTAAATGTGAATTTAAAATAAGGAGTGGTTTGTTAAAACAATAACAGGTAATTTAACAAGAATTTATATGAAATAAGTATAGAGATGGGTTTGAAGAAATTAATATAAGTGTTATTAATTAAAAAAAATAAGTTTTGTGCTCATGGTTATTATACTTCATATGATGTATACGGACATATATTTAGTAGATTATTAAATGAGTAAGATCACGTCAACTGGACCTCTATTTACCACTTGGCGATGGAATTTATAATAAATATAATTATTGAAACAATTGAAACAGATTAGTAAAATAAATAAAAATTAGTCTTGAATATTATATAAAAGTAGAAATATTAAACAATAGATCCTGAAAATGTCATTAAATTATCTCGATAGGTTTGATTAAAATATATGTTTTAACTGAAAGTCATTCAAATTTTCATTCTAAAAGAAATACAATGAAAAAATGGTATTTTTAAAAAACCGTTTCCTGGTTTTATTGCCCCTAAGGACCACTTTATAATAAAACAATGATATTTAAATTCCATCACCAAGTGGTAAATTGGGGGTCCAGTTGATTTTCCCCAAATAAAGACCTAAACGGGCCCAGTACCAACATTCATAGTTACTGGCGAGGACGATGTTACTGCTGAATTTTGCCATAAATTCCACAAAGTTTAAAGTAGAAAATTTCCTTTCAATCATAAATAAAACGTAAACTAGATTTTTCTCTCTCTAAATATTTCCCCCGGCCCTAGACAGGCAATTTTCACTGAAGTTACGGCAACGGAAACCCCGTACCATTTTAAATGAAGTTCCCGCAACGTAGCCTCGCTCTGTAAATAATTTATTCATTTTATTTGGCATAGACTAACACTATCATTATTTAGATATTTTCGTTATTGATTTATTATAAGTCTCTTTCCGATAACAAATTTGAGGTTATATGCGTATTACATATATTAGGAGCCCTGCAATTCGAGAGTTCCGTTACTATTGTGCTTGATCACTTATTTGTGCTCGATGATGTTTTTGACGGACCGCCACCTGTGGGGTCCTGGAATATTTCTAGGGGGACTAGCCATCATGGAGTAGGAGATCCGACAGGCCTCTTACGCACGCCCATTCGGCGTTGGATTCTTCTTCAGCTACGGCTGCCAATATGTCTCTGAGTACTGCACCGCACTCAGGCGATGGGATGGTGGCAGTGATGAGAGGACTGTCTGAACTGTTGGCATCTACAGCATTGGGCCGGGTCTAGCTTCTCACGTCACTCTCCGACCCTCAGCATTAGTTCTTAGATTTCATATATTGCCGGTGTTAAGCCAAGCGTTTTGTGGGCCAATACTAGCCCTGATGGAGCTGATCACGGGAAAGATAGTGAGGGTTCAACCGGTACGGTACGGGAAGACCAGTAAGCCCCCAAGAGATGCGCAGGCCATCGCCACCAGCACCAGTATAGACGTTGCGACGACGTGGGGGTGAAGGTCTATTTATTCACCTCATACATTCGTTCTTACCAAACCAAGGGAAGATGGGTCATGGGGCCCGTAACTCCATTGCACTGGTTCGGCCTTCTGGGAGACAGTTGGGGTGTACCAGGCAGTCTCTCTTTAGCGCAGGTTAGGCTCGGGACGACATAAAAAGTGCAAAGGATGGCCTTTGTCTTTCCGTTATGGCGGTAGAGGATACACCTTTTTTTTGTTTTAGTGAGTAAGAGTTTCACACTACCCACTCTTCTCCCTCGGGATTTCCGGGATTTCGGGTTTGTCCATGTAGGATTCCACCACGTATTTGTCAAATGTAGTCAATGCAGTCTTGGTGAGAATGCTAAGCTTCACAGATCGAATGACGGGCCTCAGCGGTGGTGCTGCTATCGTAGCGTAGGAAGGCTGCTTGCTGAAGGCATAGCATAGCCGTCCCCTGCAATATCAGTGGAGCTGTTGGCGGCCGTGGCACAGACGGGCGAGCCATCGGTGTTGGCTTCGGCTTCGAAGGTCGAACTTGAGTGAGATATGATGATAAACAGGAATTTGTTATTTTTCTACTTTTCGTTTTTTTATATTGCTAACGAATGTAAAGTTCCCGTAAGCAATGTTTTTCTAGTAAATACTAAAATTGTTGTCGATTAGATTAAATGAACCGGTACAAAGTAAAGGTCGATATCGGCTACACGATAAGTTGTCTCTTATCGTCGTACTATGCATAGCCTTGGCCTGGATTCGTGGCTTGGGCCCACGTATGTGTGTTTAAATTTTTAACATATTTTGTTGTACGAAATCAGGAAGTGCCAGTAATGTTGATTTCGATTTCTGCATTTTATTAAATAGATAATATTTGTGAAAAACATAAAAGAACAAAGTATTTTATTGGTTACGTTCATATTGGAATGTACACACATATGTTTGAAATAGAATATTATTACGAGGCATTTAAGTGGTAGTTTGCTGAAATAGACGTTCACATCAAGAACAGTATCGCTCTGCTATACTAGATTCTGAAATTGACACACATCGTGTGTGGTGGTATTCCTTGTAAATGACATACATACACCACATACGTACACGTTTAGTAATATGAATATTAGCCACGTGTGGGCGCATTTACTTTTATCCTGTTATTAGCTGATACACGCCTATTTATCATGTTTATTATGTTAACAGGTATATTTTATGTGCAAAGAGAAACATATAACCGTTACACTGCTTGCCCTATTACTTCACAGCAAGAAACACGCATCTTAATCGTAATACTTAAAATCGTAGTTTCTTAAAAGTTTCATAGCTTTATATTAAATTAAGCTCTTTTAGTTTAAATAAGATTTGAGATTAGATAAGGATCAGATGTCTAAGAAGTTAAAAGAAAAACGATCGAAATCTAACCAGAAGATTTTGCGTAATGCGCAATAACCGCAGACCTTTACCGTTTTATTTATTCAAACAATATCACAAAGAGTAGTACAACAATTAGTAATACCTATAATATATTCGAATGCATTTATTGCACCAGTTAACTATATAATTCTATCCATTTAGTTCGCCATACTGTCACAGATAGCCATTCAATTTCAAACTAACCATAGCTTTCCTTATAGTATCTAAACAGCTAATATGTATATGTACATACATATACATGAGTACATACTCAGTAAGTAGATTGTATCCTGTCTTGAATTAAGAGGCTAGTAATTTGACGTTATTATATATTTTCATCTTTTAATGTGAGAATTAAAGGAAAATAAGTGGAGAAAAAAGTAGATCAAGTACTAAGCCGTTTACAGGGTGTATCATCTGTAGTTGAGAATTTTTCAGGTAAACGTATAAGTAGTAGTCCGGTGAAGCTGTTAAGACCTCGCTTGGTCAATAGCGTATACAGTTAGAAAAAAAAAAATGTATAAGTAAAAAAAACTCTTCCCGTGTTTTGAGTTGAGTTTAAGTTTTTTCTTTTAAGTCCTTTAGGGGAACAAGTTTTATGATGATATACACACCGGAATTTTATTAATCCTTATGCTAACTTCCTAAGTATATTATAAATACGAAAGTGAGTTTGTTTCTTACGTTTTCATGCCTGAACCACTCAATCGATCATTATGAAATTTTGCATAAACCGTACTGAAAAGATGATGAGTACCTTCCATTATGATAAAATGTACCGTTACCGTGGGATAGATCAATATTAAATTAACGCGAGCGAAGTCGCGAGCAGAAGCTAATAAATATATAACTAGTTATCAATATCATCCAGCCACACAACTGGCAATTACGCATTACAGATAGTAGTTATAGGATCCAACCCGTGACCTATCGGTTCAATAATAGGGTTTACACCACCGCCACAACAAGCCCCGATAATTATTTGAATTGAACTGTGTTATAATTTTTGTACGGAACTTATTAAAATCTTTACAGTATTCATCGGGACATGTCACAAATGACGGACAAATCAATTCCCGCAGCTTTGTCACGCAATCCATATCTCGTCACTGCTTACAAGTCTATAGCTAACCTTCAATACTCAACGTTACTAGACAAATACTAGAAAAATAGAATACTTTAATGGTGGTAGAGCCACGCTGAAACTATTATTGGTTTCAGCATGAATGGGTCGGCTCGCCCGGGGTAGTACCACCCTCTCATAGAAAAACCGGCTTGAAGTAACAGTGCTTGCATTGTTGCGTTTCGTTCGGTCAGTGAGAGCGCCGGAGACCCATCTCCCCTCCCCTCTCCTCTCCTTTTCCTTCCCCTAACCCTTCCCTCCGAAAGATGGCAACGCACTTACGACTCCTCTGGGGTTGTTAGTGTGCATGGACGGTGGTGATCACTTAACAGCAGGTGACCCACCTGTTCGTTTGCCACCTATGACATAAAAAAAAAATAGAAAAAAAATTGTTATGTTAACGAAAGCATGACGTCACAAACAGATGCCTTCCCTATAGTAGCGTTTTGGCGCCAAGTTTAAATTGTATTATTTTTAACGTCAATTTTTCCTTGAAAGCCTTTTTTTTAGAAAAAATAAAATTATTTTTGAGTAAAACAGATGCGTAAAAATATTGTGGAGTACTTTTTCAAAATCAGTCATCATGCCTATTATATCGCAAGCTGGTCTATTACCTAAAATGATACGGTGGTCATCGGAAGATATTCATAATTCCGGTAATATTCAACATTAGCACTTTGTTAGTATTCAGTGTTCGCTTTCGTTCGTTTGTTAGTATACAGTCATGCGGAAGTTACATCAGATCCACATCCCAAAAGCGTAACACGAACACCACCTTTATTGAATTTTAATGTTTTAATTATGGAACTTTAGCTATACAGAATGTGTGTAATTGTTGAGAACGGTCAGTATGGGGAATTCTGAAACTGCAAATATTTAATATAATCTTCTATTCATATAATAAAAATGAAGTGTCTGTATGTAATATCAAAATAACATTTTTTGACTGATTGGGTATGAAAGTATACACACTTCTGATAACAAAAATGCAATTTTTAAAATTTTTGTCGGTCTGTCTGTTTCTTACGGGTAATCTCCGAAATGGCTAGACCGATTTAGACAGGAATTTTTCTGACACAGCTGAACACACAGCAAATTACAGCGGGTTTCTTAGGCTACTCTAAATTAGACTAGGTATTAACCGCGGCTTCGTCTGTCTATATCTATCTATTCTATACATATAATAAAACTGAAGTGTCTGTATATAATATCAAAATATATATTTTTACTGATTGGGTACGAAAGTATACACCCTACTGATAACAAAAATGCATTTTTTAAAAATTTTTGCTGGTCTGTCTGTCTGTTTGTTCCGGCTAATCTCCGAAACCGCTGAACCGATTTTGACAAGAATTTCACTGGCAGGTAGCTGAAATTACAGCGGGTTACTTAGGTTACTCTAAATTAGACTAACTATAAACCGCGGTTTCGTCTGCAATACTATCTCCAAAATGGTTTGACCCATTTTCACGAAACTTTCACCAGCAGATAGCGGACATCATAGCAAGTAATTTACTTTATTTTAATTTAGACTAACTGTTAACCGTGACTTCGCCCGCAATACTATCTCCAAAACGGTTAGACCGGTCTTTACGAAACTTTTATTGGCAGATAGTTGACTTTACAAAAAGTAATTTAGGCAATTTGAGTTTATACTAGCTGTTAACAGTAGCTTTGCCCGCAGTGCTATCTCCAAAACGGTTCAACCGATTTTTGCGGGACTTTCACCGGTAGATAGCGGACATTATAAAAAGTAATATAATCTATTTTAATTTAGACTAGCTATTAACCGTAGCAAACAAAAAGCAAGTAATATGAGATACATACAAATAATAAATACCTGACGAATTATGATGAATTCTATTGCGGTTACGAAACACCTACATATAAGGTACGTACCTAGAATACTGTCCCCATTAATTTTATATACTTCTGCTAATATAAAAAATACAATTTTCCGGCATAATTTCGTGTGTCACTTATAAATTCATAACGAAACCATATTTTTAACATAGAAAAGAAATGTTCTTTTCAGGAATTATCCTAGCCATATTTAAAATTTCTTTACGGGGGTAGTCTATATAGACTCATAACCTTTTAGAAACTTATAATATATGAAATCACTACATATTATAAAAACAAAGTCCTCCCTCGCGTCTGTTTGTCGGTCGTTTTCATGCGGTTGTCATCAGTAGATAAAGTGATTCATGAAGAAGGTTTACCTATATAATTTGTCAATTATTTTTTGTAAATAAGTTGATATATAACGATAATTGTTGGAAGTATCGGAAAAATTAAAGCCGGGTCTAGGACCTTTCGTCGAAAACGTTGCCTTTTAAGGCCCTTTTAAGCCCTTTAAGATGTAACAAAACAATAGAAATACGCAAAGTGGCGGGAATCAGCTAGTTAAAAATAACGTTGAAATTTCCACTGAATTTAAAACAATTTATACGTAAAACCTTTTATCCGTTGGGAATTTCACAACAAATAGTGTTATCAGTTTCTTAAATTGTGACAAGTTTGTCATTTTAAAATACGTGACTTAGAAATATGTGAAAAGGCTAATTGTTTCCGAAATGTTTTATTGATAACCATAGAAGTTGTTGAGTTTATCAAAAATTAAGAAGATCATCTCAAATATATAGGAGAAAAAAATGCTTAACTCTTTTGGACTTTGCCTATTTCTAAATAGACATTGATAGTGTCAGTTGTATGGAATAAATAAATACATTGTTTCTACTAATTAAAGGAGATGCTGCATTTCATTGTTTGATGTTTCCACGGGCATTTTATTATCTATCATTATCAGTTAAGATTTTCATACATAAATAATTGATAGAACAGTGCCTTTAACGTGTTAATTTATCAAAGTATAAAATCATCAGTATTTAGTCATTTAAAAAAGAAATACTTATTGTCGAGTATAGCTATTAGTTAAGAGACCTCCTCATTCGATTTATGTCTCGACATAAATCTACAAAGGATAGGTACAATAAAATAATAATTAATTTGTGACCCCTTCTCGGCTATGGGCATCCTCTAATTGTTTCCATTCTTCTTTGTTTTGTGCTAACTCTGTCCAGTCTCTTGTGGTCTGCCTCTTAACCCTATGGGCCTTTCATCTGACAGATGAAAGTGCAATTATAACTAAAAAATAAAACAAGAAAACTAATTTAATAAAAAATAGTGGAGAAATTTAAGATTATCTTGTAATCATCATCAAAAAATGGTGACGACGAACTACCATTGCCGTAAAATAAAGGACGATCACCGCTAAGTAGGCTTTATAATATATTAATTATGCCGGTTTATACTAAATTGTGCACTTTTTGTATAGCAAAATTATATTTTAACATTTTTAATTGTTCATAATATATAAATATAGCATAAGCAATTGTTAATTTTAATTATGTAACTGGAGTGAAGTTTAGTTTTAATTCCGCTTATTAACTTAGTGTAAATAAGACCACATTCTATATTATTTTAATAAACTCACTGTATGTTTTGTGCATTCTTATTTTATTGTATTATATATATAAAATGACAGAGGTCTGCCGTTATCACTCAAAAACTACTCGATATACTCACTATATGTTAATCACTTTTTTAAAGATTTACTCTTAAACACTTGATTCATATCTACAACAATTACCACGATATCTTCATTTAATATACAGTTATTAACCTTTTAAGAAACTATGATTATTATAAGCACTTTGCATTCGGCACGTTGTTTTTTCTTGCCGTGGAGAAATGGGGCAAGTGGTGTGGCGCTCATATTTTACCAGCTGTACATAAAATATATTATTAAAATAGTAAACGGTGCAGACGAAAACGCTGGCATGAATGTGTACTAAATAATAGCATAAGTAAAAAAATAAGCATCGTAATTATTTTTTAATTTTGAGGATGAAACTTGGAATTTACTTTGTGTTTAATTACACAAAGTCCAACAGATTTGTTAGTTCAGCTTATTCCGAAACTATTGTAGTGTGTTACGCTACTAGATATATTATTTGTCCAATAGCAATTTGTACAAAACTTTAAAGCTGACAGTTATTAATGGGTAATTGTAGTTTCGTCTGTAAATGTGGCGTAGTAACTCGTTTATTTTAACTGTTAGTTTTGTCGAATACACAAATATCGACTTATATTAATACCTAACTTTATCTGCTACATAGGCGTATCGTTATTTGATTTGCAATTTTTTATTATAATATATTGATTGTGAAATGGACATTATTTCCTGATTGCTGTATTGTAATTAGATATAGGTATACCTGTAATATTTTAGTCGCAGGAGTATTTAAAATAAAAATATAAATGTAGGAATATATTATCAATGTTTTTATTTTTAGATTTATTTATATTACGCAGCCGTTAGTACGAAAATTGTAATGTTTAAAATATAATAAATCGCCTATATTATATTTATTTCTAATGACTTTAAATTATTTATCAAAGATAAAAACCCGAGCAAAAAATTTTGTAATAACATTTTACAATACGCAACAAAAAGTATATACAACATTCTTTTTAATGTTTGTATGTTAACACTAATCTAAATATTTTTTCTTCAATATTTCTACCAATACGCGAGTGTATGAACTGTTTATAATCTCCAAAAAGAATACATAAATACGCAAATCTCAAATCAAATACAAATCAAGAGATGGATATACATTGTTACATTGTATGCACAATAAGCATTGCAGATATATCTTTTATGATAATATGTACGCTGACAAACTTATGTATGAGAACAACACAAATCTAATGCTATTTTGCACAGAAAAATAATGAATAAATTCCAAATAAGTGTCTAACGTAGCAAAAAGGGAAATAACTTTACCAGGAATATGTTCGTTAAGAACATAGAAAAATCTGTAAAAGCAAAATATTTCAAATTTTATTCAAATTTGGCTTGCTTTCGTCATAAAAAAACATATCATTACATGAATTCTTATAGAATACTAGCTGACCAGTGCAACGTCGTCCGCATCAAATCGGTTATCACCGACATCAATTGTATTTTATAACACGAAGAATTTTAATAAACCTAAAACTTGATTATAGCTACACCTACCGTTTCCAATTATATATCCAAACTATCAAGAGACTCACTCAAACATATACCCAGATGGTATTTGAGAAGTCTTTTAAAATAAGCCTACAACCTATTCGCAGCATCATCTACCGGGTTCAATTAAAATAAAAACTAACCTACATATATATTGGCGGTAATGTAAAAAAAAGCTTCAGAGGTCTATGGAACCAATGTAATACTAATCTAATACTCTATCCCTTGGAAGGAAGTTCGTTTCCTTTTTTTGTAGACGTTTACTATATAGTATTATATAGTTTAAATTATAAATTATCAAGTTGATATAGTAAAACTGTAAATTAAACGATAAAACATATTCCTAAAATAAATAACGATAAATTAAACACTGAATGATGTCATAACTATTTTCAACTTGTATTGAAACTTTTTCACTCTCCATTGTAATGAAGAAAAATTTAAATATTAAAAAGATATGAGCACGACGCGTCAACTGTCACTTGCCTGTAACTATTCGTCTAAGGATTAGCAACGGTTTCGACAATGAATTTCAATTAGCCAGTTTTTTCAAATATATATCTTTATGTTCTTTCGAACAGTGTGCGGGCTACCTGGCTGCCGGTAAACGTTACGTTTATTAGTGCATATCGCACCTTTACAGGCAAAAATATTGATTTTTATATACATTTAGAATGTTTTGTTTTTCACTTACTTTGAAACGCTACCTACTAAAACATGAAATTATTATTTTTGATATTAACAATAATGTGCCCGATGCTATTTTTTGTAAATAAAAAAAGTATGTTCAAACCATGTTATGATAGCTGTAATTTTAATATTATTTTATTTACACATAAAAGAAGGTAAATTAAAAATAATATGTATAGAATAACTTAGCTATAGCTGTAGCTTAGTGCAACACTGGCTGTATGATAAAAATAGCGATAATTGTGGAAGAGCCTGTTATAGACGTATGTATTCAAGATGGCATCAGTCCCAAGTCATACGTTTACGTTTATCGATGTTTTACATTGTTTGTGGTGAAATCTCAATACCATAATGGTTAATAAAATGAAACATGTTCTTTGTAATGGAAAAAATAAAATGGTTTGAAATGAATTATTTTATCTATAAAGAATATCATCGGGCACATTGTTGTCAATAACAAAATGGTCTGGCAGTGATAAATTCATGATTTGAATAGCGTTTAAAAGTTACTGAAAAAAAAGCTTCTATATTTATAAATCAAAATTTTGACCTGTAAAGGTGATGCGCATTAAAAAACACAACGTTAACCGGCTACCAGGTATCCTGAAACCTGTTTGAATGGGCATAATATATCTTCATATTAAAGAACCAGCTTTTCTAAAATTCTCGTTCTTCCAACGTTGCTGGCTCTTGTGCTAAGGTGTCGCAAAAAGTCTAGTTACATTAACTACAATTTTTTGCCTTTCTTTAACCTGGAGAACCCCTTGCGTTTTATGGACAAAAGGGATCCTAGATGTAACCTTGTAATATTAATTATCACTGTGTAAAGTTTCGTCAAAATTGGTTCAGTACTTTCAGAGTGATACGTGTCACAGGGACAGACAGACAAAAAACCCAGATTTTGAAAAATTCTTCATTGGCGCTCCGCTCCTATTGGTCTTAGCGTAATGATGTTATAGCATATAACCTTCCTAGATAAATGATCTATAATAACACTGAAAGAATTTTTCAAATCGGACCAGTAGTTCCTGAGATTACCCCTTACAACGACACAAACTCATAAAACAAAAATCAAAATTGAATTATTATAAAAATTTTGTACCTTTTACAAACACTTTTACAGTGGCAACCAAACCAGGCAGAGACTGTATCTTGGTAGCCAGAAAACGATTATACAGCATGTTTTACAAGTGGCACATTAGCGGGTCGTACTTATACATATTCAAACTGACAAGCTAAAATTGTTAGTAATATGATTTGACAAATAAGTCTATACACAATCACACATACACATACATACATACATACATACATATTAAACGTTTACATACACATTTTATACACACTCTATACACATATTCTATACCTTAATATATTCCTATATTATGCAGTTACGATTTAACTTTTAACAATTCCTCAGTTTCGTGATAGGTAAGAGTGCTCAAACATTTGGAAATTAGACCCTTAGCCGTATGGACCGGAACTTCCTCGATTGAGCAGTGTTTAAGGATTGTATTATAGATATGTGGAAGCCATGAATGTTCTCTGTGCAAAGGCAGAATTAACTTTGGGTGTCGGAGCACTGAATAAACTTTACCTCTTTATAATATTAAGTATTATAGTATAGATAGATATCGGTTATGTTATGTGGTATGTTTGATATACAGTGAATACGTTGAATTGTGTACCGCTGATCAGGATTCCTTCTCCCCGCAATTATGGACATTTACTTTAAAAGGTTTAAAAGCTTTAAAAGGCATTCTAGGAGACCGGGTCTACTTTTATTTAGCTATTCCGCCAAGCATACACGAAGCCGGGATCTGACGGTGAATTTCGCTACCGCACACTCGCCGAGACCTTCCTCGGTAGCGGCTCACGCCTAGGTTCGATTCTCCGGAATTGAGCCCTAGGGCACGCTGCTGGCGTGATACAATGACATGAAAATGAAAATTTTCTGTCACTAACTTCCATCACCCATCAGGCCAATAGCTGAGTTCGTTAAGAAACGCACACAAAAAAAAGTTACATATATTATTTGCAGATATTGTTTCACGACCTTGAGTAGTAAAACCGTTAACTATTTTAATAATACTAACTTCCTTGTATTATATATACGAAGTGTATCACAAATGGAACTGAACAATAAAAAGTCTAACCGCCGTAATACCATGGTAACAATGACTCATTGGTTGCGTAATCCATTACGGCAATACTTTTCCTGATTTCAATACCAAACTCCAAAAATATGCTAAGATCGTTATAATTATCATAAAACTTGATACATAGACAATGAATGAGTATAATAAACTATTTAACTTTGCCAAACTCAGCACTGATTTTTTATAGAAGTGATTAGAAGTTCATAAATATATTTGTTCTGTCCTTCACATTGGCTTTTTTATTGTATGTAATACATGCCAATGGAACGTTCTATATTAGGAATACGAAGGAGTGATAAAATGCGCCACACCAAGATAAGAGAAAGAACAAAACAAATAGATTTCTTACAACACGCTATGAAACTAAAGTGGAAATGGACAGGTCATATAGTCAGAACAAAGGATGCTCGATGGACAAAACGAGTCGTCGTACTATGGAAAGGACCAAAGGGAAAAAGAAAAAGAGGCAGGCCACATAAAAGATGGTATGATGACATCAAAGAAATAGCAGGGGACAAATTGCAAATAAAGGCAACAGACAGAAAACAATGGGCAAAAATGGAGGGGGCCTTTACCCTTCAGAGGGGTTCTCATTCAATTAATGAAAAATTCAATTAATTAAAAATGAATTCTATGTAAATGACAAAAATTACTAATTAATCAATTATATTGTAAACAAAATAAAATGTAATTAGAATATTATAAATATGAAATGTCACAATAACGAAAAAACAAATGTATAGAAGAATAAAAAATGTATTAAATTATTGTATTATAAGATAAACAACTGTTATAAATTGTAAAATAGACATTGTAAAATGGCATGGATAATGAGAAATAATAACAGGCTTATTTATTTATTAATACATACCAAGAGCTGCTTTCATTTTGGACTTTATGTCAATTATATTTCTGTATAAAAGTTAAATGAAGTAGGTTATGTAGGAATCAAGATCTTTTTCATAATAAAAAGCTATTGAGACTCATTAGGTACATAATAAGATATGACTTAAGATCCTATACGGCAGCATATAGATATAGAGGCCCATCTCAAATAATAGGCTGATTAGGTTTGAAGAATATAAAATTTAGAACAACACAAAAATAATATCATTAACGTTATTCTGTTCCAGTTTTTATCAATTTATTATATAACACTACCATACCGTTGTAAAAGACGTCTTAATTCACACAACGATTCAAGACACATTGGTGATTTCAAAGTCTTCATTTATGTATTATTCCAAATATATTATGACAGTATTCAATAATGTTTTTCAACGTGCTCAGTTTCCTTGTGATGTTATTCTTCACCAACCGCCAATGGTGTTACTAATTACACGCAAATGATTATACATATACACATGTATTGGTTGATACATTTTTTATGATGTAACAAACAAACGTGCAGTTGACCTAATGATAAGTGGTATCTGCAACTTATGGTTATGTAAAATCAACCTCGACAGGACTCTAACATCGATCGGTCATTTTTACGACTCCTGTAGATTTAGTTGAAACTCTACGTGTATTAGTGTGTTTGCCCACTTTCTACCACTCGCCGTCACTATGCCGAGACTCTAACCAGTGAGCATCACATCGATATACCACTAGTCGAAACCCTCGGACTCCAAGACATTAAGATATCTAAATATAAATATTTAGTTTCCCAATCGAAAGACAATAATAATCGCGGACCTGAAAATAAAATGTTATAAACACGGAAACGTATAGATTTTAGTACTCATGGCGTTTGAGCAATCTTTGCTCCAATGGCGCCACGTTACGGTTACGTTACGGTCTTTTACAGATTAGATCCAATACTATAATTTCGTGATCAAAAATAAGTAACATTGCGTATGTAAAATAATTAGCAAGTTACATTTTTTTGAGCTAATATATTCTTAATCCCAAGGAGGGTTGATATGAGGCAGGCGGCCGATCGTAAAAATTAAATCAAATCATATACTACAACATGACAAACATGCTCTACCGGCCCTACTTATGTGGGATAAGGGTAAGAAGAAGAAGAAGATTTAGAATGTTCTTGTAACTCGTTATCCGTCACTCAAACCTAGAGACTACAAACATTAAATAAGAAACTTACCAAATTACCTATTAGAGATTAGGAAAAATTAGAAAACAAACGTGTGATAATTATTATAATACATTTGGAATACATAAATTATATACACGAATGATATTATTATGTCATTATAAATTATCAATTAATATACTATACTTAATAGGAATATACACTTGCGTAATAAGAATTCTGTATTTAAAACATTTAGTTCTCTTTTACACGTCACTAGCTTTACATTAATTGAATTTAAAATAGTAATCGTTTTCGTTACTATAAGAGAATAGCAGCTACTACATGTTTCATTTGGTACGTATTCTTCTTAGTTTTAATCAATACTAAATATACTTTAGGCAATAATCAGTTAGTGTTGTGTATTTTCAGAAAAATATTCGTGATTTTTCATAACTACCTATATATTATGTAGGATTTTAAAACACAATAATCTACAAAATAGAATACTACATTGTGTATCATTTCTTTCTTGCAAAAGTTTGCGTGGCATTCGTACCGTGAATAAAACCAGTATACAAGGATCCACGAAAATCAACTAGTACATACCATCTAAACATATTTCCTACGAAATAGAGGGGAGTGAGGAAATTCAACGATTAGCTGGACACGTTAAACATAGAGGCAGTGTTATGTTTGCGGTCGCAACAAGCAATTTTAAGTCTTATTAATTAGCGATTAAACTGCGAAGTGTAATTTTTCTTTAGATATTACAAGACCGGTGGAAACGGCACAGCTGTTGCTAAGGCATTTTTATTTGAAACGGTTTTTACATATTTAACTCGGTGTAGGTAAAGTTATGAGTTTATCAGTAATTCAGTTAAAATTAATGTTACGAAAACGTATTCGCATTATATTTCTACATATAATAGCTGGAATATACCTACTATATTTTTTACATTTAATATTGATAATGAAATAAGAAGTACACTGACTGCAATTCAGACCGCAGAATTATACATGAATAATGAGAAAGGGTGAGAGAAGCGACAACGGTATATCAGAAAATAGTCAAAGTCATCAATTATGTGAAAGAAAAACGTTTTATGATAATAGAAATTATTTACGTAAAACTCCAAAGTATCTGATTTAAAATAGATATATTTAAAAATAGTAGGTAGTACTATTATCGAAATAAGTATATCTAAGAGAAACGAAACAACTCAATTGTTACCAAAATGAAATTAAATATCTATGATTTAGGAAACTTATCATTGGCGCTGAATAAATAACATTCTCTTTCTTCAAGGTTATTCAAACCCATAGGCCATAGAACGCATTGACTATCGTTTGATTCTTTTCAAATTAATCTGTTTATTACAGTTTTGTTGTATTAAGGCTTATATTTAACATATTGCATGCAAGTAGTTATATACGATGGTGGCCGTACTCTTGAATTACGCGAACAGTACATAAAAATTGTAATTTTGAGTAACGTATAAGTTATCTTGATTATTTTTTAAAGTTGTTTACAAAACTGCAGAATATACTATAAATAAATTACTATTAAGCAGACAATATTACTATGTTTTTTAAAGTATTTATTGTGTAAATTGACGGGTTAATATTTAATTATTCTACGACCTTGCAGTACATTATATATTGATAACAGTGTTATAAATATAACATACCAAATATTCACAGAAAAATAAGTTTTTTGACAAAAACTATTAATATTAAATTTTTTCTTTATGTTTCCAATATATAAACATCAAATTGAATATATTAACATAACGTTTAAGTTCTAAACAGAACTATATAATAATATATTTGATAGATTAGATGTTTTGTGCATTAAGGGTATTGTTATCTATATAAGGATATATAAAAAGGATTTGTTGAAATCAATAGTACAATTATTTAAGATCTATCCTAACCTGTATGAATAAGGTTAATTATGATGGTTCTCGTGGAATGATTGATAGGGCAGTGTAGATAGTAGTACAAGTATTAAATAATATTAAAGTGGTACGTCGAGGTCAGTAGAGTTGAGAGCATTTAGCAAAGGCGGGCGAGTATGCTGCAGCAAGGTCATTAGGTACTGACTGTGGCGACCACTAACAATTCGGAGCCGAGACTATTTAATTTATTTATAAATAATCTCCCTATTGATCTTGTTTACATTTGCAAGTTCGAATATTTTAGGCAACTTTTAGCACCAAAAGATAATACAAATACCTCATTTTACTGGGGAAATGTATCTTTTATTTGGTATGAAAAATATGGACAACCAAAATACATAAAGGTTGTAATAGATTTATTCAGTATTTATATAACAAAATGCAGAACGATTTAGGTGATACGATACATTCTTCTCTATCAATATTTTAAAAAAACCTTTTTTTTTTTTTAATGTTATGATTACCTTAGAATGTAAGTCAGTAATTAAGAAAGGGGAACGTAACAAAGCTGTAATGATATAGAAACCTTAGAAATGAAGTTATATTTGAAATCAAAAGAAAAATTCAAAATTTACAAACCCGTTCCTAAACTTTGGCAATGTAACTTTCATATAAAAGAAAATTTTCAGTGTGAATCGTGAGAATTCGATGAAACTCTTCGAAACTTAGACTTCAAAGAACTCACAACTCAAATAAGGGTAACCTGGGTAATTGTAACCAGTTTGTTCGCGTAAAATTTGTATGGTTTTCTTGCCTCATAAAAATAGAATGGTAATACGAATGTTTTAGTATACATTTTTTGTTTTTATTGTAGCATGGCAAAGTGACTGCACTATGCCTGATGGTAAGCACAGTACAATCCAAAAACAATGGCGACCACCGAGAGATACACTATCCATCGCCGGTCGCCGCTGTCATGCCGGCCTGCGAAAAGCTGGATATGCACAGAAACGCGACCCGAAGAAGCGAATCACTATGACGGGCTTTTTCGCCATATACATGGTGGTTGTGACCCAGTCAGGCTGTAAACCCCTACCGCCCGCTTTCACCATTGCCTCGTTCGTTACTCAGCAGGGTGCACCACGTGCAGGTGAGGTTGGCTTGGGTGTCTCAAGTCTTATGATGTTATTCGACACCCCTTACACCCCATATTTTATTGATGCAATTTTACATGAAAACATAAAGCTTTATATGATATATGTATCATTTATTAATGGTAATGTATTTCTTCTTCTTTCTTTTTTTATTAATAACGTGTTTTAACTCTACTTGTGACAAAGTACACTTAGTGACAAAGCAGTGTTGAATTAAAATCCGATTTATATTTTCTCTATTACAACTCTGCGCTTGCGTTAATATATTGGTTTATTGAAATTGCTTAAAATTATAGTTTACACATGAATAAGGCGGTATAAAATTATGCCCGAACTTATACACGTACTTACTGTTTATTATAGAGGAATTATTCTTGTCTCGTAACTATTGAATAAGATTTAAAAAAACTTATAATCTATATATAACCTATTAATAAATAAGGCAATATGGTTTACAAAAGAATATTAACATGGATCAAGCCGTTCTTAAGTTAAATCCAGATAATGAGGTGAAATTCGATACTAGCGACCTTTAGGTATCCAAGTATTACAGAATGAGAAAAAAATGTATAACCAAAATTGCAAATCTTTTGCTTACATATTATAAAAGATAACACACTCTGTCTGTCTGTTTATTTTAAGTGATCAACTCGAAACCAATAACTCATTTTAATTGATTCCTTTTTCAAATTGTATATATATTTTCCAGCCAAGTTTTAATATGTGTTTTGTTATAATTATATAAGGTAATATTTCGAATAAGTTATGAAGTTAAAAATAAATTATATAGACACAAAATGACCATCACTAATCTTTGTTATATAGTGGTTATAATTTAACTTTAATATTTAGATCATAGTAACCGCTACTACATTGGCGCGTTGCCACCCTTTTGGGGGAAGGGGAGCGAGAGAAGAGGGGAGGGGAGGTGGGCCTCCGGCGCTCTCACTGACCGGACGAAACGTAGCAATGCACTGTTACTTCACATGGGTTTTCTATGAGAGGGTGGTACTACCCCGAGCTAGCCGACCCATTCACGCTGAAACCAGTAATAGCTTCAGTACTCGTGTAGGTACTCGTCGATCTTTTTGGCCGCTCTGAATATAGCTGTAAGCTGGGGCTTGCGCATAATATCATCAAGACTTTAATGCATTTCAAAGTTGAAATATTAATATAATATTGGCATTTATTTATCCTTAAGTTGTTTCGATGTTATACATATAATATAACATATATTTGTACTGAAATTTGTGTTCTACGCAATTATATTTAAGGTGGCCAAAAGGCGAGGACTGTAGATCATTACAATTATTAATGTTACTATTATATATGAAAAAAAAAATTCTGTGCACCATTGGAAATTGATAGCCTATAAAAATGATGTATCAATAAAATACTTTTAGACGTCATTTCAGTAACAATTAAATAACTCATCGACAATAACTACCGGCAAAACAACGTGTGCGAAGCCGCGGTCACAGCTAGTTTATTATATACTAGTCTCTGCCCGCGACTTCGTCCACGTGGAATAGTTACTTTGGGCTAACGCTAACACGCTGCTGAAACTCTCAAGTGGAAAAAATACCCCGATTTTTGAACATTCTTCATTGCTGATCCACTCCTATTGATCTTAGCGTGATGATATATAGCCTATAACCTTCCTAGATAAATGAGCTATATAACACTGAAAGATTTTTTCAAATCGGACCCGTAGTTCCTGATATTACCCCCTACAACGTCACAAACTCACAAACTTTACCTCTTTATAACATTAAGTATAGATTAATAAACAAAAAAACAACATTAAAGAGGACTCCTAAACATATTACATCAAACAAAAATATAATTCGTATATTTAAGTAGTGTACTTTTTCATTTACATATATGCCAACATGATCGTCATAATTTAATTATCTCCGTAATAATCGTGGGCTCACGCACACTTCCTTTAAAGTAACCTTGTTCTCAATGAAAAATACCAAGTTCATAGATTGGGTAGTAGGCTTGTTAGTGAACACTCAGCCGGTAAACGCAGTTTAGATAGTCGTCAACGTCGTCCTCTAAACAATTTATCCATTTAACGTTTGTCGGCGTGCATGTATATTCTGAACTATCTTCTGCTCCCGATTTCGTCCACGTGGAATAGTTATTTTGATCTAAACGTAGCGAAAGCTCTCAGAAGGAAATAAATGCAATTTTGAAACATTCTTCATTGGTGTTCCGCTCCTATTCGTCTTAGTGCCATGATATAGCCTAATAAAGCCTTTCTCGATAAATGAGCTATCTAACACTGAAAGAAATTTTCAAATCCGATTAGTAATTCCTGAGATTAGGGCGTTCAAGCGAACAATCAAACCCTGCAGCTTTATATTAATAATATAGATTAACCCTTGAATTATGAAATGTTTAGATAACAGACAAAATGTTTTTAACTGTAGTTGAATCTATGAATTAAATCTTACTTGCCTAACCTAACTAGTTTTTATTCGTAACTTACAACTACTGGTATAAAGTCTGAAAATCATTGTTGGGATCTTAGACCGCCATATTGTATATTTTATTTTGTATTCATAATCATGTGTCATTTGATATTGTGTATTGTAGCATTATGCGTAGTTTCGTTGTTGTGTGCAAGTAAATCATAAATAATAACATGAAACATGAATTTTAAAATGTTACAAAAGCTGTCTAGAAAATTCTACAAATTGGTCAGCATTTTACCTGAGCACTGAAGTCATATTGATAACTTCGTTCTAACGAAACAGTTTGGAATGATGGTAATAACATCCAATATCAGAGCTGATTGTCAAAGTAGGCAAACGAAGAATAAGATATCACAATAATAAGCGTTTAGTTCTAAAAACAGATTAAATGAAATCAAATTCACATTGAATTGAAATGAAATTACAATCGGTATCGGTATTAAAAAATTACTTTTGTCTAGCTTATTATTAATAAGTTATTTATTCTATGTCCATATTTTATGTTATTGCGTGTATTAAGTAATTATTCGCAGCGCTAAATTATGAATAATAGTAGTAGTTTATTGGTTGAAATTAGATCGTAATAAAGGATACAAATATTATCTCTATTTTACAAACATTGTAGATCGTAAAGTATGAAGATTAGAAAAATAAAGGAAATAAAAACAATTTTCAAATTTTTAATGCTAACCCAATATAAAAAAAAAAAAAACAAAACAAGAAAATCGGTTGAGAACCTGAGGAGGCAGATGTTCTTACTCGCTTCCTCACTGCCGATTTATATGTATAGGTATATTTAGCTAAGCTAGTGGTCGAAATTTGACCATAATTCATTTTGACATTCAATAATTTATTAAAGATACATTATTTATCAATTAATTATTTAAGTATTTATTAATATATATTATGAATTTACATATTACATATTATAAGATAATAAAATAAACTTTGTTCTACACTATCACTTTGACCAGTTAATTTCAAAGGGCAAGTAAGTTATTATATATAAGTATATATAAGTAAGGTATATATGTTGAAAATATTGGATGTAGGATAGGATGAAAATAGGTAATATGAAAGTAAGAGAGAATGGAAAGACAATAGAATAGCACGATGAGAGTGAAAGAAATAGTCTAAGTACTATTGTGATTACAGTAAGGGAGACGAACAAAATAAAGAAAAAGGAAGGATGACGCACGGTCTTTTTCATTTACATATGTATACATGTTGCGAGTCATTCAAGCAGTAGTCTGTGTAATTATACATTTTAATTAATTTAACTTGTTTTTAATGCAACTTATATAAAAAATAGCTTTGTGTACTTCTCCTCCATATAAACTTCAACTATGCCAAATTTCACGTTCACCCTTTCGAGTAATTCGCTTAAAAAAGCTGGTCATTAAGTTTGTGTGATCTATCGGTACAAGACTAATTTGGTCTTAACATTACATATTAATTATTACATTACAATTTTCTTGTCGTCTTTCTAGATAAAACAGATTCATTGTAGAATTCTTATTAATGTTGATCAAAGCGGTATCGAAGCGCGGTACCAATAAGCCAAAGCAAATGTTAATATTTTATCTATGCTACTGAGTGTTTCAGAGTTATGGAAACAAAGAAGTGAACTTTTAAACTAAAATATTTTACATTTTATGTGCCAGAAACGCACCCATTAAGATAGAACGGATACACACATTTAATTTCAGGGAGACCATAGTTTATCGTCCATAAAGTTTGACACCAATCTGCACTTTACTCTCTATATGATTGGCATATGTTCTAGTTACTGCATTCCGTGCACAGGTTGCAGATATGTACTATCCACATTGTATATAATAGAGATATAACCAAAAATTATACATCGCTCTAGCCTCATAGACAAGTTATCTTCCTGAGCGTTTTCTACTGTGTGTATTATGAAGGGTGTATCAAAAAGCTATTCACCGTATTTTTTCTCGAACTGACTACACTATTGGCCATTTTAGAGGCCTCTACAGCTTCACCGGACTACTAAGGCGAGCGCTTAAGGCACTCAGCCGATTTTATTTGGGCAACTAGCTCAAGGGTGCACGGCACACCTCGGCTTGGCTGTTGCTTGTTTCATGCAATTCGCGATCTATCTTAGCTAACCCAAGTTAAGCTAAACTATTCATACAAATATGAGTTATTGAAACATACATGTGTACCAGGCATGCGTGTCTCAATAACTCTTGTGTGTATTTTGTGTCGGAAAATTTCTGAGCTATTTCAGTTCGATAAGGGAAAAAACAAAACCCTTCCACTTTTTATGTGTAAGCATGTGAGCGTGCACGTTTGTGGAGGTGATATGTGTAGTGTTGTAGCAGTGATGTAAATTTTTGTCTATTCACCGTAATTCCGTTTACTTCCTTTTATAGCAGAGATAAGGCATCTTCCATCTCGATACGAAGAAAGACACAAGCTCGATAAGCTATATTATGTTTGTCGTACTGTCATGCAGTGAAACCGCCACCTGGCCAGTATTTTTGCTCCTTTCTATGATATTGGTAATTCAGACTTAAAGTGATGAGATAATTGAGCAAGTCCACGTGAGAATGGCGACTGACGATTGATTATAGATCTCTTGGAGGTCATCGTTGCGGAATAGTACTAGTTATTTAAGCTACCATCAGAATCAACGTCAATACATTCATATCTGCATAAAGTAGACAGTTCAATGTATTTGCTAGATATGACCCAATTTACAGGTAACAATTGTATGCTTATTAAACAATGTTATATAATAGTATAATGTAATTTCAATAACTATGGTGTTAAAAATTAAAATATGAAATATAATCATTTTAAATTATAAAGATTATTGCCCAAAGTGAAAAAGTGTATATTGAAAGATATAATGCATTGTACTTTCATGGGAATAAACCAATTTTGAAAATATTGATGCACATCTCCGTGATGACCTCGGAAACTTCCTTTCTATACTCTTCAAAAGCCTCTTCTGGTGTTAAAAATCGTTGGATGCGTAAATAATTCCTGACTTCTGAAAACAGGAAAAATGTGTTATATGCAGGATGACCCATAATATCTACGTCTTTTCCCTTTTAACGATTCGTTAGTTTGTCTGGCCGTATGAGAGCAGACATTGTCATGATACAAGATAATACGATCTTTTGATAGTGACCACAAGATGAGAATTCATCGACCCAAAAAATCATCTATATCTTTAACTAGCTGTTACCAGCGGCTCCGCACGCGCTTTTTAAAAATTTATTAAAGAAATGTAAAATTGTAAGTGGGTGTGTACATTACAGAAACGCTTTTTCAAAAACATTTGTAACTACGATACGAACGCCATCTGCTGTAACATGTAACGTGTACATTAGATATATGAATACTAATAGTATATCGAATGGGATGGGATTTATCATCAGCAACTTCAACCTACTATATACCAAACTCAGTGCTCACTTACACTATTTAAGAAAGTAATGAAAATTATAAACTATACATTATCGAACAATATATCTTAAATATTTTATTTTATAGATAGATATAATATGCCCGTATTGTCGATACACTTAAATTATTCTTATACGTTGCTATAATAACTGAGTTATGTAGAATCAAACGTGGTAAATAAAACAATATGGCCGCCAAATTGACCAAAAAGATGATATAATTCATATTACATACAAATATATGTCTTTCAATTATGTATATTTATTCTTGGAGTCAGTAAGGCACACGTCTCACGCAGTTGTAACATATTTTTGATCAATTTCACACGGACGAATACAAAGGTAGCAGTTAATCACTACATAGTTTACCAATTCAAATAAAAAAAGAATCATTAAAATCGGTTCACAATTGACTAAAATATCGATTAACATACATAAAAAAATACATACAACCGAACATAGTAAACTCCTCCTTTTTCGAAGTCGGTTAAAAAAAAGTCCTCTGTCAGCTTATCTGTTCGCGATAAAGTCAAAAACTACCATTTTCATGCTGTTTTCACCAGTAGATAGAATGATAATTTATGGGGAAGGTTTAGGTATAATTTGTCAAGGTTTTCATTTTATTATCCGTCTCCGTCCGTATAACGTCTTCCGAGCCCGCTAGTTATCTGCCCGTAAAAGCCCCGTGAAAGTCGGTCCAATCAATTAGGAGATAGTAGGATATTGCGGACGAAGTCTTGAGAATCAAAATAAAATAGTCTAAGTTACTTCTTATAAGGTGAGTTATCTTCCAGTGAAAGTCCCGTGAAAATCAGTTCAAGCATTACGGATATTCCACTGCGTCCGAAGGCGAATAAAAAACCTAAATTATTTTTTATGAGGTCTGTTATCTACCAGTGAATACCCCGTGAAAATCGGCCTAAAGTAATGCAGACGAAGCCGCGGACAAATAAAATAGAATATGTCAACCACTATAATTTCGGTTATCTGGCAGTCAAAAGTAAAATTCCCGTTAAAATAGGTCCAGTCGTTTTGGAGATTACCCAGAACAAACAAACAAACAAAATATAAAAATATAGACAAAGTATAAAAAAAGTTTTTTTTTGTCATTTGTAGCCATATCCATTCCTCAAAAAGTTGTTATTTTAATTGTACATACACAAACTTTATTTTTATAATACGTAATAGAGAACAAATAAAAAATTGGAAATAAAAGTAGTATGAACTATTTGAATAGGAAAACAAAATAAACTTTGAAAATGTTAGCTTTGATACTTACCACATAACTTCAGAATTGGCAGTATGGATTAATTTCTTCGCCTGTCCTATTGGACGAATATTATTACTACTACTTACCACGTTACCATGGCAAAGTATATAATAATAACGTAATCGCTCAAAAGCAAAAAAAGTGCCCGATTTTGAAACATTCTTCATTGGTGCTCTGCTTAGCGTGATTATATATAGCCTAAAGCCTTCCTCGATAAATGAGCTATCTAAAACCGAAAGACTTTCTCAAATCGGACTGGTAGTTCCTGAGATCATAGCGTTCAACCAAACAAACAAACTCTTCAGCTTTATATATTAGTATAGATATATATTATTTGGTCATAATCACCTTTAAAAAAAATATCTCGCTTCCAAATATATTCTACCCTTGCCATCAAGTACTCTGTCGTCATATTCTACATTACTCTTTATGTAAAATATAGTCGATATCTATGAACTTATTTTTGCGACTCAAGTAAGTGACGAGTATACATGGAATATATACTTTTATAAGATTCGTACATCATTGTTATGTTATGGCTGCAACAAAAATACGTGTGTACAAAATTGATGTATATTTTTCATATGGACAGTGTAGTTGTTACCTCTCAAAAGAGGTAGAATTTAACTACTTTTAACATATATAACAAAATAATATAACTCATTGTAACGTTAATATACTATTAATATAAAACTATTTTTATGATTGGTTGTTGCAACGAAAATTTGATACCTCGAATAATAAAGGTTCCATTTTTGGAAACGTCTCTTACCCTCGCAGAATAAAAACGCATGCTTTACGTTTAAAAACATTAGAAGTTCGCTTCGCTTCGCATTTACTAACACTTTATAATGTAACAACTGTATTTTTAATATTAACAAAATAAGAGTGAACAAAATCAAAATACTCTTTATTCAATTTAGGCCCTGAGAAGGCACTTATGAACGTCAAAGAACACTTTTCACCTGCACAAAATTAGCATTTCCTATGATTTTGACCAAGTAAATTATCGATAATTTAGTTTTGAGTGCGAAAACAGCAAAATTGTCATAATTGTCAATATACTATACAATACGTAACATATGTAGGTTATCGTTCAAAGACAAAACGTTTTCGTTTTACGATACGAACCATAATAGGGCAGACCTGATTGAAAATGAAGTAGATAAAGTAGATGATGTAAAGCGCTTCTCTAATACATGTTGAATCACTGGTCGCTTGAATAATTTTATAGGCTAATCGAGTTTTTGTTCGTTGTTTATGAAAACATCGTTAATGCCAATTTGATTAAAATAATACTTTAAATTACCATATTACCTTATAGGAACAAGGTGAATAGAATCACAAAGAATAGATTATGTAAGTTAATTACAAATTATATTTTATATTTAATTATATAGAGCAAGCTGTGCCCGGGATTTACTTAAATTATATCTTTTAACAAGTTATAATATGAAATAAATAAAATTCTTTATGACAAAATATACCAACATCCATTTTATTTATATACTAGTTGTTACCCGCAACACCGCACGCGCTTTTTTAAACTGTATTAAAGAAATTTAAAATTGTAAGTGGGTGTGTAAATTACAGAAATGCTTTTTCAACCACGACATGCTCGCCCTCTACTGTAACATGTAACAAAATAAAATAGTATAAGTTATTTCTTATAAGGTGAGTTATCTGCCAGTGAAAATCCCGCGAAAATCAGTTCAAGCATTAGTTTATTTTTTGTTGCGGGTAATCTCCAAAACAGTTGGACCTATTTTAACGGGAATTTTACTTTTTACTGCCAGATAGCCGAAATTATAGCGGTTGACATATTCCATTTTATTTGTCCGCGGTTTCGTCCGCATGGCTATCTGTTTGTTTGTTTGTTCCGGGTAATCTCCAATACGGCTGGACCTATTTTAACGGGAATTTTACTGGTAGATAGCCGAAATGATAGCGGCTGACATATTCTATTTTATTTGTTCGCGGCTTCGTCCGCATTGCTCTTTCCAAGATGGTTGGACCGATTTTCACTGGTAGATAGCAGAGCTCATAAATAGTTTTTTTATTTAACTGACTACGCTATTGACCAAGCAAGGTCTTAACAGCTTCACCGGACTACCTCATAAATAGTAATTTAGGTTTTTTATTCTCCTTCGGCTGCAGTGAAATATCCCCAATGCCTGAACTGATTTTCACGGGAATTTCACTGGCAGATAACTCAATATAAGAAGTAACTTAGACTATTTTATTTTGTTAACCAAGACTTCGTAGTAGTGATGACCTGTCAATTGGTCCGTGTGAAATTAATCACAAATATGTTGTTTACTGTCAACCGACTTCGAAAAAGGAGGATGTTACTATGTTCGGTTGTATGTATGTTAATCGATATTTTAGTCAATTGTGAACCGATTTTATTGATTCTTTTTTGTTTCAATTGGTACACTATGTAATGATTTACTGCTACCTGTGCATTCGTCCGTGTGAAATTGGTCAAAACTATGTTACAACCGCGTGAGACGTGTGCCTTACTGGACTTCAAGAATAAATATAAATAATTGAAAGTCATATATCTGTATGTAATATGTATTATATCATCTTTTTGGTCAATTTGGTGGCTATATTGTTTTATTTACCGCGTTTGCTTCTACATAACTCAGTGATTATAGCAACGTATAAGAATAACTTAAGTATATCGACAATACGGGTATATTATATCTATATAATAAAATATTTAAGATATATTGTTCGATAATATATACCTTACAATATGCATAACTTTCTTATATAGTGTAAATGAGAACGGGGTGTGGTATATAGTTGGTTAAAGTTCCAGGTATGTTGCTGATGATAAATTCTACCCCATTAGATATACTATTTGTATTCATATATCTAATGTGCACGATACATGTTACAGTTGGCGTGCGTGTCGTAGTTACAAATGTTTTTGAAAAAGCTTTTCTGTAATGTACACACCCACTCACAATTTTACATTTCTTTAATACATTTTTTGAAAAGCGCGTGCGGCGCCGCGGGTAACAGCTAGTATTAGTATATAGATATATACATTACATACATTACATACATTAGTGGTCTTTCAATGGACGAAATTTGACTATAATAAGATTAACAAGGAGTACAAACTTTTCTCGACTCGATTTTCCGGGACTCGTCGATAGTATGAAAAGAAAAACTATTTCCATTCTTTTTATTTATACAAGTAAAGTTCGTCAATGGCTACTAAACAATAAATAAATATAGGAGAATCGGTTGAGACATAGAGAAGGAAAACGTACTGAACTTATTTGGTGGATCACCTTTTTTTTTTTTTTTCTACATGGGGGAATCCCTAACGGATATCCATCTCACCGGGCAGCAGAGGATGGATATGCCCGAGTCGCACGGACTAAAACCCCATGGTACCTTCTTACACCTTTTGGCCGGAGGAGCAGGGACTGTCTAATCGACACTACATCTGCTCCTCCAACAGGTGTTGTCCCCTCCTAAGGGACCCAAACTGCGGCCTGAGGGGTCAAGATGGTGGACCCCTCAAGGGGAAATGGGTGTTATTCCCCCTAACGAACTGTGGGAACATCAGCATAATGCACCTCCACCACATCCACCACAGGTGGATCACCTGATGTTAAGTGATCAACACCGTCCGTAGACACTTGCAACATGAGGAGAGTCGCAAGTGCGTTGCCAGCCTGTGTTGGGGCGGGGGAGAGGAAGGGAAGAAGGAATGGGAAGGGGAGGGTAGGTGGGTCTCCGGCGCTGTCACGGACCGAACGAAACGCAACAATGCAAGCACTGTTACTTCACGTCGGTTTACTCTGAGAGGGTGGTACTACCCTGGACGAGCCGACCCATTCATGCTAAAACCAGTAATAGCTTCAGCGTGGCTCTACCACCTACAGAATAAATGATTATTATATATGATACTTAAATATTTTGAAATTCTTGGTAGTGGCTACCATCGAAATCGTTGGCAGAAGGAAGCGGTCGTATTGCTACGTTGTACAGCAATGATTATAAGGAATTCCATTTAATATCAATACCGATGCAGGGCTATTGGAAGGAGGTAAAATGTAAAATTATAAAGCGGGAATAACCTTTATATCATGGCATACATTATAATGCCTAAGCACCATTATTCTTTATTGGACATATTTTTATCGAATATAGTATAGTACCTACTGCCGAGACCGAATGCAGGAAATTGATATAAAGTTAGTTTGCGAACTACGCTAACATAATTTATATTGTAGGTATATCCGTAATGGGATTGGTAAATAAAACATGTACATTTTTTTAACATATTATCGTTTATTCTCAACTTCACTTTCCTCGAATTTGTTCTTTATTTGCTGTATTATATTATGTAGTATGTTATTATTTTTAATATACTTTAAACGTATTACATATTTCGACCTAATGTATTAAGCTTGGCCCGCAATCTCTTTGGTATTGCACTATCGTGAGTCAATAAACTGTTGAAAATTATTATTGTTATCCATGCACAAACATCATGCATTAAATTTATTAAATTTGAATTAATATCAAAACATCTATACTAATATTATAAAGAGGTAAAGTTTGTGAGGTTGTGGGGGGTAATCTCAGAAACTACTGGTCCGATTTGAAAAATTATTTCAGCGTTATATAGCTAATTTATCGAGGAAGGTTATAGGCTAACGCAGGCATCACGCTAAGACCAATAGGAGCGGAGAATCAATGAAGAATGTTTCAAAATCGTGTTAGCGTTAGCCCAAAATAACTATTCCACGCGAACGACGTCGCCGGCAGAGGCTAGTATATAATATATTATTTGTAACCTTACTTATTAGGCACACGAGTATATATAAATGTATATTTAAAACATTTAAGCATTTGTATGCAACCGGTAAAATATTTCCACACGTATTTAGCAAGAATATGAATAGTTTTAGTAATACGCTGGTAAACTTTTAGTTGAAGCCTCGGCGGTTCCAGTTTAATCGTATCGGTATGGATATTTTACTAGCATGGCGCAATTCGGAATGTTTCAAAACTTCTTCATAAAATGTCAGTTGATGCGGTTACGTTTAAATATAAAACTGGAGATGTGCCAAAGACACGCAAGCGACAACCGTTCCCGTGAAAATTATAATTAGGGAATTTATATTTGCCGTTCTACTCGATACGCCTAAAGTTTTAATTGTCTCCTTAGGAAATTGTATTGTTATTATACATGAATCTCAAGTATACATGTAGTAAATGAAACGTTATCTTTGGGTCAAGCTTCAATTATTGAAGAGAAAGACTATGAATTAAATTATGTTACTATTTTTATTTTTTTCTTTATTGATGTAAGGCGACCATGCCTCTCTTATTGCTAAGCGTACAATAAAGGAAACTTTATGTAGTTTAGGCCATGAGAATGTCAAAACTATCACTGGTCCGGAAAACAACCCAGTCGTCGAGAGAAATCGGCAAGAAATTCGATCTGGTTTATCTATTTATCGAACATATTTTGACAAAAATACATTATAGTTATAAACGAATTTTTTAGCGAATGCATAGAGAGAAGTTTTATTTCTAGACATCACTATCGGTCACATATTGATCCATTTTATAAAAGCCTTTAGTCATCGAATCCCGCTTGACATAGTACTTGAACTCATCGTATGGAAAATCGGTGATATGATTTGGAACTTTGTTATAAAACCTAAAACCATTGCCTAGAAAACGGTTACTGTAGAACTTACTGAGTCTGTAGCATGAGATGACGAATTCGTTACTCACTCTAGTATTTAAATCATGCCGGTCTTTTAATAAAAGTAGAAATTTCTGTGTTTTAGATGACACGCATTAAATTATCAAGAACTAGTTTTTGCCCGCGGCTTTGCTTGTATTAATGGTGGTAGAGCCACGCTGAAACTATTACTGGTTTCAGCATGAATGGGTCGGCTCGTCCGGGGTAGTACCACCCTCTCATAGAAAACCGACGTGAAGTAACATTGCTTGCATTGTTGCGTTTCGTTCGGTCAGTCAGTGAGAGCGCCGGAGGCCCACCTACCCTCCCCTCCTCTCTCCGCTCCCTCTCCCTCCCCTAACCCTTCCCCCCAAAGGGTGGCAACGCACTTGCGACTCCTCTGGTGTTGTTAATGCCCATGGACGGTGGTGATCACTTAAAATCAGGTGAACCCTCTGTTCATTTGCCACCTATGACATAAAAAAAATGGAGATTTGACTTACCCCTTGGAAACAATACCTCTTTTTTGATAAAGTGTACCTTATATCCTTTTCTGTCCTGACAACGTGTATGCAAAATTAATGATTGGTTGACTAGTTAAAGGTTGAAAGTGTTTATCTATACTAATTTTATAAAGTTGGAGGGTTTGTATGTTTCTTTGGTTGAACGCGCTAATCTCAGGAAATACTGATCTGATTTCAAATATTCTTTCAGTGTTAGGTAGCTCATTTATCGGGGGAGGCTATAGACTAAATCATCACGCTAATACCAATAGGAGCGGAGCACCAATGAAGAATATTTCGAAATCGGGGTGTTTTTCTTTTTGTGAGCTTCCGCTGTGTTAGCATTAGACTAAAGTAGCTATTCTACGCGGACGAAGTCGCGAGCTGAAGCTAGTAATATATAAATGCCTATATAAATATTAGTAAGGATGTATTGGGAGCGTAGAGTTAGATACTGAATTCTTGAAACCTAGCCTTGATTCGCCTGGGTCCCATGTTATAAATTGCTAAAACTGCCCGTTTTCGTAATAGAAATATACTCAACCGCTGTCCCCTATAGTAAAATACTAGAAAACGTTAAACTTTCGAAGAAAGTGACGTTAACCAATCTCGCAGTGTCAATATCTATTAGCTGGCGAATCTTGTGAACAGCGAAATCATTTTTAATATGACGACCTTATTGTAAATGTGGTGCCCAGGACATAGTATTTGGAATTAAGCCTGCTAAACTGTCTATTATTGATTCCGGTATCAACGTGTGGAACGTTAGGCAAATTAAATTGTTTAATATAAGCCAATCAGGAATTTTATTTCAAGTATAATTTAGATGCCAAGTCTCTCAAACACAGTTGTCAAATATTAGTGACAGATCATTTATATGTATATATCAGGAACTAATGCAGCTCTTAAACAAAGCTCTGTGGGAGGCTAACTCATGCCAACGATCCCGCAGAGGTTACTCCATGTATACTAACTTTATGAGAGCGATCATTTAAATGGAAGATTAGAAGGCCGAGGTAAAGTCCACAAACATCATACTATTTTAATTTAAGAACAAGCATACAATGGTCGATGCAGTCAAAGGCCTTAGACAAATCACAAAACACACAAATTGCATCCTGTGGTTCTTTCCGGGCCCCCAATATATGTTTTTTGAGGGTTGCAAGTAAGTAAAATTAGATATCTTGAAACTAAACTGTCGACTATCCAGGACCTTTTACACTTTAAAATATTCTACTAATTGCTCAAGCATAATCTTTTCGAAAATTTTACTTAACGAAGGAAGCACAGAATAGGTCTGTAACTTCCAAGACAACTCGTAGAGTTTAATTTAAGCATCGTTTTTTTGTTTATTTTCATTCGGTTAGGGCATGTCCCTTTTGCCATAAACTGATTAAATATATTAAGCCAAATATGGTGAAATATTGACAATTAAGGGGTCAAGTCATAATGTTTTCATTACTATTACTGACTTCGCGATCAAACCTCATTATTTAAATAACCTTATTATTTCACTTGCACTAATAGATGTGATTGATACATCACACAAAAATATTTTACTTACGTTGACTATCCGAACAACAAACTTTAAGTTTGCATTTATTAATTGGTAACACCTCCACCTTTCGATCATATTCCGGACGCATTGCATTCATCCTACAATACGTTGCTTTGAGTGCACCGAGATAACAGATTTGTTTTTATTGCGAAGGCTTTTTGTACTCATTGGAATATGTCTCAAAACTGTAACTGTTTCATCCTCAATTTACTCAGTTTTATTGATCCATTGATCCGAGGAATAATTAGATCGTACTATTATACCTTTCTATACTTTTGCTGAATCATAAATCGTTAAAGTATTCCTTCTACAGTTACATATAGAACATGTATCATGCATTTACATATCTTTAGCGATATAAAAGGCTTGGGAATAAATAATCAAATAAATAATAATCAAAAGGAAAACCGTCAGCAATAGTCTATCTCTTTATTTCTTTAAAGCCCGATTTGAGATTCATTTTGTAATTTTAAAGTTTTATTACAAATCTATATCACTATATAAAATTTTGAATCATTACTTTTAATACATATATTTATTTTGTCACAAAATACTATACTTTATTTCGCTTCAATAATTTCAACTTATACGTTATTCATTTTCAATTGGCAATATTGTTTATATGATACATCATACGATTTGGCACATTTCGCTGAACGTGTTATATAAAATTAAACCGAATGTGAAAGGCGTACGGCTAAGATTAGTATTACTTTATTTTCTATTATCTGTGTTACAATGTATTGTATGACAAATACAACAAAAGTCGTGTTTGTTGGATTGTATGGTTAAGGTCAATGGAACAACGTTCTAATATACAGTGGTCTGTGCTTTGGCGTCGCGCGGCATACACAAACGAATTTTATGGAAATTCTTATATATATATATCTATTAATTTGAATTTTATTAGTCAGACTATCGGTTGATAGTGAACGATGAAATCATACAAAATTAGATTAACAGCTTGTATGAAAATTATTCTCATAGTACCTATGTTAATGTTTACAACAACACTTCTCAACATAAACTATCAACTACGTCATCGTATGCGACGATTGAAACGTTGCCTTTTCCAGGTAACTTTGACGTATTACTGAACATCATAAATGTTGGCATAACTAAGTATTTTCTCACTGGTGAGATTTCTAGATTATCAAGTTCACTACTACTCTCATTCTCATTAATTGCCAATGTTGGTGGCATTGAAGCCTATTTAATTCGCCGACAGCTTCGGTGGCGTAAGAGTGGCGAAGCGCATTTTCTATTCTGAACTAGAGGAGGGCAAGCGGAATCATGGTGGTCTCCTCCTCCGGTACAAGGATGTCCAAAAGCGGCACATGAAGAGATGCAATTAGAGCCCTCTTGTTGGGAACGCTTGGCAGCACAACAGCCAGAATGGCGCAGAATGGTGAACAGCCAAGTACGCGAGCTCAAGGCTCAGCGTAAAGCTGACCTTGACACTAAACGCGACCAGTTAAAGGCTCGCCCTCCTGCTGCCATAACATATCATTATGAGAACGGCGTACTCACGTGCCCTCAATGTGCATGAAGTTTCGCCCCATCCGCACACCTTCTACCTTCACCATCCTAAAACACCTTAAAACTTGGCAAAATGGCGACAACCGTGAGGTTCCCTAGAACTTTCATTATCTGTACGCTATCGTTGTGGAATGACTTACCCAGCATGGCCTATCCTCATGGGGCTCCTCAAGAAGGGACTGAAATACGCTCGGTCGGTAACACGACGGTGGATGCCCTTGGTGATGCAGTTATCCATACGGCACCATTTACCATCACGTGAGCCGTCTGCCTGTTAGCTGTCTTTTGGCATAACAAAACTTAGTGACAAATATATCCTTATCGTATAAAATTTAATATTTTTAAAATTAGTTTTTGACAACTGTATGATAATTAGGTAATAGATATAAATTTGTATGTACATGAGAACGGAGCTACGAGCATATAGTCTGAGTTTTTATTATTGGTTTCTATAGTATACTGTATAAGTAATAACTATTATATATAACTGTTTTATCTTCACGTGTTTATATACAGATACTATATACTTAAACAAAATTTTAACGAGAGCATAATTATTGCGTTCCGGTAATTATACTTGCAAGCGGTCCTGAGCGGACGAGCGCGGAGCATCGGTAAAGGAAGTTGGAGGGATGCATAGATAACTAGTCTATTGAAGTCCAAATTTTAAGAAGACAAAATATGATGTGAAAACCAAAAAAATAATCCGACATGTTATGTTTAACTACATCGATATTCAGTCCCTAGTCTGCAGGGAATTTAAGATCTCACTTGGGAAAACAAAACATTATTTTTTTATATACTGTATATATGGACCGCTAAAATAACTTTTCAATTCAAACATAAGTTAATGTATAATTTTCGGATATAGAACTACACATAAGATATGTCAACGAGTAATCGTGTAACAATCAATCGAGTTTGGCCCCGCTTTTTAATTCCGGAAGCGCCGAGGTATAAGTCCAGGTGGTGACGTGGTCATAAAAGCCGACGTGAACAGAATAAAACTAGCCAAATTGGTCGTGATGGTGGGAGGGAGCGCTCGAGGCAGCTCCTATCGAAATATCGTTGTAAGTGGGCCACCTAAGTACGATGACACCAACGTCTTTCGGCGCGGGCGCACGCGGCCTCTTTCCTAACGATAACGTACCTAACGTCATGTTGTTTGTAACATCTTTAATGTTATATCTATATTATTTACCTATATATATTTACGAACATGTGTTACTTGCTGGCCTTCAAGCCCTTTGCAACGTCATCGAACAGTTCAACTCATTATATTTATGAACGTAATGTAGGTACATTATAACGTGTATCATACGATTGTTAGAAACGAATAAAGATACGTCTATTCTTTCCATGAAGGTTGCGCTAAGCCTTCGGAATTGTGTAATATAGCTTCCGTGATTATACACAGAACGCAATCGCATTTGTATATAAAAGTGTAATCAGCAATCATTCGCACTTATTCTCGTTATCACACTTAGCCATTCACTGTGATCAATAATTTAAATAATCGGAAATGAAAAAAAAATCGGTTTTGTAACATAATCGGTTATAGCCTTTGTAGACGATTAAATTAGATATTTTAATTTACATTGAAGGCACAAGGTTACGTTCTAAGTTTGTATTACTAGTCACATGGTGATATATCAGTCCTCGGCGAATTGATTTATGTATTCTTTATTTATTCATGTGAAAATAAAATCAATATTACTGATAACACTACGATTTCAACTTAATTATTAAAAAGTAGTTATAATTACGATTCACGTAGGAAATGTCTGAGAAAATTTAACGTAGCGTTAACTGTGGTTACTAAACATTTGATGCACATGCAAGGTATTAATACCCAGACACATTACTAATTACCATATCATTATATATTACAATACGATTATTTACAGTAAATATGAATAGTTACTATCTTCCCCATAATAATAAGTGCAATAAGGCTTATTTATATTTACTAGTGGGCGCCCAGTGGTCGACATTCGACCATAGTTCATTGATTTTTTTAAGTTTGAATTTTATTAGGGTTAATATAATTGTTGAATGTAGAATGACAAAGGGTAATTGGAACGTAAGAGTAAAATAATACATACAGTCGAGCATACCAACCTTCTTCACAACCTTTTTTGAAGTTCTTTATTGATAGATGTCAAAATGTCTTTTTTATTTACATGTGTGTGTATGTTGTGTAAAATTGAAGCAGTAGTGTGAGTAATGCATATTTTAATTAATTTAATGTACTTCTCATGCATTTTGTATAAAATAAATAGCTTTCTGCACTTCTCTTCCGTATAAACTTTAATTATGCCAAATTTCACGTTCATCCGTTCGCCCAATTTCGTTAAAAAGGGATACAAAGTTTAGGCTTCACGTATTAATATATAGATATTATAAGTAAGAATATAATACTAATACCAAACCCGTACTATAATTATAATAAGGTATATATAGTTCATTTATTTGTTGAAAGTAATTTCCGAAAGTATTAGTACGAAACTATTCTATAAACTTTTATACTGATAAGATGTTATGTTCGCTTTGAGTGATATAGTCTATTAGACTTTTATATATTATTGTTATTTATCGTAATTAACATAAAAAAGTCGCGGGAGATCACGAATACTAAATGAGTATTAGCTTTTTATTTAGGCAATATGCCTGCGATGCATTGGTTCCCGCTAAGAAATGTTTCACTTCCATTGTTTCCATACTTAGTTAATAAGAAGGAATAAGCTTAATTAACTATTTGAAATTGGTTTATTATAATATTAGCAACAGAGGAGGTTTAATAATGATAATTATTATTTATTTACCTTTCTTTATATACTTTTTACTTCATGATATTTCTATTATTATTATTGTGACTAATTAATTAATTAACACCAGCTGCCTCAGCAGGTGACCTCAAGCGGCGTAATAATGCTGCCCTCGGTTAGGTTATTTGCCTTGTTTGGAATCAAACCTCTGGAGTCATGTAGTTGGAATTCGCTTAGATTATTCAATGTACTCATAAACTGACTGTTGACACGGCTCGCGACCAGCAAGCTGGCCAATATCTCGGTCAGCGTAACGTAGCAATATGGTCAACCTTCTGGGAACACTTCTTTCTGGCTACGAGTTAGATGGTATCCGTTACTTATAATTTTAAAATACTTTAATTCATATTATGACAGTGAGCATATTAAAATTTAGAAATTTACTAATACTAATTTCCTCCTTGTTATGGATGCGTTAACATCAGAAATACAGGAGACACCCTGGTGTATGCTGTTTGCTGATGATATTGTTCTTTTGGCGAAGATGCTACCGAGGTCCAGAGTAGGCTGGTAAAATGGCGAGAAAAACTGGAGAATGTTGGTTGGAAAATCAGTAGACTAAAAACTGAACATTTGTTTTGCGACTTTGGTGGTCCATCCAGTTTTTCCCCTATAGCTTTAAATGGTGTATCCTTACCAACCTGCTCTGATTTCCGGTATCTCGGCTGATCCAAAACGATGGTTGCATAGGCAAGGACGTGAGGAATAGGATAAATGCAGGGTGGATGAAATAGCGAAAGCTGTCCGGTGTAGCTTGTGACCCATGAATGCACTTGAAACTCAAAGGGAAGGTGTATAAAACTATTATAAGACCAGTCATGTTGTACGCATCTGAGTGCTGGGTGACGAGAAAAACGGATGAGAGAAAACTACACGTGGCATAGATGCGAATGTTAAGGTGTATGTGTTGTGTAACTAGAATGGATAAGATTAGGAATGAATATATCAGAGGAAGTTTGAGAATAGCACCAGTGAGAGAGCAGTTAAGGAGTAATAGGTTAGCATGGTATGGGCATGTCATGAGGAGAGATAAAGACCATGTAACTAGAAAAGCTTTGAGTATGATGGTCGATGGATATAAGAGTAGAGAAAGAACGAAAAAGGTATGGATGGATTGTGTGAGAAATGATATGTGTGTAAAATGTGTGAATACTGAGATGACATCTGATAGCCAAGAGTGGAAAAGGAAAACATGTTGTGCTAACTTATATGAATAATTTAGATCTATACATTGTATTGCATACAAGGCAGAATCCAAGCCATACGGCAGAGTGACTTAAGCGCTTAAATATTATATTATAGGCAACAAACGAACAGGTGGGTCATCTGATGGTAAGTGATCCCCGCCGTTGGGGTCGAGGACGGGGAGGTGGCTATCCGGCGCTCTCACTGACCGAACGAAACGCAACAGCGTAAATATTGTTACTTCACGTCGGTTTTTTGTGAGAGGGTAGTACTTCCCCGGGCGACCCATTCATGCTGAAACCAATAATAGCTTCAACGTGGCTCTACCACCTATAAAAAGTCCGTTATTCATTGAAAGAGAACAAGAATGCGTTACTAATGCACTTCGAAATTGCTCATAATTTTAGTGGCCGACCCCCTTTGCTTTTCTACTGACGATTTGTAGCGGTGATAGTGTACATATATATGTTACGACCGGTCGCGGTACCATAACAACCGTTACGCGAGCAAAGGTGAAGCGCTCGCTTATCACGTCGTTAGAAACCAACTTATCACTTGCGATACAAGAGTCTAAAATATACAGCAACCCTATATCTATTATTATAAATATTAATCTTATCGAAACCTGTTTCCATTTGAGTAATAATAATGTCTTATCCTATTTGTCTTTAATTAACGTCCTACACATATTCTTCACTCTTCTATGAGATATTGACTAAAGGCTTCAAAGAATCTTAAGCTCGCAAACCAACGTAACAACAAGAATCTATATACTTTAAATAATACACATGTAGGCATATAATACAGAATCAAATAACAAACATTAACCAATGATTATTGTATGAAGTAAATGCTGATAAGAACAACTTCAATTACATTAGCATACTCGGCAAAAACAATGTAACCGTAATGCTATCGTATATTTATGAGAATTTTGCATTATAAATATAAAGATTGAGAAATGTGGATAGTGTGCGATCTGAAGTGTTTAGTTGCATATCTAACTCATCGTATTACCTGCTGTGAAAGCGAAAACTGTGATTCACATACACACACATATTAGCTTGGAAACATTATACTCACCTATTGTACAATGTTGTCATTTGTTGTTGTTCCCATTTAAGCATTACGGTGAATTTCGTCTCAGCAAAAAATAGTGCATTGCACAATGTTCGTATTTATTGCGAAGCATTTTTAAACTATAGGTGTTTTGCTCGGTGACGGGTTTTCAGCTTAAGAATGATAACTAATTCGAGCTCAGAAAAAACCCTTTTAAAGCAATTATTAAACACTTTAAATATGTCAAACAGATAACCCTAATTACATATTTAGCATTTTATGTAAATCGTGTCTTGCCTAATCAAAGATTTTTTTTTTGCGAATTATCATGCTATCATTTTTTAAAGATGTTTCGCTACATCGAAACATTCGGCTCGTTCGCAAGGATTTAAACCTACGTCAACGTACGTAGTGTCTGAACCCGCTAGCCACTAAGTCATTATCATTTAACTTATTACTATGAACATTATATTTGTTGTACACATGTTATTCGAGACTCAATAATGATGCTCAATAAGCCTTGTTACAAATAAAAATAAAACCAATATAGGCAATAATTGTATCATTTATCTTATTATTGGTACCAAAATCAGGCTGTTGTATACTACCTACTTAACCCTTAGCAACTGTTTCTGTAACATGAGTTTTTAGAGTCAATCTATATATAATATTATCTATATATGTTGTTCTATCTTCTTGTCTATATATACTTATAATATTAATGTATATTTAAACTTAAAAGTTTCCCATTTTAAATACATTTTAAAATTAATTTTTAGTAATGTCCGTCTTTTTGTTTGTATACGCACCAATGATAAAGTACTAGGATCACAATAAAAACTCTATCAAAAGTTAGGTATTGTAATTTTAATGACGCCGCGACTTAAGTATGAGAGAAAAGTAGATAAGCGAATGGACTAAATACGTTCAGATGAATTTATTAGTCATTGTTTTGTACAGCAGGTTCCACGTGGACGAAATCGCGGGCACAGCTAGTATATAAATAAAACGGTAAAGATCTGCCGTTGTGCGCGCATCAGTCAAAAACCATTGAAAAGATTACGATCAATTTGTTTATGAATATAAACTTCTTAGACACTCGGCCTTACGGCGTTCAGAGATTTGCGTTTTCTGGCTGTGGAGAAATGGGGCAAACAGTGTGGTGCTTATGCGTTTCCCTCTGTACAGAAGTCGCGGATATCAACTAAATGCTAAAATTATTAATTATAAATTATTTTGTCTGTCTATTAGTTCCCGTTTCACGAATAAACTTCTGATCCGATCATAATGAAATTTAGTATAGACATAATGTGGTACTAACAATGTATATGATACTTTCAACCACAATATATCAAAAACATCCAGATAGAGCCGCGGATAAAACTTAGTATATAAGCAAATTAGTATTACATTTATTTTTGTTCTATAAATATAGTGAAGAACACCAAGTTATTAAGTGTACACATGTGTACGCTCACTTCAGAATACTTTTAATATAACTCCAAATAATATTTTGAATGAATAAAATCTATACTCGCGGCTCTGAGCACGTGGTGATACAATTTTGTTTTATAATAAAAGTGAAAGGTTTACACACAAGAAATCTTACAATTAACAATTATTATGACAAAATCATTTATATCAGTATAGTATGAGTATTGATGTTTTGTTAAAACAGAAGTAAACAATCGAAATAATATACTTTGTTTTTTATTTCATAGTTGGCAAACCAACATGTGAGTCACCTGATGTTAAGTGATCCCCACCGTCCATGGACACTAATAACACCAGAGGAGTCGCAAGTGCGTTGCCGCCCTTTGGGGGGAAGGGTTAGAGGAAGGAGAGGGAGAGGAGAGAGGAGAAGGGAAGGGAGGAGGGCCTCCAACGCTCTCACTGACCGAACGAAACGCAACAATGCAAGTTAGTGAAGTTGCGCACTGTTACTTCACGTCGGTTTTCTATGAGAGGGTGGTAGTACCCCGGGCGAGCCGACCCATTCATGCTGATACCAGTAATAGCTTCAGCGTGGCTCTACCACCATTAAATACGTTTTTTGCATATTTTTTGCATAAAAACAGGAATCCTTGAATTATTTTTCGTTTTTAAAATGTTTAATTTTACAATATTATGTTATACCAACTAATTATACAAATTTTCGATGTCCAATTGAATCGATTCCGAATTATTGATATTATCACATTATGAATCAAAAATATATTCTTAAGAGTCATAGTATAGGCCAACTACAATAAAATTGTTACATAAAAAATTATTGTATAAAAATATTGATGAAATATTGTAATTACATTCGCGACTACACTAATATTTACAGTATTAAATAAATATGACTTGAGACAGTTAACAATTCTTTTATTACTACATATTATAAAAATAATTCCTCCGCCGCGTCAGTTTATTTGTGATAAACTCAAAAACTACAGAACGGATTTTCATGCGGTTTTGATTAATAAATATAATAATTCACGAGGAAGGTTTAGGTGTATAATTTGCCTAAAAATTGTGCAAATTGGTTAAAATATAACTATAATTGTTGGAACTGTCGAAAGAAATCAAGCCACCTAGGAGCTTTTGTCGAAAATGCTAAATGCAAAATGCCTTTTTGAGCTATAAGAAAACAATAAAGATAATAAACGACGCAAACGAAGTTACGGGTATCAGCAAGTAACAGATAAAACTATAAATTAAATAATATTTAGCAATTATTAAACACTTTAAATCGGTCAAACAGATAACCCCAATGACATATTTAGCATACTTTTATGTAGGTCATGTCGTGCCAAATCAAGGAACAATTTTTTGCTAAATATTAGAAATATAATATAACAGCGTAACCACACGAATATAAAGTTTAAAAAAAAGTAGTTAAGAGAAAGATATCGGAATCGTTCAAGACCAACCACAATAAACACAATGATACACTTTATTCTACTCTTTCTTGAAGATAATAAATATGATTTTTTTTCAGCGTAAAAATGCAGATTGATATTATTTATATGAATGTTAATATTACTCGATTACAGATTTTAATATTTATGCTTATCTATGTCTATCTATCTTATCTATGGTTCAATATATCTATTAAAAGAATAAGAAGTAAGTAAAAGTTGTTCATGTATTTGGTTGTAGTGAATTTTAACTATAGAATTGCTTAAATATTGCTTAGATTATATATTAGATAGAGGTCAGCAAAACGCTGCTCACCTCGGCTACTACTTTAATGTAGTTCTACTTTATATATATGCCTAAATAGGGACGTGCTTCGCTGCGGCCATCATTTTGTGAAAAAGGCTCCTGGTACCTTTTTATAAAAGTTTAAAGGGGAATAAGAGTAACGATCTTCATGACATCATCGTTTTTAAGAATTATTAAGTAACAAACAAAGAACATATACCAATATAAATATAATACAAAATAGTAAAAACTTGTATAATTTTTTCCTAATATATAAAACTACTATTAAAACAGATTTGGAAAATGACCCTGGGTCATTGCCGCAGTGAAGATGTAGTCCAAGTGGGCTATGAGGTTATCGGAAGCCTATTTTCCTGATAACGTCAGGGCCGGAAGATTTTCTAGGCTTCAAACGTTTGATAGCGGCAGAAACCTCATAATGGGTTACTGGAGTTAGGATAGTGGAAGTATTGTTTCTTGGAGATGGTTTTAATACTATCAATTTTATTAAAACTTGTCACTGCGTGGCGCTAGGTTGTAGTTTGTTGTTATTAACGAAGACACGGATAATCGCTACTTGTTAACCTTACACTACAACAACTACTACAACTACTACAACCTAACCTAACACTAACCTAACTAACCTAAAACTTAACCGTAGAACATATAACTGTTTAATACTGGCAGCCTAAAAGGAGTTTTGTATAATATAATTATAATATAATATTTTTTTAAGAATCATATCAATAGTTCCAAGTATTTAAAAACGAACCTCTCAACTTTTAGCGCTTTCAGTGTAAGCATTCATTTGAAATGTGATTTGCTTACATATTTCATACGTATTCCTATTACATTTGAGCTGTGCAGTATGTACCTAGTTACTTCGTGGAATCTTACTGCATCAGAGTTTGCGATTTTATATACGTTTGTACGTTTTACTTTCTTAGAATTTTTATTACTCAATCTATAGTTTGTAACTATGTAATAAACATTGATCTTTTATACAGACTTATTTTAAAAATAACAAACCCTCGTTTGCCTTAGAACTAGCCACTGTAATGTACATTAAGCAATCTTTATGCTAATGCCGCGCTCGGATAGTTTCTAAGATGTCTTAAAAATATGAATTGTAAAAGCACATCCTATGCTTATATCGACTTCTATTTAGAAAGTTTTGCTACTTTTTTTATTTCGTAACTGCTTGAGTGAAAGTTAACGTTAGCAGTGAACGGGCCTTCTTTGGCATTGCCAAATAGTTTAGAACGGCCGGACTACGCCTCGGTAACAGGTATCAAGGTTTTATTTTTACTTTTTTACATGAACAAAAGTCGATTAGTGTTTTACAATGGATCTATCTGATTAGTTTTCTCTGTAGTTTCACTATTAATAAACAGTTCCGAGTCCATTATTTATTTCTTCTTGTTGCAAGTAAAGCAATAGTAAATCTACTGAGCAGAGAGTTAGTGGGTACAATTTCTGTACAGTACGTACTTTTGTATGATGATGAATGTCAACATTAAAATGATTTGATTATTGTCTAGTACCAATAAAACTACTAACTCCTTAAATCAAGCCATAAATCATCAAGCCATAAACAATTAGTATACAATAATAATACATCCAGACACTCGGCAGTAGCCTCATTTAAACTGTACGTCATTCTTCTAGTCTCGCTATGTGAGAAATTGTTTTTTAAATTTGACTAAACATGGCTTTCTTCCATTTGATATTAGATGAGGGATGATACACCACCGACGTTAAGATAAACAGTCAAAGAAAGAAACCATCGGGAAATGTTGTATTGTCACTAAGATTATTTGCTTACCCATTTTGAGATTGTTACTGCCAAGAAACCCAAATTCGTGGGTGGTTCTGGACTCGGACTAGAATGAAATTATTAGAAATATATTTGCAATTATTGAAACTGTAAATGGTAAGCAGAATTTACAGATTATTCATATAAGAATCTCATAAGATTGTATAACGTGTTTTATGAACTTACGAAATTCGAGAACCTTAAATTTTAGTACAATGACCCTGAAGTTTTAAAAACAAGCCGCATAGTATTCCATCACTGGTTATTATAACTGTTAACAGCATTCTAAATTTTGGACACGGACACCGACAAAAGCGGACCGAACTCATTCTGAAAAGAATTTTGCGAATCGTCCGTCCTATTTACACCTATAAGAAATTGTATTCATCTCGTTCATACACGGTTCACCTCTATTGGCGTCCAGACAGGGCCGGACTTGTCTGACAGGTTTCTAAAAATAGTGGAAATTGACGATTTTTTGAGAATAGCCTTAGGTACGCAGCCGGTCTAACATTACTAAGATCAAGTTATTTCAACATCAGTTCTTTTAAATAGCTAAGTTAGTAGCAGATACAAACTTTATTATTCAATGTAATAATATATTCATACATTTCATATTCCATAATACAATTTTTTATATTCATGCAAGATTCGTTCATAACTTATCAAATAAAAAAATGGCACACATTGTTAATATATCGAAATAAAAACACCACAATCTTTACGTTAAATCAACAAGAGGCTCTTGGAGGGGTTTATTGAATAACATCCCGCTGTAATATCATTTTTAATCCACACGTTTGAACGCCGGCAAAGGAACTGACCCTGTAGGACAATGATGTCAAACCAGAGCTATTCATAGAACCAATTTTTTATTGAAAAGACACCCTTATAAATATAAATAACGCAATACATAAAAGTCCACATAGGAAATTATAAATACTGTATAACGAATTGTAATTTTATATTACATACGGTTTTATTGTAGTAATGTTAATTTCTTATTAAAAATCTCTTAAATATCAATTATTTTGCTGCTTCTATCGTTCTAGTAACCATTTATTTATAGCAAAAAACAAGAAGATTTATAGAAATATCATGTACTATAAAAACATGACGAGAGAATTAGTTAGATTTGGGAATTTTGAAATTGGAATGTGGTCTTAGAATTTTCCTATTATCGATTCGATAGCGATCATTCGGTGTTTATAACATCGAATGATACGATTCGATAGTTATTATTATATCTATCAAAATACATAATTTAGATAAAAGAGAGACAATTGCACGAACCTCAAAACGATCGTTACAATTTGTAAAAGATTATTATTATATTATGTCACAGAGCGGTCCAAGTAGCGTTAAGTAAAATTTATTAAAATCACTTTCATTTTATAACGAATTTATTCACTTAGTTAAATTTACTTACTTTCAAAAACAATAGCTTAGATAATTTTTTGAATGCCAAAATTTTTTATTATTTTAATTGCTAACCAAAACACTACTGATATCGGGAAAATGTTCTTCGATCGAAAAAACCTGATGTTTATGATGATTTTCTCATTAAATAAGATAGTATTATAATTGTTGAACGAATTTATGAAACCTGTTAGTTGTTTTCGTTTTAAATATTTTAGAAAAGTATAATGTTATTAAGAAATTGAAAATGAACGTTCACACAAATTAGAACTCTTGCAGTTTGTAATATCCTCATATGCAAGGGTACAATTGTCAATGTATTAAAGACTCCTTCATGTTTTTATGAACATAAATACAAAAATACGTGATCACACTGACGTCACTAAGTTGTAATTAGAATAAAGAATATATAATATTCATAAAATATCACGTGCAACATGATATATGTTAATAAAGGTTGATCGCCTGTTGGTACAGTTTGTAAAACATCTGCCCTCCGTGTCCCAAGTTACTCGGTCGAAGTTAAAAATTGTAGACGGCACAACTGTACTTTTAGAATATTTTTGTAAAATTTAGATGATATTAAAACTCACTATATTATTATATATATGTCCAACGAAAAAGTGATGGAGTTACAATAAATAATTGCTAGACTTAAAAAAAACATTAATCGATTTAATAAATATAAAATAAGAAATACGTGACGTTCGTATGTAATATATGTAGTTAAACTTGTTTCGCATTAGCGTTATAATTCACTCAATGCTCTTGAGGGGAACAAAATTTTGCATTAATGTAGTAAAGATTATATTAAACACTACTTTATAATTTTTATTTTTTCTGGTTATGCTAATCTATTATTATTTATTTGGCGGAGCTATTATTATTTTATTATTTAAGTATTTTGGTAAGTATATTGGATCTCTGATATTAGCATATAACTAAGCAGCGGGAGCACTTTTAGTTGAAGTGGCCAGTAGATGGAATTCAGTGCGTTACAGACAGACACCGTTGAATAACCCTAGTATGTATTCGTCTTCCAAGCACTTTGTAGTATGCTCGCATACCCTTGATATTTTTTGAATAAATCTAGCGTATGTAGCCTGAGCCACCAGAGGCAGGCACCGATCCCTGAATCGTTGGAGACTGTCATTGTCAAGTTAACTGATGGGTTTACGTCCAGCGCCAACTCCAGACGCACCCCGAAGATAACTTCCAAGCAGCGGCCTTTTTCGCATTTTATAATTGATATTTCCACCTGTACTTCGACTGATACATCAGAGATCATCGTCGCCTCCAATAAACCTGTTGCTGTCCATATTGTTTCTTGTGTGTATCATTACACCCCATGGTCCCACATTTTCCACTAGGTGTCGACTGATGGCAGCAAATAACATATTACCAGACTCTCACTTTAGCGTTACGTTAGACACGCTGGGCGATGAGTTCGTGTACAATTAATTAATATTCTTTATTTGAATTAATATTGAAATAATACTAGTCTTTAATTATGTAGAATATTTACTTCATAATATATTATTTCATTGCATTTAAAACGAAAGTGATATAAATATATAAGTTTTTGTTATTGGTCCATGCATATTTTTCAACATTATAATCAATTTTTAAAAATCTTTACAATATTTCAACTGGTGAGAGCTGTTATTATACCTTTATGTTCCTAACCGAGAACATCTCTTATTTCAATGGTTGTTCTAGCAGATTTGTGGCTTAAAACAAAAATAGTGCCAAAAAGATTGTGTGGTTTTATGAAACCACGGTAAAAGTGAAACTTCACACTATAGACATTTAAGACCCCGCGGCCGGCCATCATGCGACATTCAACACACAGACGAAAAAGTTTGAGACGATGTAATAAAAGTTTCACTTTAAAAATGGAAGGTCTTGTTCGTTACAAAACTTTGATGATGAAACTAATGATCAAGTATTTTTTTTATATTTATTATAACTCTCGTAGTTTAACACTACCATCTCATATAAATTTAAGACGTCATCAAAAATGGTAACTGGAATGGTAATGGAACTGGTTCTCAAGTGTAGTCGACGGAACACACGAAGCTTGATATGTTTTCAACTTGAGAGTGGTAGGTTATCTAAAAATATACTAGAAAATGCTACCATCGTGTTACGGTTTTACCATGAAATTTTTCTTCATAGATAGTTAAGGCTCATCGAGGATTTGAAACCAAGTCATAGTTGCGTTGTCTAAATACTCTATCAGATAGCACTTATCGTTTAAAATTTAATTTAAACTAAATGAAATCCCTAGTTTTCTATCGATTTAGTTGAACCCTATAAATGGTAGAGACTGCCAAGATCTGACTGAAGATGTAACTAAGATACGAATTCATTTGGAAGATTTTTTACATGATGTGCCGGATTCAATCGGATATGGCTGCCTTACCACACAAATCATTTATATCTTTCTTCATGACATTCGAAAATGACAATCAGTAATTTTCATTTATTCTATTCCTCACGTCCTTATCAATACCACCGTCGCTTTGTATCAATGAACCGAGATACCGAAAATTAGAGCAGGCTGGTAAGGATACACCATTTAAGGCTATAGGAAAAAAACTAGACGTACCACCGAAGTCGCAAAACAAATGTTCAGTTTGATGGCGTCTTGTGAATGTGATACAATATTTGTTATGTTTTATTTAATGTTAGGTAACAACAACATTATGTATCCAAATTGCTACGAGGGTTGTGTTATGAAAATCGTAACAAATAAAACTAACACAAACAAACCCGATATAGCTATTTATATAATTATCTGTCCCTATGCGGGAATCGAACCGCAAATTTGCGTCATTAGCGGAATATTAAAATGTACATACTTATCGAGAAGTATAATATATTTTTAATTTATATAAAGTCAATAACAATTATTTTGTGCACTTAAAAAATAATCGAATGAGATCACTTACCTTTTCCACCATGTGTACATATTTAGTGTTCTGCGGAATGACCTAGCAATACTTAGCCAGCTACTAGTTTGGTAATTATAACAAAATTGGAACTTACTTTTACGCCGTGGGATGCAAGGTGCTCCTTAATGGGGTCATTACTACACGTCGTAATGGCAGAGTTCTTCAGATTATACGTGAAGCCATAAGTCTTTCACCAGGTAGAGCCCAAAAAGGATTGACCACAAACAAAAGACAAATTAATTTTATAAACGAAGGCTCAATAAATTCTAAGAACAAGCCTTACTCAATCCTGAGTTTAGCACCCGATTGGACCATTTTAATCGAAACGTTTGAAAAGCACTATAAAATACCAGAAGATCTGTGCGTTTCGTCATCCAGACCGGACATATTTCTTTTTTCTAGACATACAAAGCGCGTGGTACTTATCGAAACTAATATTCTGTACCGTGGGAAACTAATATTCCTAAAGACCACGAGCTGAAGCTGGACAGGTATTACGACTTTGTAAATGAGTTGACTAAAAACGATTTTATAATTAATCCATATGCTGTAGAAGTGGGAGCGAGAGGTATACCAGCAAAGTCTCTCTATTACCTGTTAAAAGACCTCGGTCTTTCCAGAACTGCAGTAACTTTTATACTAGAACAAGTCTCTAGAGCTGCATTAGCAGCAGATTTGGGTAGGTAGGGAGAGAAAGACGAGTAGTTAAGGTGAGTGTTAATGTACGTTGGAAAGGGGTCCCTTAAACCTACACCCGTGTTACAAGTCTCGGGAACTACTTGGAGTTTCTCTCGCTGCCACGCGATGGACCCGGCACTCGCACGGTGAATCTATAGTATGCTAAGTAGTACGTCTCATCTTAAATTCCACTTTTCCTTCAATATTGTCACCACTTTTCAAAGTTTTCCATAATCTATTAACTTCTTGTACATTTTGTTTTTCTTTTATCAGCATAGGCTGCACTGTAAGCTTCATATAGTTTACGATAAAGCTTACCTAGATCACTCTTTTTGTTTGTTTTAAATTTGTTTCGTAAGTTGAAAACATAAAATGCCAGAACTAAAAAAAACTACTTCGTTTAATCCGATAAAGTCAATTGTCTAATGAAATAGAAACAAATAAATCACCGCTAGGCGCAGTCACAGTGTTTGGCGGCATTTATCAAAGGGCGCTAGGTCGTCGTCGCGTGCCGCGTAATACTAGTATAACCGAGTGGCCAACAAAACAATTTGAATCTTATGTTTGTACCGATAGGGTTATAAATGTTTTTGAGTATTTCGTTAATAGTGCAAAGTTCGTGTTTTGCGTCGCCACGTCGCGCCATGGCAAAATCAGGTTTATCCGCGCATATAGATGTTTCACATCAAAAAACCCATAACCTAACCACATAACACAGTATTAGCATCAAAATTAAACACACCATTTATCACATAGTTTCGTTACAAAATTATTTTGAGCAATATGGTTTTAACTATAGCGTAAATTATAAATTTACCCATGGCTTTTCGGTATGTACTCTACTATCTCTCTGTATACTGCCGATTTCCGTCGTTCTTTATCATGTTATCAATGAGTACACGCTAATCTAATCTAAGTGTGTCTGTTTCGCGTACACTTTAAAATTCACATTTCTTCCAAATAAATAGTTTAGTATTACCACAAAATAATTATTTGTGGTATTATTTTTGCTTCGTAGTCGCCATTCCCTGATTTGTGCGATACACAAAACCCTATAATTCGGATACAAACTATTATGTATAATATTTGATAGTGTAAAGTACACGCCTGATCAAAAAATCTGATAATCATGGTCTTCAGTAACTAATATCAAATCAAATCAAAATATCCTTTATTTAATTTAGGCCCTGAGATGGCGCTTATGAACGTCAAAGCTACCAACGGTTCGGAAAACAACCCAGTCATCGAGAAGAACCGGCAAGAAACTCGATTTGGTTTATCTTTTCATGTTATATATTTTTAAAATAACATAAATATCTACATTCGTTATTAGTGGATGCACAGAGAGGGGCGTCATTTCCAGACGTCACAATCGTTCACATATTGATCCACCCTACAATTTAGATATTAAAACCAGCTTGACATGGTTCTTGAATTTACTATCCGGTAAATCGGTAATGTGTTTTGGGGCTTTGTTATAAAACCTAAAACTATTACCTAAAAAACGGTTTTTGGACTTAGTGCGCCTAAATACAATACTATACCAATTATTACTTTCAGGTCTTAGGATATATGAAGTTACTGTTTCCTAAAGCTATCATAATTAATGCCTATCTCTTTGAAACGGTAACTAATGAAATAAAATTAAGATGTATTATGTTATATTATGTTAAACAAATATAACCCTCGGCTTCCAATAGTGTGTCTGATTAATTTCTTAATGTTTATGATTATGAATTCAGGTCACGCTAGAACAAACTAAATTCATCAGCTATCATATATCATCTGATGTGAGTTTTGTGATATTACTTTGCAATAACCGATAAAACATCAGTACGTAGTGAAAAGGCAAATCGGGTTCGCAATACAAATAAAATGACATTAAATCTTTCTAATGTCACTTGAGATGTATAGTTTTTAAAAATTGCATACCAAAATTATTATTTTTTTCGAGTTGACTATACGCTGTTAGCCTGTAGGGCCTTCACAGCTACACTGCATTTTATGAGCGAGCGCTTAAGGTACTGGCAACCGTATGGCAACAAACTCAAGGGTGCCGATGTGGCCGAACCTCAGTTTTGGCTATTGCCCTGAATGTAATGTCGCGAATTAAACTAAGTTAAAAAAGAATAATGATTGTATACTGTTACTCGAAATACTAGCTCCTGATAGATTAAAAAATATATGAGTTATAATTGTAACTCAATGAAATCCGAATCTGAACAATCCGAAAAATAAACACCTAAGCTAAAGTTATCTAGGTACATATAATAAGAATGTAATTCTAACGTGCCTTTTTGGTGAAAAAAATCGTCGCAGGTGTCTTGGAATAAGTAATCAAATACATTTCAATCGTTTTTAGAAATATCTGTCTGTGTGTTTGAACACGCATCACTGCTAAGTGTTAAAGTACTGCGTTCACGATAAAACCTCACCAAGAAAATCATAAAGCATATCCTAGAGTCACATTTAGTCTTAGTTTCATTACAATCAGTTCACTCTATCAAAAGTTATTGTAATTTGAATGAAGACGTGACTTAAATACGATAGAAAATTAGATAATTTAGAGACCCATCTCCCCGAGACCCATCTCCCCTCCCCTGTCCTCTCTCCTCTCCTTTTCCCTCCCCTAACCCTTCCCTCCGAAAGATGGCAACGCACTTACGACTCCTCTGGGGTTGTTAGTGTGCATGGATGGTGGTGATCACTTAACAGCAGGTGACCCACCTGTTCGTTTGCCACCTATGACATAAAAAAAAAGATAAGTAAATGGACTTATTACATTGAATTGATTTTAATAGTCACTGTTTTTTTACATTAGATTCCACGCGGACGGAGTCACGGGCACAGTCACTTATATAATATATGCGTAAATATAAGTGCCTATAAGGCATATCTCATGTGTCTAAATAGAGATAAAATTGTATCATTACGTAGAGATACTCGTAGTCTGCAAATTTATACACAATCTAGATAGCAAAATTTAGTTATGTAGATCGTTTATGTGCTATGTCAGTCAACACGTTTAGTATACCATTATCATGCAAAACAGGCATTTGAATTTATAGCGACTTTATCCGCTCTCTTTATAATATGAAGTATGAGGTAAATTACTTTGTCACTTTAAGAACGTTGTGCTTTGAAGAACACTGTTATGTTAATATCCACATATGTATGCAAAGTAACAATTTATAATGCACGAAAGAAATAATACCTAGGTGGATATGACATTGAAGCGGTGATAGCTTAGGCATAAAGCATTTTAATTTTGCGTCAAAAGATTGTCTACTCTAAGCTGTAAAAATAAAATGATAGAATGGAGGAAGGAAGGAATGCCGTTGTGTGCTCGACACGCAAAACCCCTAAGGTGGTTATTGTAAAATATTTTCAGTTTTACTTCCTAGACACTTGGCTCAGTTATCTAAAATAATATTACGAAATCTTCATACCTACACTTTATAAAACATAGTCCACTGCCACATCTGTCTGTTTGTTCGCGATAAACTGAAAAACTACTGAACGGATTTTTTTGAGGTTTTCACTAGTAGATAAAGTGATTCCTGAGGAAGATTTAGATATTATAATTTGTGAAGGTTTTTTATTATCAGAGCGGAACAACGTCCGCTGGGACCACTAGTTTAATATAAAGCTATTAAAGTTTTAAGAAATTACGATTTATGTAAATAAGCATTGCAAAAGGCTAAAGAAGTTTTGTAAGCATTTAAGTATATTTTCACCTAATTTTTTTTTCATTATGTAAGATAAAAACAATGCAGAAGAGATCATGAGTATCAGCTAGTCTTATAACAAACCTGATAGCTATATCCTGAGTTAAAGAAAAATCTTCAGCATTTTGATAATACACGCCTGTCTACTCATCAGCCCTCTAGTTGAATATTTATCACTGAGCATTTATTCTTCTAATCAAACAGGGGACGTACTTTAATATCATTCCCTTTTATAACTGTATCATGTTATAGTAATCGGCCAGTAGTCCGGTGAAGCTGTTAAGGCCTTGCTACGCCAATATCGTAGCCAGTTCGAGAAAAAAAAGTAATCAGCCATCTCGTAACATAAGTTCAACTGCGATTACACACTAACCTACAAGATAATAGAATAAACGAACATATCTGCATACTTCACGTAATTTATTTACATGTCATGCATTTTGAAAGGTACTTCTCACTATTTAACAGCTTAACACTAATCCACTGATACATCTAGACGTCATGTAATCTATGCATGACCTCTAAGGAACTCGGAACATTAGAACAGTCATTTCAATTAAGTGCCATTATAGTAAATTATCGTATCCGTAGCAATTATCGTTGGTAACCGTACTAGTAGCAGTTGGACCAAATACTTTTTGAAATCTGTCGCACTTTACTATTATCTATAGGTACTTATAATCTATAGATATAATACGAATATCTGACGTGTATGTACTTTTTATGATTTTAGAGAAAAAAATTTTTGAATGTGTCTAAGAATAACTAATAAAACACATTTCAATAATTTTTAGAAATGTCTGTATGTTGTCTATCTGTCTGTCTGTTTGTATGAACACGCGTCACTGCTAAAGTACTGGATTCACAATATAATTAGGCATACCTTCGAGAATAACTTAGTCTTTGTTTCATTAAAATCGGTCCACTCTATGAAAAGTTACTGTAATTTTAATGACGACGCGGCGTAAGTGTGAGAGAAATGGAGATAAGTAAATGGACTTGATACATTCAAATGACTTTATTAATCACTGTTTTTTTACATAAAGTTACAAGCGGACGAAGTCGCGGGCACAGCTAGTTGATTTATAAGACGTTGTCACGTCAAAAAGTGTACTGTTCCGCGATATAGATCACATCTATACTACCATGGGCAAAGTCGCTAGTATATAATAAAATTATAATCTCAGAAACTACTGGTCAGATTTGAAAACATATTTCACTGTTAGAGAACTCATTTATCGATGAAGGCTATATGTCAAGACCAATAAGAGCGGAGCACCAGTGAAAGATGTTTCAAAATCGTTTTGTTTTTCCTTTTGACAGCTTCCGCTGCGTGTTAAATCGTTAAGTGATGTATGTATATTGATCATATTATCAACAACAATTATGAATTCTTATCAATGTAATGATATAATAACTGAGCCAGAGCAACGCGTGGCCGGGTCAGCTACTTAAGGATATGGTTAACTCATGAGCAGCGGATAAATTGATAAACTTTGAGAACGTAAAATAATTTGATCATATATATTCGTAATGTATCCGGTGGCGAATTTAGTTTAGCTCTTTAGGCTTCCGGTCGATGTGGATGGCGTCCTAAACCGCGTTCGGGAGCAGGACAAAAAAAATTGCATTGATTTTAGTTAAAATTCAAAGATATTTAGTTAGTTTAGGTTAGTAGGGCAAAAAAGATAGCAGATCATTTCATATTTGCTAATAATTTTAGACTGGTATTATAAAACGGTCGTAACAAGTTATTAACCGTCAATAACTATAAAGTTTCTAACTAGTCTGCAAGTGGATGGGTTTTTATTTTTTTCCCTTATCAAACTGAAATAGCTTAGAATATTATCCGATACGAAATATATATTAGGGTTGTTGAGGTATGTCTGCTTGGTACACATATATGTTGCAACAACTCATATATGTATGAATAGTTAGCTTAGGTTAGGTCAGATAGGTCGCGAATTGCATGTATCGGGCAACAGCCCAAGCCGAGGTGTGCCGCTCACCCTTGAGCTAGTTGTCAAAATAAAATCGTCTGAGTGCCTTAAGCGCTCGCCTTAGTAGTCCGGTGAAGCTGTTAAGACCTTGCTTGGTGAATAGCGTAGTCAGTTCGAAAAAAAAAAAGTTCTAGCTAGTTGTTACAATTAAAACCTACGCAAGGGCACATATCCATCTATAAGGGGAAATAATTGAAGAAAAAAAACCGTGCATGCGATTGCGCTTATTTGATTTTGCACTTTTTTATTTTGTTTCTTATATGTGTTTAACACTTTACACGTGTGTATAATTATTTTAAATACTTAACTGAAAATTATTGACACAATCACAGAACACAAGAATTAAGTTGAACTATATACCGAACTTTATTTCTCTATGCTGAGGCTTCACGGGCCGTAAGCTGTAATTGATTACTGAATATATTAATCTATACTTCTATAGGTACTAAGATTGTAAAGAGGTAGAGTTTGTGACGTTGTAAGGGGTAATCTCAGGAACTACTGGTCCGATTTGGAAAATTCTTTCAGTGTTATATAGCTCATTTATCAGTGAAGGTTATAGGCTATATATCATCACGCTAAGACCCATAGGAGCGAAGCAGCAATGAAGAATGTTGCAAAATCGGGGTATTTTTTCCTTTTCAGAGCTTCCGCTGCGTTTTAGCGCAAAATAACCATTCCACGCTTACGTATTACCGCCCAACGAAGTGGGCACGGGTCGGCTAGTACTACATAATATGGACGTAATATAGGCCGTTGATAAATAATAATAATTTCATGTGAATGGTATTAAAATAAAATAAAAAACATTTACAAGCTAAACTTCTTTACTTAAACATTATCCGTGTTATTACAAAAAAGTTAAATACGTATTAAATACTTGGTTTAAAAAAAGTTTCCTAATAAATGCACCGCGCTCGCCCGAGGCAAGTGCGCGTTATCCTTTTTCACAAGTATAACCTAACGTAACCAAAGCGAGACAAAAGAGCAAGATGGCGAACATTCAGCGACCGTGGTGGCTTTAATATGAGACCTTTTTAAAACCTTTCAATATATATTTAACTTTTTTGTAATAACACCGTATAATTTAGCAATATTGTATATATACTATAATATTTATTGAATATTTAACACACATTTTCATTTGCAATGGTTCAATACATACCTATATATGTTCCATGTATTTAAACAAGATGAACTTATGGTTGTAAACTGATCACGAGTTGTTAAAGTATTTTACAATTGTATATACAAAGTTAAATACATAGATATAGCTAAAACATGACTTCTTTTATATTACTACGAGGATATTAAGGATAATGGAAGAAAAAACATAATTATCTGTTACATATTATCCAGTATAATTATGGAGTTAAATTTAATCACATGTTTGTAATAAAATTTAATCTACTTTATAAACTATGTTAACCCCCAACCTCTAACTGTTTCAACGTCGGGCAAAAACCTTTTCTTTGCATCATATATTTATTATATGTGTATGTTAAAGTTATTGCGTGCAATACTTGTATAAACTGAAAATTTTATTTACTAGAATAATGTTTTCTAAGGCAATGCGAAAATAAACATCTCATTAGCATATATATGCGAGGAATATTAAATATTGTATAGATTATAAACGTATATCTATCTACCTATGTATTTGTTACTCACCAAATTTAACCAGTTGAGATAAAACATACAACTTCACACTTGTTATATACTAGCCTCTGCCCGCGACTTCGTCCTCGTGGCATAGTTACTTTGGGCTACCACGGAGAAGAAGCTCTCAAGAGGAAAATAAATCCGTTTTGAAACATTCTTCATTGGTGCGCTACTCCTGTTAGTCTTAGCGTGATGATATATAACCTATAACCTTCCACGATAAATGAGCTACATAACACTGAAAGAATTGTCAAATCGGACCAGTAGTTCCTGAGATTACCCCCTACAACGTCACAAACTCACAAACTTTACCTCTTTATAATATTAAGTATAGATAAATGGTATTTGTAATTTGTTCATATGAGCCTATTAATATTATTGAAAATAGAAGCAAAACAGTTATGGGTTAGTAGTATTACTTATTAATAATTAAGTATTCGTAAAAACCAGTAAAGACCTATAAACTCTATAACACAATCATAACAAGTTTTAATCTTCTCTTATTTATTTGAACTAATAATTAATTTATCATATTAGTAAAAAAGTAGGTTGTCGTATTTTACGATGTCATTGAACTCACCAACGGATGTCAGAAATATGAATAAATAACATTTTGGAGTGAAACTTCTTCGTTTATATAAGGGAAAAGATATTCATTACTACCTATATCTCCACATAAAGATATGTATCACTACCTGTATCACATAAAGAATACAGGTGAGTGGATTTAAAAGTTTTACAATCATTAAAAATCATAACAATGTGTACGTATATCCCGTAGATGTTACAATTCTCATGTCTGTACACACTACTACACAGGTTACAGTATATTTTTTAACGATCCATAGTGATCTATATTAATTAAATATGACCTGTATATTGTCAAAGTTTAGAATTTAAAACATGTCAACAGAATTTATTAAGTGCGTGTACACGTGTTTTATTATGAAATGTTTTTATTTTAATTTTAGGTACTTTTTATGCAATAATTCCGCGATACTAACATAATTCGATGACAACTTTAAAATAATGAGGGCACCGGTCAATGTACTGGAGTTTACGATTATTATAATCTAAAGCCTTTATAATATGATTTTGTATTTTTTATTGTCATGTTTAGATATCAAAACCTTTGCTCTGTGGTAAGTTAGATTTATTGTTTCTTCAAGCGTATTTAAATATGATAAATTAGACGATATTATGTCGATGCTCTATAAATTGTCACCCTATATAATAAATCCAGAATTATTATAAGGTTTCTAAATCACTTTAAGGTATCAATAAAATATTCGCGATATATGTATGTTATGTACGTGTGAGTACCTATATATTTTATCAGCTAGTATCGTAGAGTTGAAATTCTTTGTTCGCTTTGACCCTATAACTTTTTTTATCTAAACAGGATGTAGTAAGGAATTTTATGGAAGTTTTGGAAGGTTGTCAAAGGCAGGGATGTGGCACGCTATTGGGTACCACGTGGCGGGGGCGGGGCTAAGGGTATCTCTGTTATGGCTATTAACCTATGTGCATCATTTGTCATGTCTAAAGTATGAGAAAAAAAAACAAAACGGAAATAACTGATAATGATTAATTAATGTAAACAAAACAAATTCAAAATTGAAAAAGGTTCTATGTAGCTGTGTTAAGCACGAAAACAAGGCCATAAATATGTTATGTATAAATGAGAAAACTTCAATTTTCGTATAAATGTATATTATATTCATAAACATCGCATTGCATTTTACATAAACGTACGCATGTACACAATTATTATTAAAAAAAATCGCAATTTGCATAAAACATATTAAACAGCGCGTCGTCTCGCCGAAGTCCTGAATAGTCAAAGTCAGCGGCTGCAACAAAAAGGAAAATTAACTAGTTTGAAATACATATTATGTCAATTGGATTCGCGTATTGTCGGCGCAGGAGTTAAATTTTAGACAGCGGGCGGTACGGCGGGTAGAGCGGGGAGGGACATCCGTTCGCTTGCGGATTGCCCAATTCCCGCCACGAGCACGCCGCGGCCGCGACCGCGCCAACGATTATTTCGATTTCGTCATATGTACGTTGACTCAAACTAAATTACGACATGAAATTCAAGTCGCAGCTATCTTCTGGAAATTAAAAAAACACTACTCTTAACAAATCGTGTTTTTTGCAGAAAATTCAGTGATTTCGCAGCCGGATTATATGACAGCTAGCGTAATCCCTGACGTCACTGCGAACACGGTCACGATACGGTATGATGAGGAACCAGGAACTGCGATTACTATTGACGATTGCTCGACAATCATATAGGAGAGAGAAAAAGACTGACTGATTGGTAAAGTCGAGTCAATTCCTCCCCCCGACACGACTGACGTATAGAAAATCTTCTCTTCAAAACTTCTTTCTTCTATCTTCAACTCAACTGCGAACAATTTTTTTTTAATTTACAACTGTGGCGGCAAAGTTTTTCTCAAGGCGAAATGTGAGTCACATGACCGAGACAAAAGCAAAATTATGACTAATATAATTATATAAAGACTAAGTAATATTTCTTTAGACACAAAATAACTCCTAATACTTATTAAATTTATAAAATGCAGATGTAAAAAATTGCAAAAACGTGTCTTCAACGGAAGTTATAAAAGTGGGTCGCGAACTTCTCACAAGTTTGAAACTAACATATAAATTAATTTGAGACACTTCTACAACGAATTGTTGTCACAAATTACTTTAATATCTATTTAAACTAAAGAGCTCTTTGGTTGCACACCGAAACTAACTTTGGAAAAATTTCAAACTAAACTTCACTATTGTACTGTAAGAGGAAAACGTCTAAACTGAACGACGACTAGAATGCGAATGGTAGCGAGTAGTGGAGATTCATGGCGTAGTGACGAACGGTGCGAGAGGGGCGCGGACAGTGGGCCGGAGGGGGAATTGCGGGGCGTGCTGCGCGCGCAGAGAAAGGACGCAAGTGGTGATGTAATCGCGATCGATGCACTCAGTTTCGTACGTCGTGACAACCGCGCACTAACTGCCAGTAATGGGCATTACAACAAAACTATTTAACATTATTATTTACAGTCATAACCACTCCAATAATGTAAATTCTGAAACCTTAATTTGTATTAAAATATACTTTTAAACAAAATAAACTATATCACTAACTAGGGAGACCGCAAAATCGATTCTAAAAAATATTGCATAATTATAGTGCTGAGCTTTAAATTTCTACATATGTATATACATATAAGTGAACCTTATTTGGTTTACATCATAGTACAAAAGTCATTGTAAGTTGATTTCATATACAATCTAAAGAATTTTAATGTTATAATGGATCACATAACTCTTGCAAAATATATTATATATATAATAAATAATCAACGACCAAAATTAGTCGTTATAAGCGTTTTTACTTATATGGGAATAAAGGATGAATCTGACCGTTTAAAAATATTATACCCTAAATTATCTTCATTTATTCAGTACACTATCGAAGTAACACCGTGAATACGCAACCAATACGGTTTACGGTAGCAGTGTTAGCTAATATATAATATATTTTTGAGTATATACAGGAAGTATATACAAATGTCAGTGAACCCTGTATCGGACACGTGCGGAGTTTCACGTGGCACAGTAAAGAATGATCGTGTCGAACCCAATGTTGCTACATCGCTTGTATCCATTTGCACAAAAATGCTTTAGAATCTAAGGAATGTAGAATAAACACATCGAAACATCAACGGTCAGCCTTAGATGAAATCGGTACACCTTGTTGGACAAGAAGTAGTATAAGCGTAATAAAGGTTTGTAATTCGTAATGAAAAGGCATTGTTTCGGCTCATCGCATTTCTGATTCAACGACTTTATGTCCAGGTACTGTTTCACTTTCGCCATGACCTGCTTCCACGCGCGGAGAGCTGTTTTAATAAATCCTTATTTTTCTATGCTATCTTTATGGACCCTTCATCACATTTTAATAGCTCCGTGCCATTTCTTCTTTGTTTTAAGATTGTACCCTATCCACAAACAGGTGAGTTATTACAGTTAGCCGAGATAAAAACGTTTATGTTCGATTTTAACGAAGAAGTACATATTTACGTTTGCATTAATCAATTTAAGATAATAAATTTAATTACGTAGTATAATTAATTGGTTTGATATTCTACTGTTATTAATGAGCGAAATTAAAAGTTCATTGTTTCTAAATATTTGTAAAATTGAGGCCTTGTCTTTGCTTGTTATCACGTTACAACCTATAAAAAGACAATGATGATGTGAAAATAAACACTTAATGTTTATTTCCCTTCTTAATAATATTAAAAATACTTACTCAAATAAGAATATAACATAAATGAACAAACAAGTTTCGTTATAACGTTTTTTATAGAGGGGGCATAACAAACAGAATGCTGACCACCTGGTGGCATGTGGTCATTACAATTCGTGGATACTAATTCAATCCCAATTAGAATTAGAAAACGAAGACATTTGTCACTATATACAGGTATTTATATATATATGTATGTATGTATATCCATATATATAACAGATCGATTTCATTTAATCCTTATATATACATTAATGCCGTTATATACCTTAAATATTTGAATCTATTATAACAGTTCACATATGGTTTGAACCATTGTATGATAAAACTCTTAGATCGTGCAAAAGTGCACGTTTTGTCAATGCCAATGGAACCTAGAATTCGACACAAACGCATTCCTATAATAAATACGTCATGATTGAGTGAAACGAGAAAGCGGGCTAGAACGAAACGTCAGTGATGCTGTGATAATATTAACGAAGGTTCGGATTCGGAATTGTACATAGTAGCTAACCATTCGACCGTTCGTACATCGTCGACAGTTTCCGTAACCGCTCGGGTCCTATCTAGGTCACACGTGTAAACGTTATCCCCACCACGTCGGCCTTGGCTTACTTTAGGCCAAATGGCATAGCGCCTCCCCTTCTCCGTTGGCTGCATGACCGCGCATGTAGTAGACAGGGCTATTCTCCATTCTACTAGCTCATTGTTTTATTTAAAACGTAGAACTTTACGACAGACAATTGATGTACAAATGAATTCTATAAAAATAACTCTATAGTGCATGCACTCCTTATTTTGTCGATGTAAATATTCGTTTAGGCATAATACATTTATTAGTATAACAATATTTTAAATGTTTTTATTATTAACGAAGAAGTTTTGGTTGCGAGATAAGAAACGTAACAGAGTATTTCGTAGGCGGGATCAAAAAGCTACTTACTCCCTTTACAAGACGCTGCATTTTTTTAAATTAAAATCCAATTCGTATACTCATTGATAAAATAACATGTTATGTATTAGTAAGACTAATAACGTCAGATCAATAGCACACTGACTAAAGACAATGTTATTTGGCGAGGAAGTGTACAATCGTTTGGAACAAGGGAGTGTACATGGAATAATTGCGCACTAAGCCGATATATACGAGGTCGCAGAATCGTGCAGCCCAACGTGGCCCCATCGAATGAAACTTGCTGATGATGATGAAAACAGCGTTTCGACCTCGTTTGAATCTAGGGCAGCACCCGAAATAACTAGGGCACCGTTACTGCGCAGCCGCTAACGCAACTACGAGTTGCGTTAACTGACTAGGTAAGAGTGAACCGTGTTAGTTCGCGCAACTTTCGCTTGTGTATAGCAATACCGATAGATTGAACAGGAGGCCGGGGTCTAAGTAAATTGGTATTTTGGATTGCCGAAATCGACCTCTCTGAGGAAGTTTCGTGCACTCACAAATATGTATAGATATCTAAATAAGCGAACTTTTACATGACAACCTATTGAGAAACGTACAAAACGTCTTTATGTAATAAATATTGAATAGTGTTTATAGGTGACACTTGACATCAATAAGATGTATTTTTTTAAATCAAATACTTTTGGTAACGTAAATATGTAGATTAAAACAAATAATTTAATAGGTTTATTTAATAAAATACCTTATTTATATGTGTTATAAAGAAACAGAAAGAACCACATATTATTTATATTTATTTACACATCTACATTTCATTTAGGTATATAAAAGAAATTCTGTCTTACTCACTCACCAAGATCCGTCGTAAGCTAGAAATACTCCTATGGAATCTATTATAACGGATTCCATTTGTAGTTCAGTATTAGATATTTTAATATTACAATTCTGATCTTCATACGAGTTAAAGAAATAAAACTGTTGTAGGAAAAATTGAAAGGTTTTTAATGATCAACACGAAAACCTAAACCTATACTATATCTGGGTCTACTAAACAGATTTTGAATATGAAAAGACTTTTTGTGGTAGTCGGATTTGCAAAGTAAGTCGGAGAAAAAACGGTCGAACGAAAATGTTTCTTACGAACGCTGCCTTAACGATGGGAGATAGATGATTGAGTTCTAGAGAAAAGTTTTAGAGCTTGGTAAAGTAAAAATATTTACCGCCCAACGAATTGAGCACTGGTCAGCTAGTTTATAATAAGTGTACTTATTTATTTTAGTAATTAACTAATAGAAGGTGATGTTCACGAAAGATTTATTGAAGCGCTTTAATTTTACAAGATGCATATAAATCAATATATACATGCATACATGAATGAATCAAGATGAAATTCAATAATAATATTGAAGATATGCGAAATTTTCATAATGTGGAAACTCCGAACCTAACATAGAGGTACATACGTTTTACAACAAAACCAAATCCGACTGAGATCCAATCGTAATTATTATGAGTAATCTTTTACTGACCTTTTTATTGAATCGCTTTAAAGACAACAGTTTACAGTTGTAAAAGACAACTTTCACTTGTCGCTTTTTTAAACATTTTATTGCAATGTATAATAAGGAATCCTCTTTTTAATATACGTCCTAATAATACTATAATAATACTATAATACATAATACTATAATACTATAATACCATAATATATAATATAATATATAATACTATAATACGGGCGAGAGAGATAATTAAAGCTTGTACAAAGTTTCGTGTTTGTTTATATTTAGGCTTTCAAATAATTAATCAAGAGGAAAGTGTTCTTGACTCGGAAATTTAATAGCTAGACGATTGTAAAATACATAAAAGTATTTATAGAAATTGGAACATTGAAAATAGCCGAGTTAAATGTTTTAACATTTTATAGAAATTAAGAAATACATGTTTTAGTAAATTAGTAGGAGTTTATTAGAAGCCAGTGTCAAAATGTATGTAGGAAATTCGTATAGTTTTAAATTAAAATAGGAGATAATCAAGACTGGTACAGTAATAAGAAACTTTGAGTGTTGATGTTTTAAAAATTTACGTGTTTGTTTGTATATATAGGCGCTTTTAAATTTAGCAAAATACAATTAATTATCAACTTCATTTGATTAACATTTAAATCAAAAGCTATATTAGATATCTGCACAATTGTATAAGAAATATCTAAAAATAAAAAATATATTATGAAGTGAGAATTTTGAAAAACAATAATTATCAAAAAGTTCGTCCTAGAAAAGATAATTTCACGCAGACGAAACCGATGGTACAATCTAGTTATAATGTAATTTAAGAACATAGAATACATAATAGAACATAGAATACATAATAGAATATAGAATACACAATAGAACATAGAATAATAAATGATCTGTGCCGTATTATCGTTGTCCTCCTTTCGTGACATTAATTACTAACTAATAATATAATTGATATCACGTTCACGATAACTAAGCAATGTATTATTGTATGTATACTGTTGTACTCATATTAACTTATGCTATTTTTTTAACGATAATTTCATTAGAAGTTTATTGTTTGGGAATTATTTTTCTACACTGGTATTTCACGGTGTATGATGTAGCAAGAATAGCAATGCGGTCAAAGACAACGTAATTTTACTGGAAAGTGTAAATTATAGTAGCTGCGTGCTATGACGGCCGTTTTGACAGATTACAATAGTGACGTGAAATGTCGTTTTTTTTCAACAACGTTGTAATCAAATGCCGCTTTTGCATTAAGCATTGACGTGAGTTTGCTAAAAGTGTTAGTTGTGCTGGCCAGTAACCATATAAAATTATACATTCTATAAATTTTAGTGTTACTTTTAAATGACAGCAATTTGTTCCTTCACATATAGTTATTTATTTAAGTATACAAAACGTCATTAGCAGACAAACGTCAAAACGGCCATCATAGCGTGCCGCTATTATTATAGTAGCACTTCTTTTTCTTGTAAACAAAATTAAGCGGTAAATAATATTTTCAATTTAATGTGGAGCAAGGTATGAATTAAAAAATAAATCTACAAAACGAAATAGAGAGACATGATGATTTAATTTATTAATGTACTGTCATGGCCAAACATTTTACACATATGTAATAAAGGTCTTGACGCGAACGAAGTAACTTGACAAGTTTTCGATGTGAAATATGAAGTAAGTAGAAGAAGTTTGTAATTAAAGAAAAAATAACATTATGTCAAAATTGGATATTATTGATCGCTACAAAGAAAATATCTGGAAAACAATAAAACCCGAGGGAATCATAAAATTACCTTTATTTCTTCTATATAAACCGTGTTATTCAATAACACATATCAACATTATGTATAGGTAGCATAAATACATTTGTACATAAATTTATATTTTATAAATACACTAGCGGGCTCGGCGGATGTTATCCCGCCCTGATATTAATTAAAAAAAAGTGCGTGCGTACAAAGTACACATGTCAGAAGTGAAACTTCTTTGACGTACTAATTTATAAGTCTTGTTTATATTTATACAAACAAGAAAAAAGAATAAAAAGTTTTTTTATTTATTTAATCTGCGTTTACTGCAAATGACGTCACTTCCGTTGCATACCTGCGTGACGTTACATCTGTAAAAACTTTACCCTCATGCGCCTAAAGAAGTTTAATTTCAAAAACCTTGACAAATTATATACTTAATGCCTTCCGCATGAATCAGTTTATCTACTAGTGAAAATCGCATGAAAATTCGTTCCGTAGTTTTTTATTTTATCGCAAATAGACAGACAAACGTGGCAGAGGACTTTGTTTTATAATATGTAGTGATAATTAAAATAGTTTACTTTCTCCTTTAGAACTATCGTGTGGGTTATATTTTAGCTCTTCTTTCCTCCACATTTTATATGAAAACAAAATGGTTACATTACAAGAATACCTAACAATTACGATGATGAACATAATAAGTTAATCTGAACAAGAATTTGTTAATAAAATATTACTATCATAGCTCTAAGGTGAAATTTGAAAGAAAAGTATTAATGTTTTATTTAAAATAATACTACAATATGTTGAATCTGAGACTCGATAAGGGGCCATATTTCGTAAGCACTGATAGGGGTGGATCCTGGATTTGGTTATTTTTGATGACATAGGGGGTGCGGGGTCCGGGTAGTGAATACCTCAGCAATATTTCTTTATTAAACCGAAACAGATTTAGGTAAATATATACGTAATTATAAGGGGGGGGGAGGGGTGAAGAACATTGCTTGACAAGGGGGAGGGGCCGGTCAGAAATTACAAAAATTCTGCTTACATAATACGGCCACTAAGTATAGACAGGCGGTTGTGTAAATTTTGAGTGTTGCAAGAAACAATAGGCACTCACCTATGCTGTGGTTGACACAAAGAACTACCAAATAAGGTGTTAGAATTTAATTTTAACAACCCAATAATGACTAAACTCGCGTACGACTTAGGAGTTTAGCCCAGTTCAAGATCGGCTATAAACTGCAGTGACCGTGTATAATCAGGTTGGTACTAAAATAAATAAATTTATGGTTAAACCAACGTTAGCGATACACTTTATAAATAACTAGCTGACCCGGCGAACTCTGTTCCGCCTTAAAGGCAATAAATAATCAAATTTTGGAATTTATTAAGTTAAATTGTTTATTAGAAAATACAAATTAAAAAATTAAGTACATTAATCATTCATTATTGTTCCTGTATTTTGGCGCATAGGTTGTACTCTTCAGTTAAGTACCTTGTGATACACGACATTTTTTGTTTTATTTTTAGGCGCAAAAACCAACAAACAACGTAGATGGTATTCCGACCCGTGAACATGCCACATATAATTGACCATGGAAAACACATGGATATTCTAGATGCAAACCACAAACTTTCAAGGATTGGCCTTGTGATTTGTTGATGATCATGGCGAATGCAAGACGGATCGGAAATTGAAGTCTTTTAAATTCAAACGGCATATCGGTTGGCATCATCGGGATCCCCGGAATGAGAACTTCCTCACCTTCGAATTTTCCTTTGAGTATCGTCGCGTAAATTACATTGTTCATCAATTTTCTAACCACCAAACGCGTACCGTTGCACAGTTCTGGTTGGTTTATGTTTCGAAGCATGATTACGACGGAACCAACCTTCAGGCGTAAATTGTGCGGTGGTAAGCCAGGCACATCCAAGGAGTTTAAAAATTCAATTGGATTGTTGGTGGCTTCATCTTCATTTGTGACGGAGTCAATAGATTTGAATGAATGCATTGTTCCAATGATCTTATTCTGAATTATGTAGTTAAATTAACGTTTAATTAACGTTTTTAATTACGTTGCATTACGGCTTTGTCGGGAAAAATTCGATCGTCTTGGTCGCGGCATTGTTAATTATACTTCACTTACTTTTTATTTAAATGGCTCCATCATTACAATATAATTGTTAATGATATTTTAATGAGATTTCTTATTATTTATTTATTTAAATATTGATTTGTTACAAAAATAAAATTATCAACGATACACCCATAGACAAAATTACTTGGCTGTCATTTGCGTTTTGTTATTCCAAGTCAGATGCGTTTTTATTATACCACGTTTTATAGTGACTGACGTTTTATGTCAAGTCACATGGTACGCTGTCGAACTGGATAAACAATATCCTATGTCCGTCTCCTGGCTCTAACCTACCTCCTCACCAATTTTCAGCCAAATCGGTATAGCCGTTCCTGAGTTATAAATAGTGTAACTAACACGACTTTCTTTTATATATATAGATTCGTTAGCACAAAATATACGTTACGTACCAATTGAGAACTGAATATGAATGAATATTCATAAGGCCTTATTCTCAAAGTGCAGGTTTCTGAGGTGAGACCGCATGAGAGCGCCGTGGGAACCATATTATCCGCCGTCTGTGCTCGCGTAACGGTCAGTCATATACACTGCGTGCTTACGTGAAGAGTTGGTAAAACCAAAAATTTATTAAACAACGAGTGCGCTCGCAATGTTGGATGATTGTATATTTTAAAATGAAAAGATAAATACCTCCTCGCATCGTGGGAACAATTGTTGTAGATTGTGCGGATGTTACTGGAGGTCTATATGGTGTGAAAAAATACAAGGTTTTAAAAACACGATACCATCCGTGTCATTACAAAAAAGTTAAATTTGCATTGAACTCTTACTTAAAAAAAGTTTAATCACAAAAGAGTATCTTACCCTCGATTACAGAAGGACATTATTTTAATTTAAATATTCTCTAACACTTGTCTAAGACAGACAGTTCTTATTCTATTGTAGTAATTAACTGTATCTCTATTTGCCGGCAAAAGAAGTTTCATAGTAAATTATGGATTTCGTGGATATGATTAGTTTGGAAGAAGTGAATAAATTAAACTATTTTAGACATTCACAAGTAAATAATAACTACTGCTATTTGACACTATTGACATCAGGCAGTGTATTTAATCTGTCATTATACTGTTGTTTCTTACCTTACGCACTTTTGACGTAATATATAAATCTTATAAATTGCTTATTTTGGCAATTACATCATTTTCATTTAACTAAAATGTCACAATAATGTTAACCGATTCAACTTATAATAAGTAAATTTTCTTAATGCAGATCTGAACAAGAATATTATTCATAAATTGATATTGTTTGTAAAATATCTGTATGTAATGGAACGTTTTTGAATGATGAGATCGAATTGAACGAATGATATTCAGAGTTGCTTGCATAAAAAACTTAAATCAGTTGTTTAGCTAGAGACTGCTTGGACACGCTTTTGTAATAAAGTATTTTAAACATGGCTTCGATTAGATTTTAAATTTTGCTTAGTAAAACTCGTGTTATAACTGTGTTTATTTTTGTTTTTGTGATAAGACCGCATATGTTTATTGTTATTCTCGCTTATTATTAACAGTATAAATAAAGTATAAATAGTATATATACTTTATAAAGTTTATGTATGAATATATATTAATGAGATATGGCAGTGAACTCTACTCTCGAATCGTATTTCGATTTTAGTTCGGACGCGGGTTCGATTTCAACACGCTACTGACTTTTATGTCATGAGTACACTCAATTGTACAATTAATTGTCAATTTCGTTCTTGGGTATTAAATATATAAATTCTTTACGTTGCCATAATCTGCTGTTTGGTATACCCTTATGGTAAAGATACATACATATAATTACTTCATGTGGAATTAAAGCGCTGTGTAAAATTATATCTTCATGGTTATATGTATATCTGTGTATTATGTTTGTCAAATTTTATAGAGTTGCAGAATATTTTAATATAAAAAATCCTAATATTTAAAGTCACTCTAGGTAAGGACTTAATTTAGTAATAATGTTGGCGAACAGAACGAAGTTATATAAATTTAAATTCAGCCTGGAATGACTCGGCTTTCTGCAATTTAGCTATCTGCGAGGAAATTACATGGAACCTCGTTTAATTTTATAAGAAAATTGTAAGTTTATCGAATCGTTTTAAACATTTCGTAAAAAAATTATAGGTGGTATAACAAAAGTGATACGATATGGTTTGTATAAATTATCAAACTAGGTAAGAGAAGTACTGAACATTATTTGAACACACCACTTGGAGAAGCGACGCGGCACGACGTGACGAAATTCGATAAAAACTTTATTCACGCGATGAGAAGGTAATACATATGATGAAATACAATAATAAAGACATGAACACATTACATGACCAATGATCCGTTCCGCTTAACGTGGATTGATTCGTCTCAATCATGAGAGAATGCAATGCGATAATCCTCAAAAAGATGTAAAAGAGAAAGTTAGAAGCTAAAAAAACGAATTTGATAAAAAATATTAAATAATATCAAAACCGGTAATTAAAATTATAACAAAAAATGTATTGTGGATATTATCTCGCAGTACTTTGACTGTAGGTTGTCTCGTCGCCAGCAAAACGGTCTAAAATCGCTATGAAAAAATAAAATATTAAAAAAACCGCGCAGCACCACTTACCTCGGTTAGTGTATGTGACGTCATCGTTCTTCGGCCGCTTATGTTACTACCTGTTGTAGTTGGCTGGTTGGGTTTATTTATTACAAATGTTGTGAGTAGTACTTTCGCGCGGTACAACGCGACGCCGCAAGCCGATGCCGCATTCTGCTCTATAGTCTATACGTATGATCCGTTACAGTCCCCTCTACTTCGAGCCCGACCCTGCCACCAAATCAGAGTCAAAACGCCGTAAGCGTAAATGGAAAGGGAATTCCAAAACATACTTTACAGACACGAGTCGAACCTTATCTCTTTGGTAACATTGTATAGGTAACGCGGTATTACATTAATAATAGGGTTAAATCAAGTTAGGTGACCTAGAGATATCAACTCTTGACTTCACTTAGATATCTTATAGTAAAGAAAATTCTAAATCCAAATTAGAATCAACAGTATACGTATTCAGGTTAACGTGTGGAGTAAGATAATGTTTTTAATAGAGAATTATACAAAGCTATGTATGATAAAGATATGTACTTCATTAAAATTCGTAGTGATAAAATAAATTCTATAAAATTATAAACAATTGATATTCTTTTATTATTATTTCAAACATTATATTTAACCAATCCACTTCTCAGGTGCTGTAAAAAATGTATAGTGAAACTATATTGATACCTATTACGTTAGAAGTAATTTTTACGTAGGCTTCAAATCGTGTTCTTGTTAACCGATAAACTATATAAATAGATTAAATAATTTTATTAACAAAGCTAAATGTATCGTCCGTATATGATGTATGTAATTATTATTCATAGAACGATTAGTTGGCGTTTAAGAAAAGTAGAAAGTCACTTGTGGGATACCGAAAAATCCATCCAAAACTGACATGTAAATAATTCTATAAATCTAAAATAATATATATCTAAAAATATTACACCGTATGATTAAAACAAGCCGAACGCGTAAAGTACAATCTGTATCGTTATCACAGAAAAATCATATACAAAAATGATTTTAAATTACCCCAAGTGAAATATCAATCACACAGTCCATAAAAGCATACTACCGATTTGCCGGACTGTAAGTTTAAGCGTCATGTCAAGCGGGTTTTTTTTTCGAACTGACTACGCTATTGACCTGCCAAGGTCTTAACAGCTTCACCGGACTACTAAGGCAAGCGCTTAAGGCACTCAGCCGATTTTATTTGGGCAACTAGCTCAAGGGTGCATGGCATTTCCCAGCGAAAAAAAAATGTTAGCTCAGATAGGTCGCGAATTGCATGTATCAGGCAACAGCCAAAGCCGAGGTGTGCCGAGCACCCTTGAGCTAGTTGTCGAAATAAAATCGGCTGAGTGCTTTAAGCGCTTGCCTTAGTAGTCCGGTGAAGCTGTTAAGACCTTGCTTGGTCAATAGCGTAGTCAGTTCGAAAAAAAAATAGCATATATATGTACTGCCGAAGCAAGTACGAAGCTGGTTTTGGTGTCAAAAGACTATTATATAGTGGATCAATATGTGAACGATGGTGATGTCTGGAATTGACTCCTCTCTGCACATCCAGTAAAAACGAGTGCAACGTATAATGTATTGAAAATACATGTCTTAGCCCAAAATAACTATTCCACGCGTACGAAGTCGCGGACAGAACCTATTAACTAATTATATTATTATATATGTTAAAAAGATGTATCCGATCGAGTTTCTTCTCAATGACTGGGTAACAATCCAACCCATTAGTAGTTTTGACTTTCATAAGCGCCTCATTAAGTCCTAAACTGAATATAGTGTTTTTGATTTGATTAGACTTAATAGGTGTAAACCGTTGTTAAAATCCAACGTAGGTCCAAAAGGCAAAACGTGAAGTTAACAATACAAGTTTTTATTTGGAATGATCGTGTTATAATGCCATTGTAAAGGCAATTCAATCTCTGGCATATAGGTGTCCACTTATCCACTTAATAATAAATATCTGAATAAAAGCCTTTTGTTACATTTTGCAGTAAAATTTTATGAACCCTGAATGATCTCTACTTATTGTATCTATACCTTTAAACGAGCAATTCTTGTATATTTTTATATTGTTATATATTCAGGATCTCGGAAACGGCGGCAGCGATTTCCGTGAAACTTAGTGTGTAGGTGGTTTCGGGGACGATAAACCGATCTAGCTAGATTTCGTTCCTAGAAAACTTTTTTTATCAGGGTTTTCAGGCAATGAAAAAATCTAGCTAGAATATAAAGGTAAATTCAAAACAAAAATAGCTCAAATGGAAATCGGCTGCTTCAAAAATCCGTCTAAACCCCAGTTCGAATCCGAGTGAGACCAAAAGAGAGATATGTTTTTTAATAAAAAAAATTATATAACATGCTAATTTTGTGATGCAAACCTAACAGTTTATTTTAATTTAATAATGTTTTTTAAAGAACCGAGCTAGGCTCGGCCGTCCAGGTACTATTTATAAATTACGGTACGACGATGTGGTTCTAAGATCGCAAGCACGTTAAATCATAGATTTTGAAATTGAGGATGGTAACTAACCATTTAGAAAAAGCCTTATCACCATATCATGTTCTCGTTACGAATTTGTCATTCACCGAAAGCTACAGCTTATTCACAAGGATTTAGAATAAGTATCTAGATTGATGCGGTGTTGGAACACGATAACCACTAAGGCAATATCTCTTCAAATATATATCGATCGGACTTAGCAAATGTATGTAAAGAAAAAATATAATTTTCTTTAATTTGAACTTTTCCGTGCATCAAACGTCATTGAACGCACACTCGATTGACAGATGACGTTTGTGAGCTATGGAAAAGATAATCTATAAGCGTCTCGTGATTGTTAAGAGAAAACAATAATTTATAATATTAATTCCATTATTAAAGTATTCTAATTGTGATTAGGAACAGACATTGTTAATAATAACATTAAATGTCGTTTCTTTTCTTACAGGTATGTAAGTTTTTCTAACGTACTAAGTAAATACATACTTCTATTTCATGTATTATAAAACAATAAATCTTTTCTTACAGAGAAACTCAATTGTGTTTGACTGACTGTGTCATCCTAATCCCGAATTTATTAGAAAATATCTTATAAAACGACATTTATTGTCAGAAAATGGAGAAGTTGAAGTTTACGTTTGAGAGTAAACCATCAATAGACGGAAAGTCGAACTACATCGCTATAACCGCAATTGCCACAAAAGAGGACAAAGTTTTCCTTATGCCTGAAGAATGTCAAGCGATATCACTCCATCAACATATCCAAACCTCGAAGACCTTTTTTACTGTGAAAAATACATTGAAAAAAAGGTATCAAACTAGAAGTGTTTGGATAAAAACAACACATGATATATTACAAACATATGTTGATGAGGATGGAAACATGATCTTTCAGGACCAATTTTTAGAGGAAATTACACAAGAACAAATGGCTATTGGTAGCAAAAAGTGTTCAGAAGATCATATAGTGAAAATTTTGGAAAAATTAGTTGAAGGTCAACAAAACAAAGAAATGCATAGTATGAAAAAGTTAGCTGACAAGTTTGTAATTGAAAAATTTGATGGAAAAAGTTCAAGTGCATATCAGTGGATGGAAATATTTGAAAAAGAATGTGCAAGGTTTGGTATAGTAAAAGAAGAAGAAAAAATTGAAATCTTCAGATTATTTCTTGAAAAATCATGCACTGATTGGTATTCTTCCATGATGATCAAATTTAGCTTACATTCCGAGTGGTCAGAATGGAAATCAAGTTTTTTACAGACCTATGCTAATAAAGGTTGGACTGCTAGCAAGTATGCTTTATCTTACAAGTACCAATCAGGATCTTTGTTAGAGTATGCAGTAAAGAAAGAAAAACTTTTACTTGAAGTAAGGAAAACAATAGATGAAGGGACTCTTATTGATATAATTGCTGCCGGCTTACCAGATTTTATAACAGATAGAATTAACAAAGAACAAATGGTACATACAAATAATTTATTTAGTGAACTTGGAAGATTAGAACATTTAGTTTCAAGAAAAAAAATTATCAAGAAGAAAGAAGATACTAAGCCAGATAGGAAAAAATGTAGTATTTGTGAAAAATTAAAGAAAGGTGTACGCTATCATTCGGAAGATTCATGCTGGTTTAAAACAAATGTAAATACTGAAAAAGATAAAAAGCAAATAAAACTTATAAACAATTCAGAATTGGAATGTGAATTGCAATGTGAAGATAAAAAAAACTAATAGTGCCGCCATTGATCAAAGTGAAATTAGTATTGAATAAAAATGTTGAAATTTCTGGAATCTATGACTCTGGGTCTAATGTCTCATTAATAAATTCAAAATTATTAAAAATAAAAAATAAGAAATCCAGTCATTCCAACAATACTAACTTAAAAACGATTAATGGCGTTAAAAAGGCAAATGGCATAATAACACTTGATATAGCCATCTTTGATGTGGAAAAAAAAATGAATGTTTTCGTAATAGATAAGGAAAATTTCGATTATGATTTTTTAGTGGGACTTGATTGTATAAAAGAGTTTTACCTAGTTCAAAACGAAAACTTAAAAATTACGCAGAAATTACCTATACAAAGAAGTCAAATAGTTTCTAAGGAAACAGACAAAACAGATATAGTTTCTAAGGAGATAAAATCTGATAATATAATAAACTTCAATGAAGATATACATGAAGAAAACTTCAAAATTTGTACACATCATCTAGACTATCAAGAACAGGCAGTGATTGATGAATTAATTTCGAAAAATAAATTTGTGTTTGCTAAGGACAAATATGACATAGGACAGGTAACGGATTATGAAGCACACATTGATCTACTAATAGAAAAATATTGCTTCAAAAGGCCATATCGGTGCACAATACAAGACAAGAAGGAGATTGAAGATCAAATTGCAAAACTATTGGAAAAAAATATAATAGAAGAATCATACAGCCCATTCGCAGCACCAGTCACATTAGCTTATAAGAGAGATGAAAATAAAAGATCAAGATTGTGCATCGATTTTCGAGACTTAAATAAAATCGTTGTGCCTCAATCACAGCCATTCCCTCTTATTGAAGACCTAATTCTAAAGACGAGAGATTGCAAGTTTTTCTCAACACTGGACCTAAACTCAGCGTTTTGGTCAATACCTTTACGTATCACGGATAGACACAAAACTGCATTTGTGACGCAGGAGGGTCATTATCAATGGACCTGTTTGCCATTTGGTCTTAAAACCTCCCCAGCTATATTCCAAAGAATAATGTGTAATATAATACGGAAACACAAGCTTGGAGATTTCACGGTATGTTTCATCGATGACATTTTACTATTTTCTGAAAATTTCTCAGATCATGTCAGACATCTGGAAAAACTCTTTCAAGCAATTAAAAGCGAAGGATTAAAACTAAAATTCTCTAAATGCACATTTGCAGCAGATACAGTTAAATACTTGGGTCATGTAATACAAAATAATTCAGTCAGACCACTGAAAGATAATTTAATATCAATAAAAAACTTCCCAACTCCAAAAACTCAAAAGAATGTGAGACAATTCCTGGGAAAAATAAACTTTTATCATAAGTATGTGCCAAACATAGCCATAAAATTGGAACCATTGCATAACCTTTTGAGAAAAGGACAAACCTTTAACTGGACTGATGCGTGCCAGGAGTCGTTTAATGAAATGAAACAAATATTATGTTCTCAACCAGTATTAACAATCTTTGACCCAAACCTACCTATTCACATATACACGGATGCTAGTATACTAGGAGTAGGAGCAGTACTAAAACAACCACAGAAAAACAATGAAGAAAAACCAGTAGCATACTTTTCGAAGAAACTGAATGAAGTACAAAAAAGAAAGAAAGCTATCTATCTGGAATGCCTGGCAATTAAAGAATGTGTAAAATATTGGCAACATATACTAATAGGTCGGAAATTCACTGTATTCTCAGATCACAAGCCACTGGAGAAGATGAACATAAGATCTAGAACAGACGAAGAATTAGGAGATCTAACATACTACTTATCGCAATATGATTTCGAAATTAAATACTCTCCAGGAAGATATAACATCGAAGCTGATTGCCTAAGCAGGAACCCGGTTCTTGGACCAAATGAAAACCTAGAGGAGCAGTTAAAAGTAGTTAATATAATAACACTAGAAGATATCCTAAAAGATCAAGTTGAAAATAAATATATACAATGCAGAAAAGACAAGTTAATGAAAAAAGACAATGTTTACTACAAAAAAGTAAAGAAAAAAGAAAAAATTATTATATCAGAGGAATTTAGCATAGATTTTATGAAAAGTGTACATACAGATCTGGGTCATATAGGAATTAAGCAGATGCAGAGAATGATTAGCTCAGTGTATACAGCAGAAAATATGACTAAAAATATAAAAAGAATCTGTGAGAGTTGTACAGTATGTTTAAAGAATAAATCAAGGGGACAAATTAAATATGGGTTGATGTCCTACTTGGGCCCCGCCACAAGACCTTTTCAGATATGCTCTATTGATACCATTGGAGGCTTCGGAGGTTCCAGATCAACAAAGAAATATTTACATCTTTTATTAGATCATTTCACCAGATATGCATACATTCTAACATCAAGTACTCAAAATGCGAATGATTTCATCAAACTGATAAGAAACTGTACAGAAAGTGATGACATTGGATTGATACTATCAGACCAATACCCAGGTATCAATTCTAAGGAATTCAAAAGATTTTTGGATGAAAAAAATATTCCCATAATTTTTACAGCAGTGAACTCTCCTTTTTCTAATGGCTTAAACGAGAGATTAAACCAAACTTTGGTCAATAAAATCAGGTGCAAGATAAACGAACGTGACACTAAAATGGCATGGACAACTGTAGCCCACAATTGTGTACAAAAATACAATGAAACGGAGCACACTGTTACAGGATATGCTCCCAAATACCTACTTTATGGCACAGATGTAACGATTTTGCCAAATGAGCTGAAACAAAAGAAGACTAACCATGATTTAATCCAGGCCAGAGAAAAAGCTCTGGAAAATATAATCAAATCACACAATTATAACAAGACAATTTACGATAAAAATAGAAAATATATAGACTTCAAAGTTGGTGATACTGTTTTTGTAGAGAATGGAAACAAACTGAATCGGAAGAAGCTTGATGAATTGAAACTCGGGCCGTACAAAATTATAGAAAAAATTTCAAACTCAATTTACAAGATAAACATTGACCATAAGAGATCAGAGTCGAATTTTTTCCACATTTCAAAGCTAACACCAGCTCCTGCATATGATTGAAGAACGTACATGAACAGACATCTTCATATTATCGTCTCTACGGAGGGAGATGTAAAGAAAAAATATAATTTTCTTTAATTTGAACTATTCCGTGCATCAAACGTCATTGAACGCACACTCGATTGACAGAAGAATGACAGATCGTTTGTGAGCTATGGAAAAGATAATCTATAAGCGTCTCGTGATTGTTAAGAGAAAACAATAATTTATAATATTAATTCCATTATTAAAGTATTCTAATTGTGATTAGGAACAGAGATTGTTAATAATAACATTAAACTTATCTATTTTTCTCTGGTACTTACCTCGAGCCGTCATTCAAATTACAATAACTTTTCATAAAGTAAACCGATTATAATGAAATGTATTTTGTTACTTATTCCTACATACCTGAAACAATGTTCTTCATGCCTTACAGGTATGTAAGTTTTTCTAACGTACTAAGTAAATACATACTTCTATTTCATGTATTATAAAACAATAAATCTTTTCTTACAGAGAAACTCAATTGTGTTTGACTGACTGTGTCATCCTAATCCCGAATTTATTAGAAAATATCTTATATGTATACGAGAGTACACCTTCTGTTTAGAATTATCTGGTACATTAAAATTCTTAAATCATCGGATTTACTTGTAGTTATACGTTATCTAGCCTAAAGCTAATAAAAAATTGTTTTAATTGACCCCACAAAAAATGACTTATTTTCTGTTGAAATTATTCCTAAAAATACAAACGTATTATAATATGTAATCAAGCTATATTTTGAAATTAGTTTATTTCTTTACCCCAGTATATTTGTGTATAGTTTCTAATATTTATAAAAAATAAAAATATTGCTTGGTAGTTATAATAGGATCTAGTTACTTTAACATAACTACTCTATGTTAAACTTGATTATCGCAAATAAAAATTCTCTACCCTTATTTTCATAATAAATTACAAAAATGTGAACAGTGAATTAAAAATAATAATAATTATAAATATGTAGTCTACATGTTTTTCGTCAACCCTTGTTGTTCTCATAAACATACTCAGGACCTTCTTTTCATTGTAAATGTAATGTTAGTATCTTATAATCCACTTTAGATTTAGAGGAATCTATTTTAGTTTATCCAGCATAATAGCGAAACCCACTTGCCGAATCCTAATAAAGACAACATTTCTAGAAAGAAGTACCTACTTCAGATATTTCATTTGAATTCAACCAGCCATCCTTTTATTATGTTTATACTCTAAGCAGCGATCATATTAAAATAAGAAAACTCAAGTGTGATCAATCTTCATTATTCTGATAATATGTACTAAAATATTTGGAACACCGATTTCTATGATCCTAGTGGTCATTTTGGAGTTTTAATATCTATTAGTTAAAGGACTATAACAATATAACGAATACCTCACTGCAACTTGACTCAGCTCATGTAAGTTTTCACTTGATCGAATTGATTAATCTATACTATCTATACTAATATTATAAAGAGGTAGAGTTTGTGAGTTTGTGACGTTGTAAGGGGTAATCTCGGGAACTACTGGTGCAATTGGAAAATTCTTTTAGTGTTATATAGCTAATTTATCAGGGAAGGTTATAGGCTATATATCATCACGCTAAGACTCACAGGAGCGGAGCAGCAATGAAGAATGTTGCAAAATCGGGGTATTTTTTTCCTTTTCAGAGCTTCCGCTGCGTTTTAGCGCAAAATAACCATTCCACGCTTACGTATTTACCCAACGAAGTGGACACGGGTCGGCTAGTTCCCAATAAACTTCATAATAAGCAAAGAACGAAATAATATGGCGTTTGAAAAATGTTTCAAAAATTCAACAATGACTCAGCCATATTTTACAGCAAGTTTTCTTTTTTTTTTGTACCCAGGGGAAAACCCTACATCGGATAGTGGATACCCCTTCTACCGCCCGGCGACAGCGAGAGGGTTAGGCCGGACTCCTAACGTCTAAAACCCCTGCGCCGCTAAGCGCGTATGTGGACCAGGATCGCGGGATCAACACGAATATTCTCCGCAACTCTGGCCATGCACTCAGATCACCCGTAGACATTCAGACGGGGACGCTCATCTCGTTAAGAGACCATAAATATCTCTTCTGAACTTCCTCTAGAAGCAGTTGCTTATCCCGTGCCTCTGCACCACGGATTTTTCTTCATATGAAAACGTATGCCCTCGTATCCGTTACCTCTTAGGATAGTTATGGAGACATATGGTGAAAACAGCTTCCACCTAACCTTGTTCCACGACTAAATACCCCGATACGACCAGTAGGTGTACTGATCATTATCTTCCTTTCCTGGTCTGATTTTTCCTATCGCGAGAAAATATTATCACAAAAGCAGTGAACGGCCTCCAATGCCTTCTCGCTACCGACCATAGATTCGATTACGGTCGGTAAAGAGAGGTCATTTCTTACAATGTTTTCTTGTCTACGTAATGGATAGTCATCATATTAGTATTATGTATTTCAATGATATGACAACTGCTTCTCAATTTTCTACTTTATTGTTGTACAAAATTATATTTATCGATTGATATACACTAGTCGCAAAAATTAAGTTATATATAAACAAAAATTCTAAATTTTGAGTATTTTTGAATAGGCTTTAAATCGGCAACAAATGGCCGTACAGTAAAAAAAAACAAATTGTAGCTTCAAGCGTCTAGTTTTTAAATTCGACTATGAAGAAACTTTCAGATCTATGGTTTCAGTGGAATCATTAGAAAACCATCGACAAAAAAAAACAAAATTTTTGCTCATCTTAAAAACTGTCCACGGGCTCAAATAATTTTTGTTATGGTAATTTATCCATATATTATTATTATTATTTATTATATGCTCTGTTAGGAAATTTAATCCCCTTAAAATTGAGTTGCTCACCAGGTCTTTACGATGATTTCGCGTAGCAAATCATAGCTATAGCATAGCGTCATTGATCATAGCAAAAAAAAAAGTCCTGTTTGACTTTGACAATCAATAACTCGGGAAATAATGATAGTACAAAAAATTCATGTGGACAAACTGAAAAACATCCCCTATAAGAATCCATCAGTGCTTTTTGATGAAACAGATTTTTTCGAAGCGATAATTTTGATTGAAAATAGGATGAAAATTTGTACAATATAATAATAATTATGGCTGAATTCAGCAGGTATTGACGTTTTATATACGTACAGATATAAAAATGATCAAAGATCTGTTATTAGTTTCGATGTATGATTTATCTATACCTCTTTCACAGATTTAAATTACCTCTGTTCTACTTAATCACTGCTTAGATCCTAAAGATACCTACCTACCTATGTACATTATAATACCTACCTATAAGATAGGTAAAGGCACTTGTAGCAGAGTGACGACATGCGGTGTTCCACAGGGGTCGGTTCTTGGCCCGCTCCTGTGGAACATCGGCTACGATTGGGTGTTGCGTGGCGCTCTCCTGCCCGGCGTAACAGTCACGTGTTACGCCGACGATACACTCGTCACTGCACGCGGCGATTCTTTGAGAGATGCCCTTCGCCTGGCGACCGCGAGCGTGGCCCAGGTCGTTCGAAGAATTCGGTTGTTGGGACTGGAGGTCTCTCTCAGTAAAACAGAGGCCATCGCTTTCCATGGGTCGCGCAGAGCTCCCCCTGCGGGAACTCACCTGATTGTAGGCGGAGTGCGCATTGAGGTCGGCACTACCCTCAAATACTTGGGTTTGGTGCTGGACAGCCGCTGGTCTTTCGGCGAGCACTTCAGCCAGTTGGCCCCCAGAGTCACGCGATGTGCGTCGGCTTTGGCGGGTTGTGTTATCACCAAAACGGTTACATCGATTTTCACTGGACTTTCAATGGTAGATAACGAACCTAATAAAAAGTAATTGTGGTTATTCTATTTTAGACTAGTTGTTACCCGCGACTTTGTCTGCATGAAATTTAGCAAGATTATTATTACTTATTCTTTATTTTTAATGACAGAAATAATTATCGGCTTATTGTTTACAATTCGACGTTATAATTATTAATAACATTAATGATATAGAGGTCTTCCTAATAAGAGTATTACGTAAAGAGTTTCATAATACAATTTGTTGCGGAACAGACAAGCGTTTATTTTTTGTATAGTCACAAAATCTTAATTATAATAATGGCAATGTATATTAAATGTAATGTAAATATAAATCTTTATAATAATATTTTAAGTTATTGTTTCAATAGTTCCTTATACAGTGTAAGTGAGCACTAAGGTAGTTATATGGTTGGTTATGGTTCCAAATGTGTTGCTGATGACAAACCTCATTTGGCACGCTCTTAGTATTTATATATGTAACGTGTACGTTACATGTTTATATACACGTTTCTGTAATTGTACATAGTCTCACAATTCTATAATTATTAAATACGATTTTAAAAAACGCGTGCGGAGCTGCGGGTACAGCAAATTGTAAAAATGAAGTGTCTGTATGTAATATCAAAATATTTTTTTTTTACTGATTGGGTATGAAATTATGCACGCCACTGATAACAAAAATGTAATTTGTTTTAAATTTTGTCGGTCTGTCTGTCTGTTTGTTCCGGGTAACCTCCGAAACAGCTGGACCGATTTTAACGGGAATTTCCCTGGCAGATGGCTAAAGTTACAGCGGGTTACTTAGGCTACTCTAAATTCTTGCTGGGGCGGCGGCGGCACTCGGCCGGTTGCTCCCGAACATAGGGGGGCCGGGCGCCGGGTGCCGTCGACTCTACATGGGACTCGTGCGGGCGATGGCCGCCTACGGGGCACCAGTCTGGGCTGATGCCCTCGGTGCTGGCAACGTGCGTGCGCTCCGCAATGCGCAGCGCACGGTGGCACTGAGGGCAATCCGGGCGTACCGGACAGTGTCCTCGGCGGCGGCCTTCACGCTCGCCGGCTCCCTGCCCTGGGAGCTGGAGGCAGGAGTTCTCGCCGCCGTGTACGAGTTCACGGCGGCGAGGAAACGAAGGGGGGAGCCACCGGCTCCCAGGGAGGTAGAGGCGGAGAGACGGCGTCTAAGGGAGGACGCCGTCGAAAGGTGGCAGCAGGACCTGGCGGACGAGCGGTTCGGGCGGTTCACTGTGGACGCCGTCCGCCCGGTCCTGCGGGTTTAAACGCGTTAATCTCATTGCACGGGTCCGGCGGACGAGGGGGGGCAGCCGGTGTGTACCCGGTCTGTCCCTCTATAGGTAGGAGCCCGGCGGTCACCTTCCGCCGGGTGAACCGTGGGGGCGGCTCTACAAGGTTGATTAGCTTGAACGATCCCTTGCCGCCCCCACAAAACGGTCTGTCGGTACACCGTGGGGTTTTAGTCCGTGCGACTCGGACATAACCCACCCTCTCCCCCGGGAGGGTGGCGTATCCATAAGGGATTACCCCACGTTAAAAAAAATAAAAAAAAGGCTACTCTAAATTAGACTAGCTGTTAACCGCGGATTCATCGTAATGCTATCTCCAAAACGGTTCGACCGATTTTCATGGGACTTTCATTGGCGGATAGCAGACATTATAAAAAGTAATTTAATCTATTTTGATTTAGACTAGCTGTTAACCGTGGCTTCGCCGAAAGTGTTATCTCCAAAACGGTTCGACTGATTTTTACGGGACTTTCACTGACAGATAACTGACCTTATAGAAAGTAATTTGGTTATTCTATTTTAAAATAGCTGTTACCCGTGATTTCGTCCGCATGCAATTTAGCAGAAATATGTTTTTCACTGTAAGCATGTGTGTAAGACGTGCGTTGTACTGGACTCCAAGAATAAATATAATTGAAATTCATATATCTGTATCTTTGTATGTAATTTGAATTATATTGTCTTTTTGATCAATTTGGCGACCATTTTGTTTTATTTACCGCACTTTCGTCTACATAACTCAGTAACCATATTAATATATAAGAAAATTGTATCGAGTTCGATGAGCATTATATAAATTGTTAAATATTAAAAACTGCTTAGACAGATAGAAGTTTTTATACATTGATTTATATTTATGCAAGATTTCAAGACATCAGCTCATTCATTGTTTACAATTCAACATTATAATTATTAATAGTAATTTTGAAGATAGAAGGGTCTTTCTAATATGATATTAAACCATAAACGTATTATAATAACGTCTTTAAGTCATTGTTTCATTAGTTCATTATACAGTGTAAATGAGCACTGAGGTATTTATATGATGGGTTAAGATTCCAAGTATGTTGCTGATGATAAACCTCATTTGATACACTGTTAGTATTTATATATCTAATATATACGTTATATGTTACTGTAGGTGGCGTGAGCATCGTACTTACAATTGTTTTTAAAGAATATTTCTATAATTGTACATGGTCACACAACTTTATATTTCTTTAATTCAATTTAAGAAAACGCGTGCGGAACTGCGGTACATCTAGTATAAAATAATAATATCAAAACATATACTAATAAACAACAAAAAGCATCTTAGTTAAAGTTTGTCCTAAAACTTTTAAAAGTATGGGAACAATACCTTTAAACGTAAAAAAATCAGGTCTAGCTTCAATGAGCAACTTTAAACGGGCCCTTTTCAAGGTTAATCATTACGTAACTGCTTATCGTGAGAACGCCGCATGGTCGAGGTGCGGGACTGGACGGCAGGGCGCGATTCATTCATTTCCGTATTTATGACACAAGTTCGTTTTTGCGTAAATTACCTGATGTTGAGTGTATATCATTTTCCCGTTTTTTGAGATAATTAGGTCATATATTAAGCACCTATTTTTGTAATTTATTTAGAACGAGAATCGACTAATGTTTATCCTGTAAAAATATTGCTGGCGACTAACTAGTCACGCTATATATCTATACGTAAGATCTGAAACAACCGATATCTGCATTCGACCGCCATCCAGCTATGATGTTATCGGGAAGGAGTCTCAGTACCTCGTTCCTGATCCCATCGGGACCTGGGGACTTCCTAAACTTGAGACGCTGGATGGCGGTCGAATGCAAACGAGGTACTGAGACTCCTTCCCGATAACATCATAGCTCTATTGGTCTGCATCTTCAATGCGGCCATGTTCCAGGGCCACTTTCCAGCCGCCTGGATGAAGGCCGTAGTAATAGGCATACACAAGCCCGGCAAAAAAGCTACGCTTCCCGATAGCTATCGCCCGATTAGCCTATTAGATACATTAGGTAAATTATACGAGCGGCTCCTTCTTAACCGTCTCCAGGTCTCGATTACAGATTTAAAATTAATACCACCTGAGCAGTTAGGATTTCGTGCCGAACATTCTTGCACGAATCAAGTACACCACCTCACGGAGTACATTTTCTCTAATTTTAATGCTGACCCGAAACGTAAACCGAAACGCACAATTGCAGTCTTCTTCGATGTCGCCAAAGCCTTCGATAAGGTCTGGCATGGAGGGTTCATCCATAAATTATGTAAATCTCACGTACCCGATAACTTTTTATTTAATTGAACCCGGTAGATGATGCTACGAACGGGTTCTAGGCTTATTTTAACAGATTTCTCACATACCATCTAGGTATATGTTTGAGTGAGTCCTTTGATAATTTGGATTCACAATTGGAAACCGTAGGTGTGGCTGCAATCGTGTATAAGGTAGGTTAAAATTTTTCGCGTTTAAAAATACAATTGAAACCGGTGATAACCGGTTTGGTGCAGACGAAGTTACACGGGTAATATCATACAAACCTTGCTCTCAAAAGGGAAATACGACAAAAAAAATTAGCCAACTAGGTGTAGTTCCGAAGTGATGAGCTTACATATATTTGTTTTTTTTTTCGACCTGACCATCTCTGTTGACCTGACAGGATTGCACAGCTTCACCGGAATTTTCGGCGAGACTCAGCTCTATGGCAACGAGCTAATGGGCGCATGGGCGCACCTCGTATTGGAATGTGCAGGTTCTTCAAAACCGCGTTTTACGTAAAGTGACCGGTGCCCCGTGGTACATCCGGAGAGTTGATCTACATAGGGACCTAGAGATGCCTTCTATCTGGGCGTACGTAAAATCAATCACGATTAGTTAAAAAAAAAGACGTCCACGACATATTTTTACCGATCCTCCCGATAAAATAACGGCAGTGAACGATCAGTACCAGCCTATATTATATATTATGTGAATAATATGTATACACTAAATTATATTAATTCGACATAGTTATTGAGAGAATTCGTGTTTAAGCTTTCAATTACACAAAACTGAGGTTTTTGTTGTTTTTCAGAGCTTATCTATCTTCAAAACGTCTGAATTGATTTTAATGAAATTTTTACTTGCAGATATCGGTTTTTTTTTCGAACTGACTACGCTATTGACCAAGCAAGGTCTTAACAGCTTCACCGGACTACTAAGACGAGCGCTTAAGGCACTCAGCCGATTTTATTTTGACAACTAGCTCAAGGGTGCACGGCACACCTCGGCTTTGGCTGTTGCCTGGTACATGCAATTCGCGACCTATCTGAGCTAACCTAAGCTAAGCTAACTATTCATACATATATGAGTTGTTGAAACATATATGTGTACCAAGTAGACATACCTCAACAATTCTTATATATATTTCGTATCGGATAGCGTAGTCAGTTCGAAAAAAAAACCGATATCTGCAAGTAAAAATTTCATTAAAATCAATTCAGACGTTTTGAAGATAGATAAGCTCTGAAAAACAACAAAAACCTCAGTTTTGTGTAATTGAAAGCTTAAACACGAATTCTCTCAATAACTATGTCGAATTAATATAATTTAGTGTATACATATTATTCACATAATATATAATATGGCTTTTGGACAGTTCTGCGGTTGTATTTTCATAGTACAGGTTATAATTTTCAATCATTTTAAACTAATTTAGATACAAGTACTTCGGAAGATACGACATTAGTTTTCAGAGTGTCTAACTATAACAATATTCACTATCATATATTCATTTTATTATTCGCTTTCTATTGAGATAAGAATTTAATGCCAAAATTGGTAAATATAAGTCGTAGGCCAAGAATCGAGGGATAAGTCTAATTCTATGTATATATTTTGTCACTTCAATGAGGTGTATATAAATAATATACTTTTTAGTAGATTTAGTAGGTGTGAGTAGTAAAAGATATGTATAAACTTCTTAATACGTTTTTGTTTTCTTTCACCGTACATAACTGGGTCAACGTTAATATTTATAATGCTTGATGTCTGTGTGAGTGTCTCTATGAAAGAGAAAGTGTTTGTGTTGTTGTTTGGAATTCTAACTTTAAGAAATTATTTAACTTTCGCTTGCTCTTGTACCCGAAGTTAATTTATTCGCTAATACATTTACGTTGATATAACTTGTAGAAAGTCTTTTGTCATTTGTTCCAAATTATTTTAATGTTATGACGATGCAAGATTTTTATTAAAAAGAAATGGTGTAATCGAACTTCTTATTGAAGTAATTTACTAAACAAACAAAGGCCCGATGGAAATTACTTTTTATTTATTACTACGTTTAGGTTATTGGGTTTTAATGAAGTGTATTCTATGAATTAGGCAGTGCTTATTATAGCCTGTTGTTGTACAGAGTGTGTATTATCATTATTCATTAATACATCGCGAATTATAGAGAAAAAAGGAAAAACATTTAGTTTTAAAAGAAGAAAAGATAGTTCACTATAGGACAGCCAACAATGTAGGATATTTTTTTCGAGTATTTGTTTATAGAATATAATAATAATGAAAGGAAAATTAACAACTTTAACAAAATTCAATAAAGCTGTTTTATGCATGAGTTATACAACAGTAAAACAAAAAAAATTTGTATACGTTAAATAGAGTATGGAGCACATACTAAATGGTGGCAAGGACGGTACGGACGCCGATTACGTAATCCAGGAAATAAATAGGTCGAGAGGGCAACGGTTCGTGCGGGTGTGAGAACAGGGAGGCGCGGGCCGACACGGGACTCGGATCGGGAAACTAGGTGCCCTACATGTGCACGTAGTCCGTTGCACACCGCGTTTTCATCGATGGCACTATGTCGTAAATGAATTTGAAAATACATTGTCACACTGCGCTGTTTGAAACTTTTCTATCATTCTCATGAGATAAAATTGAACGCTGTACAAAAAAGCTACGTGATAACTTATTGATAAGCCGACGCGTATCGTAGTTATTCAACTTTAAAATATAATTTATAATATTTTTTCATTTTTTTCCAATTTTTTAACGAAACTAACAAGTTTATCAAAAGTGCCTTTCATCTGAAATATTACGCTAAAAACTTCTGAGATACTTGACTCTTACATAAAGAAAGATTCACGATATCTTCATTTCATAAAAAAAGTTATTAGATTTTTAAGAAGTCACGATGTTTATAAGCACTACTAGTTTAGCGACGTATGAAATGGGGCAAGCAATGTGATGTGCATAAGCAGGAAAGGTAGATATTAGATATACGGATGATATTGTACAAAAAGATTTTTTTTATGTTATTTTATTTGTACACTAGCCGACCCGTGCCCACTTCGTTGGGCGGTAATACGTAAGCGTGGAATGGTTATTTTGCGCTAAAACACAGCGGAAGCTCTCAAGAGGAAAAAAACCTCGATTTTGAAACATTCTCTATTGTTGTTCCGCTCATATTGGTCTTAGCGTGATGATATATATATAGCCTATAACCTTCCCTGATAAATGAGCTATATAACACTGAAAGAATTTTCCAAATCGGACCAGTAGTTCCTGAGATTACCCCTTACGACGTCACAAACTTAACCTCTTTATAATATTAGTATAGATTATAGATAATATAATTAGTTAATAGCTTCTGCCTGTGACTTCGTACGCGTGGAATGGTTAATTTGCGCTAAGACGCAGCGGAAGCTCTGAAAAGGAAAACATACCCCGATTTTGCAACATTCTTCATTGCTGCTCCGCTCCTATGTATCTTAGCGTGATGATATATATCCTATAACCTTCCCTGATAAATGAGCTATATAACACTGAAAGAATTTTCCAAATCGGACCAGTAGTTCCTGAGATTACCCCTTACAACGTCACAAACTCACAAACTTAACCTCTTTATAATATTAGTATAGATTATAGATAATATAATTAGTTAATAGCTTTTGCCTGTGACTTCGTACGCGTGGAATGGTTATTTTGCGCTAAGACGCAGCGGAAGCTCTGAAAAGGAAAACATACCCCGATTTTGCAACATTCTTCATTGCTGCTCCGCTCCTATGTATCTTAGCGTGATGATATATATCCTATAACCTTCCCTGATAAATGAGCTATATAACACTGAAAGAATTTTCCAAATCGAACCAGTAGTTCCTGAGATTACCCCTTACAACGTCACAAACTCACAAATTCACAAACTCTACCTCTTTATAATATTAGTATAGATATAGATAACATATATTGTTAGGAAAATAAACAATGCAGATGAAGTCGAGGGTATCACCGAGTTCTATAAATAATGAGGGAATACAAGAGCGACGATCAATAGACAGACAATTCCTCGCCATGCTTTCATGCCGGCCTGCTTAAATGTCTTTTCATTTTACAAGTAAAGGACCTGTTGTTATAAGAAGGGGAGAAATCTGTTCCACGTAGTCAGAGTTGTGATGAGTGCGAGGGAGTGAAGAACGGATTTTTTTTGCAAGTGAACAAATCAGAGTTTTCTGGCATTGAATTCAACTGATTTATTAGTTTTTCGTGAGTCGAAATGATTGATATGCGGTGCATGAGGTGGTTCATTTTCCTCGCATCTCTTTTCTGTTTCAACCAGGCCACAAAAATACTTGTTGTAAGTACTGTCATTTACACAGCATTAAGTATGGTCAGAAATTATCATAACATTAAAATATGGCAAAAACAGAGTGGACGAAGGAAAGTAATCTTGAAGAAATTCTGGTATTTACTGTTGTGAGCTGCTAAATATTTCGCCAACGACAATAATTTTACACTCATGCAAGATCCACTTGCGCAAATTGCAGAGGAGTCCATACGACGCGTGCGGAACACTCGTTGCGCATGATTCGATTTAAGTTAGAGCAAATTTTAACATTAATTTATATTTACTCGATAAATTGTATATGTTACCCGAACCTCTTGTCAGCATTTTATTTGGATATATTTTCAAATCATCTGGTCGTTCTTATCGTTATTTTTAAGCCCCTAAAAGGAATAATCCCCTAATAGGAAAATTTTATTACACCTTATATATAAAGTTTTGTTTCAATCTATAAGGTTACTTTTACATTTAATATTACTGCTTACCCCTGTGTAAGTGATAGCGAAATATTATAATGCTTATATTATTATCTGTCGTTTATAGAGATAAATAAAATATAGGATTGACACAATACAAACAGACAGCAAATATATATATATATATATATATATATCTTTCACTAGTGTCAGTAGTAGTAATATAACTATTACTTAGAATGTATTAGAAAATGATTTTACATATAATACAGAATGGCATGTATCGACTTTTTATAAAGTATTTATAGAAATACTTATTTTAGTATTTTTCGTTTTATATCAATTCGCTAAAACATCTTGCCATAAAGTTGGTGACGGGAAATATATTATAACCGTTTCCTAAGTAGTAAATGTCATAAAAACGGTGAGACAGTCATAATGCACTTTTTATACAGCAGATAATTTTCTATCAAAATAATATATAAGATTGCGATTTGGTCAAACTGTTTAACATATTAAAAATTCTGAACATATAAGAGATGTTTTATTTAGTAAAAAATGGGTAAACGCTACTGTAAAGTATTTACATTAAGATGTTAATTATTAAAGGTGTCTAAAATGTCAGTATCATCACACAGTACATGATCAGTTGTAAAGGATTTCTTTTGTTTCCTGCTTTCTTTCTTGTTTTACAGGTCAGAACTTCTTATAGCGCGGGTAAGGGTGACGGCGTGTGCTTCTTTGAGCTGTAGCTATCATAGTTGCAGCCTATATGGAGTGTATGATACTAAAAAAACAAATATATAAACAAACCATATTAAAAAACAAATCATACTATACGTGTCTGTGTGCGTGTACATACATAATACATATGTATATATATACTAGCTTCTGCCTGCGACTTCGTCCGCCTGGAATAGCTACTTTGGGCTAACGCTAACTTTAACTCGCGACTTCGTTTACGTAGAAGGTGAAAATATTTTAAAATAATACCTACGATATCCCCGATTTTGAGACATTCTTCATTAGTGTTTTTTTTTCTTTATATCATCGGAGGCAAATGGACAGGCGGGTCCACCTGATGTTAAGTGACCACCGCCGTCCATAGACACTAGCAGCACCAGCGGAGTCGCAAGTGCGTTGCCAGCCTGTCTTTGAGAGAAGGGAGGGAGTGAGTAGGGGGATTGGGAAAGGGAGGGGAGAAGAGAGGGAAGCGGAGGTGTGCCTCCAGCGCTCTCACTGACCAAACGAAACGCAACAATGCAAGCACTGTTACTTCACGCCGGTTTTCTGTGAGAGGGTGGTACTACTCCGGGCGAGCCGACCCATTCATGCTGAAACCTGTAATAGCTTCAGCGTGGCGCTACCACCACAAAAACTACGCTCCTTTTGTTATTATCATGATGATACTGCAATAATTGCAGACAGAGATAACTGCAAGAATTTCAAATCGGACCAGTAGTACCTGAGGTTAGCGCGTTCAAGCAAACAAACTCTTCAGCTTTATAATATTAGTATAGATATATTTTTAATTTATTATTTTTATACCGAATATTTTGAGTCCTTACTTCGTTACATACCTAGACTAAACATAAAAAAACTATTTTATTATAGTGACTGTACGGAATAAACATATATTCTATACAATCTATTTTAATAAACATTAAGTTATCAATTATTTATTCGTATCTGTTGTGATGCATTTAATGTATGTGCAATAGATGCGTGTTAAGTGTTACCTTACATTTTGCGACATAACATTAAAATCGAGCAAAGGAACACTCGCAAGCAGGAATGTCCAGATAACTACGTCATTAAAAATTCTCACCGCCACCAAACCGGTTACTGTTCAAGTTGAAATCATTTTCCCTATTGACGCGAATGTCTTTTGTGTGGTTCGCTTTTGCCATTTAATGAATGGGAATGATTTAAGTTTGCCTGTATTCTGCAAACCCAAAGCCATGTACACGATACAAGAGACCTTAATTAACAATATTTGATATTCAGTAACCAAGCAATATGCTGATTGGAAATTCACACTGATCATTTACTTTTCTCTATAAGTTCTTTCAAACTTATACATATATATCTATTTATTAATTAATGTGTACATATACGACTATCATTTCATTAAACAATTAGTGTGGGAATAACCTTTTGTAAAATTGTACGAACAAGATCTAGGTAATTAATATGTGTATTTTACTTTGGTGTATTTTGAGATTAGAATCCAGGGATGCTAAATAAAACTGCTAGGTTTCAAGCAAAGGGCCTGGAAAGGATTTATCCTATGTCGCATTATAAAGTAAACTCATTTTAATTTAGTACAATAATATAGTAACTGTAATGTAAAAACTTCAATACTTTTTCTCCTATGTCTGTCAACTGATTTCCTTTAATTCTTTGTTTAGTGACTACCTATTCATTTCGATAAATTGAAAATCAATGCATAATTACGTTTCTGTACAAGCTTGCAGTTGGTGTAAAAGAACACAACTCATCATCATCATTGCCCTTATCCCACCTAAGTAGGGTCGGCACAACATGTAAAAGAACACAACTAAAAAATATAAATAGGTATGTATTATGGCGTAATTTTTTTTGCCAAAAAAAAGTACAATTATATTGAAAATTTATAAAAAAAACATTGAATTTTGGCGATATTTAAATCACTGGACGACTACTAGTTTAACGAATTCCCTTGAGTTCAGTACTAAAACTTTTAAAAAGAGATATATGGATATAAAAAATATTTTGTAAATATAGAAAATTCAGTAATAAGATGCAGTAAATTATAGGTGTATGGATTAATTTAAATAGTAACGATATGCGGGCAAAAACAATATTTCCGTTAGTGGCAAAAAATATATTATGCAGTTCACTGAGTTTTTTGGCGTTTTTGTTATATAGTGTTTTTTTGAATTCCGAATATTTTTATAAAAATATTTATAATTGATTAAAAATGAAGGTTCTGTTAAGGAAAATTAAGCTTAATAAGAATCAGTAATGTGCCCACATGAACATGTTGTGCCGACCCTGTTTTACGTGACGGGTAAGGAGATGATAAGTCTCAAAATTTGAAATAGATCAAAGCCATTAATAATTGAAAATGTCGATGATTTGCATATAGTAATCAATTAAATTCTATAGTTTGTATAATTTCTATACACAGACAATTGTTTACAAAATTAAGGATTATTATTTCAAAAGAAGAAATGTTCATTAATTAACGAGCCATTCACAGACTTTGCATGTTAGTCAATTAGCCTTCTCATCGTCAAAATTATATTTTGTTGCACTATAATATAGAATTCAATAAGTAATATTTGATCCAACTGAATAGGTTACAAATAAAATTAAACTATAATATTTTTATGACATCAAGTAAAACCGTGAGACGCAACGTTTATTGGTCTCGAAGTTCGTTAAAAATATTATTATCGCAATTCGTCTGTGTATGGCTGTGTGTCTCTTATTAGATTCTGATAAAGGGAATTTCCTTCTTTAGGTGTAGGATTGTTAAATACGTGACGTGACGTGAGGAATAGGATAAATGCACGATGGATGAAATGGCGAAACGTGTCTGGGGTACCTTGTGACCCACGAATGCATTTGAAACTCACGGGGAAGGTTTATAAAACTATGATAAGACCGGTCATGCTGTATGCATCTGAGTGCTGGGCTACGAAAGAGACGGATGAGAAAAAATTACATGTGGCAGAGATGCGAATGTTAAGGTGGATGTGTGGTGTGACTAGAATAGATAAGATTAAGAATGAGTATATCAGAGGAAGTTTGAAAATAGCACCAGTGATAGAGAAGTTGAGGAGTAATAGGTTAGCATGGTATAGGCATGTTATGAGGACAGATGAAAACCATGTAACTAGAAAAGTGTTGAGTATGATGGTGGACGGATATACGAGTGAGGAAGACCGAAACAGGTATGGATGGACTGTGTGAAAAATGATATGTGCGTAAAAGGTGTGAATACTGAGGTGACATTTAACAGGACAGAGTGGAAATAGAAAACATGTTGTGCCGACCCTACTTAGGTGGGATAAGGGTAATGATAATGATGAGGTGTAGGATTGTTTAAATTGATTTTAGCTTGTAACTATTTTATGATTACATTAACATACATTTCTGATATCGCTTAGTACAACTCGGAAATGTTCTTACTGTTATGTATTATTCATGTTCAATATTCAAAAACATCTATCAGCACTGTGAGTTCGAATATCCATTACCAGTCTTTGCTGCCGAAAATATCTAATTAGAATCATGTATTTTAGTATCACTGCTAAATGTTAAAGTTAATACCACAAGTATATATAACATTATTCGTCCAAAGTCCAATTTGCAATGATAAGAAGTTGCGAACTTTTTAGTTCGTGCCCAGATAGGATTTACCGTATGTACCGTGGCTATGTACTATGGCTCCGAAGCCCAGCGCGCGTTGTTCAGGTAAGAAAAGGAGAGGAAGGGATTAAATTAAACCTTTTCTTAAATACTTGCTTTTAGCGTTTTGACCTCAAACTCATCTGATATTAGATGACGATTTTGTCTAAGATGGTAAACACGTTAAACCTGGGAATTGGAACTCAAGTACGGCTGCATGAATACATCTAAACCGACTTGGAGACAGATTTTCAATTTGAGGGTAGTAGTTAGCATCTAAACCGACTTGGAGACAGATTTTCAATTTGAGGGTAGTAGTTAGCCAGACAAATTTAAGAGGATCCCCACACCATCATGCTTGCATCAGTTTGTTGCAAGGATTCTAACCTACGTCTATCGATGCGGTGTCCAAAACACGCTATCAACTTAGCCATAATTGCTTCAAAAATTCTATACTATTGTTTAACATTGAAAGCACTATTGCCTTTTAAATTATATAGGTACTTGTAGTAGGTTACAAAGAAGTACGTGCGTGTGTGAAGACAAAAGGTTAATGCGATTGGAACATAACATAGATACAGAAAACATAAATAGAATTATATCCCATATACATACTCGAATCCTATTTATTTTTAAACATTTTCCAGAATAATCTACAATAATATTACAAAAACCACCTTCATTGACGTTCATATTGCGGATCAATTTATTGATGAGTCATTTAAATATCAATCTACAAAACTGTACATAATACATTCCAAACCCATGAGTAAATATTCCAATCTCCAATTACTTAAATTGCTTACTCGAAACAGTTGAGAGATGTTTATGTTTTAAATTCCTGTACGTGCAAGGTATAGAGTGCACATTACATTTATGGTACTGTTAAGTTCATATCTAAGTATATATGTTAGATTTTGTATGTATAGATATCGATTTAAGAATTTCATTGCGTTATTATACAAAGAGGGATTGAATGTACTAAATGCCTACGTTTTGAAATTCTACATGAATAACGTTACGGTTAAATAGAAAAGTGTGTGTGTACTTATGTACACGCGTTAGAAGTTATACTTCTTTGGCGAAACAAGATGAAAATCTATTATTAATTTATTTATAAACTTATTACACATTAAATAAGAATGTGAAAATTCATTACTTTGTTGGTAAAAAAAAACTAAAATGTTGACTATAGCTAACTTCAGGGTGTCTGTGTGCGCGCGCATCGTAAAAATTGACTCTCATAATTTTTCCCTAACGCGCCAAAAGAAGTATAACTTCAATAAAAAATGATTCCCTTTTATCCAACTGTCATGTTTCCATTCATACACACAATGTAGAAAGTCTTAAATTTTATTATATCAATTTATAAAGAATATGTCCTCATAAAAAGGTCTCTTTAGAATAATCTGACAATAAAACGAGCTCTCACATATGTAGGTATTCAGTATTGTGTGCCTGTTACTAGGGTTGCAATATTCACTGTGCTAAATATCGGGTAGCAGAGAAGAAAAACAAATAAGATTTTTATTTTAGATTTGTGACAACTGTAAGAACGAAGTTTCTGCAAATCACTAATGGGTTCAACTAGTGTATATTTAATAACGGTCGACTGTGCGTTATTTAGGAAGCAATCATAGGTTTTGGGATGAAATTAAAATGTTTTACAGTACTTGATTTACCCAAAATCTCGACATCAGCTGTGGAGAGACTAGACTTTACAGGTTATCGGAATACTGAAGATGCTTGCGTATAATATAAAATGATAACATCTGGCAACGTTATGAATATAAGTAACTGTACCAATAGTGTAGATGATTCGTGAATTCACGTGACATTGTAATAATACAATGACATAAACTTTTATTTTTGAGTCAATGAATTTCTTCAATACACTGTTTAAATGATGAAAGGACTGTAAATTTAAATCGAAACTATAAAATGCATTTATTTGTCATAGACTATTTGTCTTTCTTATTACTTCATTGTATAACTACTTTATAAGATTTTATACGTAATTTTCAGACGGAGTTAATTACAGATAGAATAAATATATATATTTAAGTGCATTCTAATGTAATTTTAAAGTAGATACGCCTATCTATTAATAACTTTGTACATTGTGAAAGTATTGTGGTTAACGGTCATATAAATAACGAGTTAAATCAGTGACAGAAGCTGTTGCTATCCATGGGTGTGTAAATATTGTATTCATTATGACGAAAGTGCTGTAATTCCTAGCAGAAAAATACTATTTCGACAATAAACTTTACAATTCTCTTAGAGGTTGATTTTCAAGAAATTTCTTCTTAGCCTATATAAATTACATGAAATTAAGTCGATCTATTTTTAGCAATTTTGAGTGGACAGCGTTTAGTCAGCCGGTAAAGACTGTCTTTGGGTGTATGAATATGTATGTATATTATTATTTTTTGCAAATAACTAAGCAACTCCTGACCATGGCGGCCTTGTTTCGCATTCTACCGGTGTGTGGTGATGTTGTGTGAAAGTGAGTTTTCTACCGAGGGTGACACCTAAGTGCTTGACATGGGAAACCCAAGGTATAGGAACTCCGTATAAATCGAGCGGCCGTATAAACCGTATAAATTTATATTATTATGATATACTAGCAGGCCCAACAGACGTTGTCCTGCCTTGATAATAAAAACAATCCTAAAAGTCAACCGCAGCGCACCTACCGGGTCTAATTGTGAATCTAAACCATACCCGGATTCACTGAAGCACTCACACAATACTTCATCAAATCGGTCTAATCGGTCCAACCGTTTAGGAGGAGTTCAGTGACATATACACGTACAGAAGACATTTATATATAAAGATATAAGTTATTATTGAATTTTCGTAAATTTCATGCGAACAAAGTGCAAAAGCTAACTGAAAACAAAAGAGCCTATGTCACTCTCTATAATTCGGCTGCAATCAGCAATCTGCCTGTAAAATTTCCGTCAAATCAGTCCAGCCCTTTCGGAGATTAACAAACAGACAGAAAAACAATCAATATTCCTTTTTTGTTTTATGTAGCGTATACATATTCGTTCGTCGTAAGAAGTTGTTATTTTGATATCACATACAAACAATTATACATATTTTATTATATGTGTAGATAGAAGATTAGTTTAAAGTATAACCGCTCGCGCTCGGGTGTCGTGACGCTTCTTTTGTTTAATGCCGACTGTAAACTAACCCTGTACCTATTGGCGCGGCGTTTCAAGTTACTACAAAGACGATCACGCTGTCCTTTGTTATTTGAAGTAGCAAAAACTTTCAATTCTACATATATGAAATGAAACTTTATCTATTTTTGAAATGATATGATGTTAGTAAAATAAAAACATTTTTGAAGTTATACTTCTTTTGGCGCGGTAGGGAAAATTTTTTACGATGCGCGCGTACACCGTTACGAAAATCCGATGCCCTGAAGTTATTACGATGCGCGCGCACACCGTCACGAAAAACCGACACCCTGAAGTTAGCTATAGTCAACATTTTGTATCTTTGTACTTCTTTCTATTAAAACTTTCAATGTATTAAATACCTTTTTTCTATTGTTAGTGTCGTTTTTTCTACAAACTTAGAATAAGGCGAAAGATAAAATTTTGAAAAGATTTTTTATCTTGTTACGCCAAAGAAGTATAACTTCGAAAGCGTGTACATAAGTACACACAAACACTTTTTTTAAAGGTATATAGACAATAACAGTGTTGTATATTAAATCGTCAATCATAATACTTCGTAACTTTAATTTGTTTCTAGGAAATTAAAAATTAACAAGACAGATCTCTTCTAACAAGCAGACTTGATTCTTTACTGGTAAAATAACCATGCACAAAAGTTAACAATTAAGTTTATAAAATTTTTAATATAATTATCAGAACATATTCATCTTGACTTATTATCATTTTAAGTACATCAAAATACAATAAAATTACTATACACAATTAGATAAGAAATTTAATTGAATGTTTCTGTAACCTCGTACTAGCTGGTAGAAAAAAATGGCACAGCGGCGCGGCGGTAGTCACCCCGCTTCGTCACTGAAAACTGTCTTGATTCTACGTCCATTATGAAACTTGGTTAGTATTAGCCACACGTTTTAGTTGTTGAGAACAAAATAATCGAACTTTATGAAATTTAAATTTGACAAATGTATTTTTTTTCTGCCTATATCTACTAATCCTATAAAGCTGGAGGATTCGTTTGTTTGGTTGGTCCGATTTGAAAAATATCTTCGGTGTTAGTTCATTTATCGAGGGAGGCTATAGGTTATATATCATCACGCTAAGATCAATAAGAGTGGAGCACCTATGAAGAATGTTTCGGAATGTTTCGGCTCATACCTAGGTCCGTTCCCTCGGCGTGGAGCCCTTGAGTGCGCTGCTCGCGCGATACACTCACACAAAATCTTACATCACTGCGACTACATTACACATATCACCTTCACACACGTACACGCATACACACATACACAGGTAAGTGAAACGGTTTTATTTTTTTCCTTTATCAAACTGAAATAGTTTAGAATATTATCCGATACGAAATATATATAAGACTTGTTGAGGTATGTATGCTTGGTACACATATATGTTTCAACAACTCATATATGTATGAATAGTTAGCTTAGCTTAGCTCAGATAGATCGCGAATTGCATGTATCAGGCAACAGCCAAAGCCGAAGTATGCCATGCACCCTTGAGCTAGTTGTCAAAATAAAATCGGCTGAGTGCCTTAAGCGCTCGCCTTAGTAGCCCGGTGAAGCTGTTAAGACCTTGCAGGGTCAATAGCGTATTCAGTTCGAAAAAAAAACGTTCTGTTACGACTCACTAAAGATCAATTCTTGTACAATAATTAACATTTTATCAGTTTGAGGTTTTACCAGAGATTTAAACCTCATTTGATAAGTAATTTGTTTATATTACAGAATATGTTTTTTTGGGAATTAATAAGTAGTTGTTTTATGTACACGAGTATAGCCAATTACTTTATCGATATAGGTATCATTGAACCCGACTATGAAAGTATCATCTAGTAGAGTATCAATACAAGAATAACTTGTAAAATTACTTATGTCAAATGGATTAAAAAAAATGTTTCTCGTTAAATTTCATTTCTTTTCAGTTGGGCAATGGCGGACTGTACAAAGAGTGTTAAAAAAACCTTCATGTTCGCAGTTGGCTGCGGACAAAGAGTAGGGAGTGGAAGGAGGTCGGCCCGCATTGCGCTTCTGGGTTGTGGAGGTACCTAAGTCTCCAGAAATAACCTCGAATACTTACTTGCTGTTTTTATTTAGTAACTAGCTTCTGCCTTAGTCTTCGTTCGCGTGGAATAGTTATTTTGGGCTAACGCTAACACGCAGCGAAAGGTCTCAAAAGGGAAAAATTCCAGATCTTGAAATATTCTTCCTTGTTGCGCTGCTCCTATTGGTCTTAGCGTGATGACTCTTCTGATACTCTTCTCTCATACTTAACTTGAGCCGTCATTCAAATTACAATATCTTTTGATAGAGTGGACCGATTTTAATGAAACATAGGCTAAGTCACTTTCGAGGATATGCTTTATGATATTCTTTGTGAGGTTTTATTGTCAACCCAGTAGTTTAGCAGTGATGCGTGCTCATACAAGCAGACAGACATTTCTTTCAAACAGACACGTTAGATTTACATTCGTATTATATATATAGAAGATTATTTAATTTAATTTTGTAATCTATACATGTAATAAGAATATAAGGTGTCTGTACATTTTCGAATTTCGTGAAAAAAATTTGTTGCTGGTGCTGTCTTGGAATAGGTAATAAAATGAATACATTTCAATCATTTTTAGAAATGTTTGTCTGTTTGTAGGAACACGCATCACTGCTAAATTAGTGGGTTCACAATAAACAAAATCCTCGGGTTAAACTTAGTCTTTGTTTCATTAAAATCGGTCCACTCTATCGAAAGATATTGTAAATTGAATGACAGCTCGAGATATGTACGAGAATAGAGTATCAGAAGAGTCATCACGCTAAGACAAGTAGGAGCGGAGCACTAATGAAGAATGTTTCAAAATTGTTATTTTTTCCTTTGAGAGCTTCCGCTGCGTGTTATCGTTAGCCCAAAGTACGTACAATGATATTATAATTAAAAAGCAGAATATCATTGCCAAGGTAACTATTCCACGCGGAGGAAGTCGCGGGCAGAGCCTATAAATAATAGTATATAACAGTGAACAGTGCGAGAAGCCACATTTTTTTATTTTACCACGGCAATGACTGCACTATGCCTGATGGTAAGCACAGTACAATCTAAAAACAATGGCGACCACCGAGTGACACATCATCGGTCGCCGCTGTCATGCCGGCCTGCGAAAATCTGGATATGTATAGGCTGATGCTGAAACGCGACCCGCAGAAGCGAATCACTATGACGGGCTTTTTCGCCATATACATGGTGATTGCAACCCAGTCGGGCTGTAAAACCCTATCACCCCGCTTTCGCCATTACCTCGTTCGTTATTCAGCAGGGTGCACCACGTGCAGGTGAGGTTGGCTTGGATGTCTCAAGTCTTATGATGTTATTCGACACCCCTTACACCCCCATTAAGTTTCCACGCACCAATCCTACGTCGGGTTGACCCGTCTTTGATTGGAGTAAACAGGTGTATAATGAATAAAAGCTTATATTTCATGAAAAACTTTATTCCATACATAATAGTATACATATATGTATGTACATAAAAACATTGAAAAAGTATTATATGTATATATTCTTATGCTACTAATTTACATTTAACACATAATGAAACGCGGCAATAATAAAGACTAATAAGCTTTATGGTCGAACAAAAAAGAACTTGAATTTCTGATAGGGCATTATATAAAATATTTTTATTTATTGAGACTTCATAATTTGAATGGATATATATATGAATACATAATAAACATACAGAGCAACGAACAACGTTTTCAATTTATGGTGTTATTATAAAAACTACAGAACAATTTAAATTCGTTGACTTTTGTGTTTTAATATTTAAACAGCAGTGTAGAAATGTCGAAAACAAGAATTTACTGCAAACGCTTACTTATTATCAATCATTAATGTTTACAACGTAACAACGAAGTCGCTTATCTAAACACATATATTCACTACTCAATGCACGTCATATAATGGAAAAACTAAATAGTATAAATACTAGTTTTATAATCAAATATAATAGTGATGAAAAAAGCGAAAGCATAGAAGAATTTCTTAATACTGAGTAAAAAAGATACTAATGTGTTCTAATAGGTATGACAAAATTAATAAAGACTCCTCCTTGATTTTAATTCGTTGAAATAACAACGACACTCAAAGACGTGGCCGGGGTCTTATTAAATTGGTCAAAACGTTAACTGTGCTTCGCGCTCAATTATTGTTGTCTATGTAGTAGTGACCCCGAGGCCCACTTTGGGAGTTTAGATGAGATTCAGTGGACATATTCGAAGCGAAAAATAAGAGAAATGAGGTTCCACTATTTATGGTAATGCATAGAAATCGCCTCCGTATGTAAATAAGGAATGTGGGCATTATCTCAGTCCTTTGTTTTCGGTGCGATTTGGTTACACGTTTACACTTTCGCAATATTTACGAACATAGAGTCAGATTTAGAAGTAACCGTGTTTTGTACACTTTCACAGTTTCGAAACGGGTTATTTTTAATTTTATTTTGTTGATTTTACATTTAGTCATTTCTATAATTATTAAGTACCTAAGTAGTTATCTATATATGACTTATTCTTGACATTTAATTATAATAAATCTTAATATTAATTAATCTATAGATCCCAGATTTTAAAAGTAATATCCAAAGTTTATCTTATCGTAGGAAGGATACATAAAATATTGTATTTGTCTATACACACACACACTCAACTTTTAATAGAAGCATGATATAAATAAGTTTTTTGTACGCATTGTTATTTGTTATGAATTGAGGACGAGTTATTTCAAAATATTTTTTTTAGTTTTCGATTGACGATAAAACATTTCTGCGAAATAGGCAGATGAATTTTTTTTTTTTTTTGACAAAATTCCTAATTAACTATATATATTTCATGTGAAGAATGTAGAGTGCAAAAACCCTAAGGATATATATATCCTTACTAATTTTTTTACTAATCTCATTGTGAAAACGAACATTAGTTTATTATAACATGGTTATCAATTGACCATAAAATTATACTGAAATGGTTATCGATTGACCATAAAATTATACTGAAATGCTTAAAAACGCAAAAATTGGCATCTTCAATGCACCAAACCAATTTAGTTATTGATCTGAATTAATTTGCCCGCTGTATCTATCAAATAAATTACTTTGTCTGGTCGATCTGGTTACTAATTGGTCTACACTTTAAAATCACAGAACATATTAACAGGTACATGAATTGATACATATAAAAAAGTAATGAAGAAATTATCTTGTGATATAGTAGTGTAGTCTAGTATAGTTTTGTCGGGATGAAATCTATTAGGTTATGGTGACATTTTAGCATCACGCACTTCATGAATCATAAGAATAGATCACAATAATTAGAAAAATTCCTATAGGAAAATGAGAATTAAATTACTAAATTCAATAAACTATTTTACATAGTTCTAAAGTCCGTGCCAAACTTTTTGACCGCTTTCATATAGATGAGCAAAATACAAATTTAAACACGTACTATATGTATAAAACATCGAGACAAACAACTTAAGCCTATATTCAGAGTGATCTAAAATATTGACGAGAACTGTAACTTGTATGTTATGTGGCACTAATAATGAATAAAATAAATATTTACGCCAAACGGAATACTCAACTTCTAATATTTTTATTGACCTAATTAGTCATTTGTAAATCAGTCTTATAAGTACCTGTCCGTCTGTATATATGATTATACATGAAAATAATAAGAGTTATTTAGTAAATGAATGTTATACATGTGATGCAATTACTAATTTTTTTTTTTGGAGACGATAAACTTTTCATACGAGTTCATCAATTCACGGCACCTAAATAATTTTGTATTTCATTTACCAATAAAGTAAAATAAATGACAATAAAATGAAACAATAATATACCTTATTGTAACGTAATAAATCAGTCTTGCTGTGATCACTTCATTTGATTTCGACCTAATATAAATTGTAAAAATTTCTAAATATTGTGATAATCTGTATTGAATACAAATACTTAATCTTTAATCACTGAGTACTATTGGGTGATGCACAGGATTAATTAAAATCGTAATGTATTTTATGTAATTACGTAGCGCAACTACATATATGAAAAAAACCTTTCATTTTATTTTGAACGCTTTTTAAACTACATTAATAACAATACTTAATATCGTTAATGCAAATAACATTTCTTATATATATATAATTAATAACTACCAAATACTCATTAAAAGTCAATTTATCATATATTTCTTTAACATTGATTACATATAAAGAGTTAAGTTCGTATATATATCACAGAATATGAATGAATCATATCAATTTTAAAGTCTTTTGTGAAGATATCGGTACATAATTAAAAATGGACCAATTGGAATATTAAACGATGACCCGGAAACTTTATTAAACGTTCAGGAAGAATTCAAATGACAAAAAGTAAACAACAATATACCTTACAAGAAAATAGGCTGTTGGTCTAAATGTTTGAGGTAGTATTTTTTGCAGAATTACGCCCCTTAGTGTTTTATTAAGCTTATAAAAAAATGTCAAGTCTAATTATCTAGTACTTTAGACAACATATTCGCGTCGATATAAGTATAAAAGTGCATTTTTTTGCACAAAATGTAATAATGTACTGCCCGCAGTATAACGGTTGAAACACAATGTTGATATAATAAATAAATGTAAAAATAAAAAATATTCTACGTGTCAGACTACAGAAATTGTAGTAGATGTCAGTATTGTGTATATATCGTAGATTTAAAACAAATGTTACAATAGTTTTAATAATATTTTCTATGAACAACATCTCGATAAATCATTACTGTAATATCAATTCATGATTGATGTCTCCCATTCTATTCGATAGTTTGCTAAAAAAATTAATATCTTTAAACACAGTACTGACTTTAATTTTTCAGTTTTAACATTGTACTGGCAATTTCCCGCGGTTTCGCACGCATTTTCTATGCAACGTACTGATACCCTTCAAATTGGAGATTTGAGGAGATTCACCTTTAGATTGAACGGAGGTCATATTATTTACCGGTTTAGGGATTGAATTTTAAAAGAATCCTTCCTTACCTATAGTGTAAAAGGAAATTGAAACATTAGTTTGAGCTGTGAGTTGATGTCTGTCATTTATTCTTTTATATATATAAACTAATTATAACTATATAGATACGTCATAAGCGCCTTGTTAAAATTTGGCTAGTTAACTTATTTTTGACGACTGCCCCATCATACCGTCCGTATTTAAGCAACATCGTATGTGTGCGTTACCGTGCCATTTGTTTTGTCAAAATATCACGTAGGTAACGTATCTTTAGTTATAATATCATTGATATAAATACAATGAATTTTTCATTACAAAATGCGGTTTATTTTTTCCTTTTAAATCAACGATGTTGGAGCGGTTAAGGGCGTTTGTTTTCACCCCCTTTGACCCAATTTCGTGGAGCTCGAATGCTCTAAATCCGTGACCCGTACTCGGCCTTCGTAACAGTTCATGGATTTCGATATCGCATGACCTAAATATCTCGAGAGTACAATAATAATAATAAAAGAATTATCAACGTTTCATCTGATTTAAAAAAAACCACACACACACACATACTTTTTAAGTATTAATAATTGTATTACCACTAAGTAAGATTACTTTTTTTTGTGTTTAAATGTGTATCGGTTGTATTATATTTTTATCACGACAAAAAAAAATATTACGATAATTATTCTTCGAACGTTGTCAACTCTTAGACTTACGAGATTTGTGAAATCATTCAAATATAATTGTAGTTTTTGAGATAACCTTTTCAATTCATATTGTACTATTATTATACATATTACTTTAAATGCTAAAGAACGGATTTTCATAATATTTTCATTTACCAAACACTTATATTATAGACTTAGTAATTTGTTATGGCGTTCTTCTGAATATATATGTGAAATGACATTAATCAGGTACAAAAACGAAGGCAACTTTTAGATAAAGTGTCTTATTTTTTCTGCTAGATTCTATTTTCTATTGTGGAGATTAAATCGGCATCCATGAAGATTTACACAAATCCTCTACAAAGCACCAGGGTGACACGGCGCATACGTTGGGATACTCTGGACTAAATTAAGATAGCAATAATGTCGACATGAATATTTAAAAAAAAAACTGTTTTAACCGAATAACTCAAAAGTAATATTCCAACGTTTTGAAATGTTTGAAAATAATGAAAAGCTTTTGCGATTAAAAAAGTTAAAAAATTAATTTAATTTTGGAATACTATAAAGGTGATCAACTTTGATAAATTAGTAGAATAAGTATGTTATTTGTTTGAATGTTCTGTAAAAATTGCATAATAGGCCTACGAAAGTTCTAGAAACCTCGGCAAATTGATTATTTAAAGGTATGACTTGTAAAATTTTCGATTAACAACGTTTTTGCAGGTTGAGAATGTTAACAGCTTTCGTGATGTCACCGTGGGCTTTTAAGAGTTCGCTGTAACAATCTTCTAAGTCGACATAATCACCAACCGACATCTTGATGCTGAGCAACTTGATAGCATTATGAACATCCCAGTCACAGAAATCAAGCGCTTCCAAACATCGCTCTGGTGTCACCTGTCGTTAAAAAAAATATATTTCGAATCATTCGTCTTGAATATCCAATACATTTAATTGTTTACGGTAAATTATCGATATAACGATAAATTGCAATATAATTACGTGTAAATAAAGAATAATCGAAATTAAGAATTTAATGGTTGACGATCCGAATCTAATAATTTGATTCGAAATCATTTGAATGAATTATTTTAAAACAACAAATAAATTATTATATACATGTTTATTAAATAACAGTTTTAATCGAACACCATAACTGTTTAAGCTCCATGCAAAAGAAAGGAGACTTTATCATGCAGTGGTCAACAGAAGTTTAAAGTGGGAACAGAAGTTTAAAAAAAATAGCGCATTTATTACAAAACTTTAGCAATAATAAATTATATAATGTTATTTTACATTTTTTTCAATTGTTTTAATATTTAACACCACAAAATTATGGAGGCCGGCATGACAGCGGCGACCGGTGAGTGTATCTCTTGGTAGTCGCCGTTGTTTTTAGATTATACTGTGCTTACCATCAGGCATAGTAAAGTCACTTTACCGTGCTACGAGTAAAAAAAAAATATAATTACGACATTTGGGTTTTTAACAATCAGCCGATGGGTTAATTGAACTCCAATCAAACACTATTCGTACGCTCACGAGAATTGTATATTATTTGGAAATTAAAGTGAACGAGTTATATTTTGACAGTTTTTGTAGTCAATGAACAAAAGATAAGCAGCGGGTCTTCATACTAACACTCTCGTTGAACACTTTCAACATAATTCTAACTTCATCGGATTCGACACCCCGTTGACGGCCGCAAGGCTTCAGATCGGCAAACTCTAGTAAATCCTCGACGGAGACGTAATCTGCGTAATATTCATTATCATCAATACATAGTATAAACAAAGTCCCCTACCGCGTCTGTCTGTCTGTCTGTTCGCGATAAACTCAAAAAATACTCAACGGATTTTGGGTGGATAAAATGATTCATGGGGAAGGTGTTGGTATATAATTTATCAAGATTTTTTTATAATCCGAGCGGGACAACGTCCGCCGACGGGCCCGCTAGTTATTAAATATTTTATTTTTATAAAGCTGAAACCTGGATAAAAAACAGGGCCTGGATATGTGAGAAACCTGTGTTATTAATAATATCAATGAAATCCTTTTGTATTGAAATATCTCTGCTACTTGAAATGTTCAAATCTATGTAACTGATACTGGATTCTTTAGATTCGATGTTTACCGACATAATTGGGATTTTGCAGCTTAATAACACTTATAAGTGAGACTATTTAACAATTAGACAAGTTATGATATGTTCGTTTACAAACAGCCTAATCCTTTCCTTCTATAAATAAGACAACTATAATGCTATTTGGGAAACTGGTGAAATGAAAAGACTTCTATAAGTGATATAAAAATATATATATTCCCTCAGATTCTACTTCAGGTTTCATTGTATATGTATATAATTATTCTGTCCCTGTGTATGTGACTGAATTCCTTCTAAACGGCTTGACAGATTTTGATTAAATTTTTCTTGTGTTCGGGTGGATTCAAGAATGGTATAGATTCACAATTGAAACCGGTAAGTGACGCTGCGGTTGAATTTTAGGATTTTTTTTATTACCAAGGCAGGACAACGACCACCGGTTACCCCTAGTTAGACTTGTAAAGGTATTATAAATTAGTTTAGCATCTAACTGTGAATAAAAGCACTTTACATTTGTTACAGATACTGTGCAGTTTACCAAATTAAAAAAAAAACTTTATCCATATTGTTACAAAAAAATTAAATACTTGGTTTAAAAAAGATCCCTAATAAATGCACCGCGCTCGCCCGAGGCAAGATCGCGTTATCTCTTTTCGCAATTCTAACCTAACGTAACCGAAGCGCGCCAACAGAGCAAGATGGCGAACATTCAGCGACCGCGGTGCGTTTAATATGAGACGTTTTTAAAGCCAGGGTTCAATACGTATTTAACTTTTTAGTAATAATACCGTATAGGTTTTAGGCTAAACCTATTGGGAATGGCTATTAAGTATATCTGCCGGAACACATCAACAGATGCTTGACGACAGGTTTTCTACTTGAATGTGGTGGTAGCTAGCCAAGCGGACTTATGTCCGGTTTCTCTGTCACATTTATCAGTTCAATAGCGATATCTGTTTGATAACTTGTCAAATTGGGTTTCTGAACACACGAGCATACGATAAACCTCCGTTAAATTTAACTGGCCAATCTGGGCGTTTATTTATTCGATAACTTTTGTTTGACATTTTTAAATAGTTTTTAATATCTTGACAATGACATGTAATTGACGAACAACTAACGAATTGAAAAATTTAGTATCTAAAATAATTAAATTTATAAATAAATTGATAATAAAATTAAATTAAATCATCTACTATTTCTAAATAATTTTTTAATCATAATACTATAAGTTAATAACAATTTTTAACACTCTTAAAAAGAGCCCTCTAGTGAACTAGTTATGGATTTCATAGTTATTTAACAACCAGTTGTGTACTCAGAAACGCGACCTGACTATGTTATTGACCTAGCAAGGTCTTGACAGCTTCATCTGATTACTAAGGCGAGCGCTTAAGTCACTCAGCCGATTTTATTTGACAACTAGCTCAAAGGTGCACGGCACACCTCGGCTTGGGCTGTTGCCTGATACATGCAATTCGCGACTTATCTGAGCTAACCTATGTTAAACTAACTATTCAGACATGTATGAGTTATTGAAACTTATATGTGTGTGAACTAAGCATACATACCTCAACAACTCATATATATTTCGTATCGAATAATTTTCTAAACTATTTCACTTTGATAAGGGAAAAAATAAAACCCTACCACTTGCATGTGTAAGCGTGCATGTATAAGCGTGTATGCGTGCGCGCGTGTAGAGATGATGTGTATTTTTTTTTTTTCGAACTGACTACGCTATTGACCAAGCAAGGTCTTAACAGCCTCACCGGACTACGATGATATGTGTAATGTTGTCGCAGTGAGTAAGATTTTGTGTCACTGTATCGCGCGAGCAACGCACTCGAGAGCTCCAGGCCGAGGGAACGGATCTAGGCTTGAGTCGCTGCCGATCTCAGAAACACATTGACAGTTTATCTTGTGGATAACTTTATTGCGTCAATAACTAGTGATAGTTTAACCGCGTACCTCTGAAACCGGGCATTAGAAAAAGAAAGAGCCACCATGCTATGGTTTCATAACGATGTCTTCCTTCGCCGGAAGCTTTAAATCAGTCGCAAGGATTCGAATCTACTTCCATCGACGTTATATCCAAACACTGTATCGCCAAAACCATCATCGCTTCATTATATACACGAAACATATTCATGTATATGTGATAGATAAAACAAGATAATCTTACACTCGACTCATTATTTAACTAACTAACTAACGTTTAAAACATTGTTCGATTATCTTAAACAGCATGAATAACTGTTGTACGACGACATGATTAGTCCGGTGAAGCTGTGAAGACCCTGCCAGGTCACAATAGCATAGTCAGTTCGAGAAAAAAAAGCGTTAACGATGTAAACAAGTAAGTGTATAATACTAACCTTTAACCAAAGCGCTTACAATATTTTCATCTTCATCATCCTCGTTGTTATACTGATTAATCGACATTCCCTGCCCGAGGGATGTCTCAAATCGAACACTATTCGAGTCTACTGAGTTGGGGTTCAATTTCTCATCATGCCTATTCTGAATAAGTGCCACATTAGACTCGAGATTCCTGTATGTGTTTTGATAAATGATCGTTTTAACGTTGTTTGAATTATTGGGAATCGGTTCCAGCTCGATAATGTCTGGTTTATTAAGAATCTTCAGTGGATATTTACGTATATGTCGTGGCATATCCATAAGCATTGTTTTTGTAGATCTCGGCGGTAATGGAAGTACGTTCACGATCTGTAATATTTTTTTAAAGAGTTGTACAAATACAATCGATACAGTTGTATAGATACAATCGATATAGTTGTACAAATACAATCGATACAGTTGTACAAATACAATTGATATCGTTTTAGAAATACAATCGATACAGTATTACAAATATAATTGATACAGTTGTATAAATTCTATTGATAAACCTATACAAATACAAATGATACAATTGTACAGACACAATTCTTTATTTTTAATGTTTTTTTTTTAATTTATAGAGTGCTTATATTTCTATTGTTAATCACATTAGCATACTATAAACTTCCGGAGACCGTTTTATTTGAGTATTGAATATAATTATTTATAAAACTTTATCATATCATAAAACCTAGTAATTTAATACAAATATTCATATTAATTAAACTCACCACATTATGTTCGCCTCTATCAATTTCATCGACTGATTCTCTGAAAGAAACAGTATAAAGAATTCGATTAATGTTTAATTGTTTCAACATTTTAACTTTAACTTCATTTTTGTTAATGTTTAATTGTTTCAACAGGTTTGAACATTTTAACTTCATTTTTCTCTTTTTATTAGGTATCAGCCATTATCAGTATGAGATGACTATCCTGAGAGAGAGTATGCTTTTTTCATTAATCGTCTACATTTTAAGTAATAACAGTGGTTATCTGGTGGTCGAAATACACACAAAGCCTTGTCTTCACGTCTTAATAATCTGTATTTATTTTTGATTGTTTTAATACTGTTGAAGTGATGAGCGTGAAGTATTATAGAGGATTGGATTCGTCGATAGAATGCAAAACGTACAGTTTACAAAAAACCTGTAGAAAAATAGAGAAGAAAACGTACTGAACTATTTTCGTACTTTTTACCCTGACTGTCAGTATGAATATTAATAACCAAAGAAAACATGACTTACTGAATTTTATTCGGTATTTGCTGGAATGATCTTTCTTTTGGCCGTGCACCGGTTTTTAAGTTTATCGTATTTTGGACATCTAACATTTCTAGTCTGGGCATAACCGCAGGCCTGGGCATAGTCGCTGGCCTAAGTTGATTTGTGCCATTAGTAACGGGGAGCTGTTTCGGCATTGTTGTAGTTTTACAAACACGTTTCGATGAGTTTTTTGCAACTTGTACAATACGAGAAGTCGAAGGAGTCGGTTCTTCTATAAGACTCGCGTATGCTGCTTTGCTTTCTTTGGTTATTGTTGACTGCAAACATACAGTTATTGTAATCGTGACAATAGTATTTTTTAAACATGGAAATTATATTTGTTATTGTCCCATGTAACGATATAAACTCTCTACTAGGGTAGAGAACTATTAATTACCTGTATATCTTTTGTTTTAGCTTTGGCTTCGTCACAAAAATTTCGACGTTCCTGTTTACCTGAAAAATCAATGTATACCAACTTTACCTTTATCCTATTAGGGTCTAATATAAATTTTTTTTTTTCGAATGTTTATTGTCCAATTTACATACTAACCTGTCGTATCTTTATCGTTTTCATGAGGCGTGTGATTATTTAAAGAGAGTTGCCCAAATTTGAAACTCATTTTATGTTTATCATTCGGTGAAGCTGCAGGCTTATTGGAACCACTGAGATCATTCATTGACCTGCGGAATACAACTTTAGTAGACCCCTATATTTAAATATATACAAACGAAATAACTTAAATATACACTCATAGACATTCAAAACGGTATTGATCGATGAATTAAACCTAATGTCACAAAGTTTCGTTGACAATTCAATATAAAGTATAAACAGACGGATGCAGGCAGTTTTGATAGCGAGTGGAGGCAATCCTCAATACTGATTATGTATGTGTGTGACACTGCCACTTTATGAGAAAAAAACATTCCTTACAATTAAAATACTGAGCATACTGTCTCTATTTCTTTTGGGCAAATATGTCCGTGCTCAAATATTTCAGTTTAACTAATTAATTATATCCAACGCATTTCAAAGCTATACTGTAGAAATAAATTTTCAAACTAAATTTCATATTCATTTTCCCCATTTTTATTGGGTTCCTCTAAATATATTCTACAGTATAGTATACTATCCTTCCGTATTTAACATTGTAGCATAAACATAAACTGTATTATTATCAAGTATGTCCGTAAGATGTAGAAGATAAATCACTACGTTACCAATCTCATTATTCGAATTCGAATGAAATAAGCAATGTAAATAATAAGATATACCTATTTTGATCTTTATCATAACATAATATACAGTGGCGGATTTGCAGTCGTGGCCGCCCTAGGCGCAGGCCATGTAGTAAGACCAGCCACCCCTTTCTCAGCACCCATCATATTGACTACATAATGAATTCAGAAATTTAGTTAACTATAATATCTGCTCGTTTGCTAGTTTTTTTATTTATTCTTCCTAAATCATTTATATGTATGAAATAACTTATACGTACATTTTATATATAAAATAATTACTTCACATTGCATTATCTATATTTTATTTATAAAAAGTACAAAAGTGATTTAGGAACATTTTTATTATACGATGCAGTGCAGTGCCGCCCACCATAATGTGCGCGAACCTTTAGAATATTTACGTACTTTGAGTTATTTCTCGTTACCATCAGTGAATTTTTTGTCACGATTGGCCGCCCTAGGCCCGGGCCTCCTGGGCCTTTGGGCAAATCCGCCACTAATGTAATATAACATTAGAACATGGCAAATAATCTCAAGTTTGACTCACTTGCTAGTAATTTCATTCGCCATCGCGACAGCGGTGTTTAAAGTTTTCTCTTCCTGTGCGCTCATCTGCTTCATGGTGCCTAATGGACTTTTTTTCTTCAAACCATTATGCCTAATGTTAATTTTATAAAAAAAAACATAATTATCATCAAATATTATGTGTATTTAGTAGCGGTATTTACAAAAAAGATGATATAGACAACTAAGATATTACAAATTTGAAATGATTTATTTTAATTTCATTACTATTCGTGTAAAAAACTTTCGCATAATATTAGCCCATTACATAAATCAGTAGACATATTATTTTTAATTTATATCATAAAAATTGTACACATACCTATTATTACCCTCCATGTCTGAAATCTGGAATTAAAAACGATATATCGTAAACTAATATTTGTCAAGGAATACAATTTTTTAACAGCTAAAATTACTATGTTTTCCGTTTAATAATATACAAAAATATATTCTGTTACTTCAATACTATTTACATACTTTTATATGTAATTAAAGATTATTGTTAATTATAACTTCTTTCTTTTATTTTAGCACGTCATGACACTGTGCCTGATGGTAAGCACAGTACAATCCAAAAACAATGGCGACCACCGAGTGACACCCTATCCATCGCCGGTCGCCGCTGTCATGCCGGCCTGCGAAATGCTGGATATGCACAGGCTGATCCCGAAACGCGACTCGCAGAAGCGAATCACTATGACGGGCTTTTTCGCCATATACATGGTGGTTGCGGCCCAGTCAGGCTGTAAAACCCTACAATCCCTCTTTCGTCATTGCCTCGTTTGTTATTCAGCAGGGTGCACCACGTGCAGCTGAGGTTAGCTTAGGTGTCTCAAGTCTTATGATGGTTTCCGACACCCCGTACACCCCAAAAAGTTAAAGTATGTTGTACTACTTAAAGTATGGTAAACCTTTAATCAAAAACGAATTATGTTACGTATGTAATATTTTATTATTTTAGCACGCGACGTCATTCGTATTAATGTACATTAAACCTCTTCCTCTCTGCGGAACCGATTCTTTTTCTAGGTGGAAACTACTCATGTTACTTTACCCCTGATAAAGTGCGTGCAAATTTTATGATTGGTTGAGTGAGTAGTTAATTTTATAATGATTGGTTGAGTGAGTAGTTAATTTTATGATGATTGGTTGAGTGAGTAGTTAATTTTACTCAAGTCAGAAACTAGAACTAGGAATTGAAATATATTAAAATTGTGGTAATATATAATATAGATATATATTAAAATTGAATTTAAAAAAGCTGTACTGTATTGTACAACAACTATAAATATACAAGAATAATATTAATTTATTATAATGGTTTTTGTATAAATACTTATTCTTATAGAGCTGACTTACGTTTTCATCCTTTCGTCTTAAATCCATATTCCGCAATATTGATTCCATTTCTTCCAATAGTGTCTCGCTAAAATCTGATGTCTCTTTCTGCAAAATACACAGTTTTGTTTATGTTAAAGTTATCAATCTTATAAATTTACTGAAATTAACCTTTGTAATATAGACTTTAATATGGCAAAAATTATTACTTACAACATCGAATTTCTAACTATTACATTACTACTCAAAGTAATGTGAGAAATTAGTGGAGTCGAATCTAATTATTTGTACTCGACATAATATATTTATAATGATAAATTATATCATTCCAATCACAATGAAGATATAATTGGATACATAAGAATTACATTTCTTAAATTGGTTATATGTAGGTATATCAATTACAAAATATTTTTTATCAAATAAAAACCTTAATTAAATACATACCGGACTTGTAGGACTACTCGGTTGTAGCAAGTTTTCGGCATTCGCATTTTCCGAAGTGGTTCTTTCCTGGGTAATATATAAAAATATCTAACTATAAATTTGTATTAATGTACTACGTTTATATAATTGATAAATCAAATAACCAATGAAATAATCATATATAATTAATAGATGAAGATAAAATAATTTTATGCCGTTTTCTCCTCTGTTTATCAAGCGATTTTTTTCTTTTGCTTAGAAGAGTAGTAGTATCTATTGATAAACTTTAATGATATCGATCAAAATTTTTATCGATAATACTCTAAATATCTCAATTTTCCACACTTTACGCTTCTTGCATTTACACTATAAAAAAACCACAGGTGATCTTTCTGTTGTAAATTGTACACCATGCAGATAAACAAACAGGCATACATAGAGCTACTTAATAGTGAATTGTAGTACAGTTCTTAGCTATTTCAAAATGTCTAGCTCATTGAGAAATAAATTTATATTAGATTGCAAAATATACATAGAACAGATAGCAAAACGTGTTAATAATCAATCAAGATATATGCGTATTGGTAGGTTTCATTTAAACCGTTTATATTTGTATGTTTGAAATCGTCGGTGGTGGGAGGTACAATAATCGTCGGTGGTGAGAGCTACAATAATTGTCGGTGGTGGGAGGTATAATAATCGTCGATGGTGGGAGGTATAGTAATCGTCGGTGATGAGTGGTATAATAATCATCGGTGGTGGAAGGTATAATAATCGTCAGTGGTGGGAGGTATAATAATCGTGGGTGGTGGGAGGTATAATAATCGTCGGTGGTGAGAGGTCTATAAAGGTATAAATGTATATATAATGATAACATGGGACGTACAAAAATCGTTACTGTTTATTCAATATTGAGAAAAAGACAAATATCGAATACATCGTTAATGAAAATACCAAAAGTCATACACTCACCGTGTCCGGATCGATGATCTCTTGATATTCATGGACCTCAACACTCTTAGGTGTTATTCTGTGATTGTCTATTTTATGTGATCTACCTAACGTGGCACTTTTAACCTGTATAAAAATAGAAAAGAAATATTTTACTTTTCCGTTCTACTTTTAACAATGTCTTGAACACGCAGAATTTGTACGACCTTATATACTATACACTAAAGGCATAAAATGTTGTATTACCTCATTCAACATTATTATTTTTTATATATCAAACAGTCGTGCAATGTCACATGTATGTTAACTAATTACTGTAACCGTTTTTGAATAGGATTGTAGCCACTTTATATTGCCAACCTCATCTATTCAAATCAGTACTTAAACCTCAGCTAATGGCAGTGCTGTTTGAGTCTCTATACTTGATATCTTTCTACCAATTATTCTATAGAACGATTAGAATTATTGTGATCGTTACTTAGTACACTAAGCGCGAAATTTTAACCTTATTTTTAGTCCGGAGAAGCTGTGAAGACCCTGCCAGGTCAAAAGCGTAGTCAGTTCGAGAAAAAAAAATAACCTTATTTCGAGATAAACATTGTTATAATTATAACGATATAACAAACGCACTATACTGAATAAGTGCGATTAACCATATTTCAACGTTAAATGAAATATAAAGACAAATGGCTAAAGCAAGAGTTGCATTTCGCATTTTATCTTAACAAATATTATACCTTTAGACATTAGAGACAGACAGTTCATCTTATGTAAACTTACCTTTTTTAGTATATTTCTGCTTCTGATCGGCTCCGAGACACTTTTAAGAGCAGGCTTTTTCAGACTCCTGGATTGTATGCGAGATACTATAAGTCAGTAGATAAAAATAACACATTAGTAATATGTTCATTAAAGGATTTTATATACACCAATCACAAAAATTAAGGGATGTAAAAGGAATCCAAATTTATTGGTGATTTTTAAAATGCTGTAATTCGGTAGCAAATAGCTGTACAGTAAAAAAATAAAACAGACTGTAGTTTCAAGTGTCTAGTTTTTGGATTCAGACTCTGAAAATCTCGAACCTATTCAACTATTTATTACAACAAATAGCAATTACAAAAAATATTAACGAAAACAAGTAGAAACGGGACGCAGTTAATATATTACTACTGGGAGAAGTTATTGTATATGTATTTAGTTGATTATATTAATTGGAACTAAGTAACTGTAAAATAAGTAAATTTTATTATAGTAGTGGCATGTTATAATGGCCGTTTTGACGTTTGTCCGTTCAAAAAGTTAAATTAATAACTACGTTTGAAAGAGCAAATTCTTGATTGTCCATAGTGATGTGCAGTTAGTCCTAAAATTTATCGACTGTATAATTTTGAGGCACAAAATTATTTTAGTACAATTATTTCTAAATCAGATATATGCATAATTATATCCCCGTCAATATCACAAACAGCGATGTTTGACACAATCCTTAATGGATTATAATGATTCATGTATTTATACAGAACACAACACGACATTTCTATTCTTCAATATTCGATATTACATAATTATATCCTATATACCATTATATGTATACACAGGATCGCTGGCCAGAACATCTACCACCTCTTGCAAACTCGCATCAATATTTAATGTGAAAGAAATTAGGAATTGATTATATTTGTTTTGAAAATAAATCAACATTTCACGTCACTATTGTAATGTGTCAAAACTGCCATCATAGCGAGCCGCTATTATAGTATCATAGTAATAAAAAACATTAAAAAAACAGGGAAATTCTCTAATTTTTAAAGCATTTATAAAAAATAGACTTACAAGGGTTTTCGATTTCATCGTAATCAACCTTATGTTGTTGACTTTGTTGAGGCGGGTATGGCATTTGAGTGTCTGATGAACTTTTGAGGTGTGATGGTGAATTCGGATTAATAAGTGGCACCTGTTCCGAATCAACTGGCGGTTTATACGAAACTTGACGCGGTGCCTGTGAATTGTTAGTTAAACGAACGATATACTACACTGATCTATATATAAATAAAAACCAATTGCTGAATGTATTTCAGCGGATCGCTCCGGAAAGGCTGGACTTATTTGGATTTTTTTTTTTTGTTGTATTTGTAATGGTCAGGACAAGATTTGTATGAAAGAACATCTTTCATACAAATCATATAGCGCTGCGACATATGCTGT